>PVJH01000448.1:0-318053 GCA_004026705.1 Nesogale talazaci | reverse complement strand
ATACTATTCTGTGGTAGTTAAATAATCTGGTGTCAACTTGCAAAGGCTGAAGTCTAGCCTGTCAATCAGGGTGCAGCTTGATGACCTCATTTGGAAGTGCCATGGATATAAATAGCTCACTGGAGGCCATAAACACAGATTCGCTGCTTTGTTTTTCTGCTGACAAGACACACTGAGTTACACTAGAGTTCTGGAGCTAGAGGAGCCACATGGAGACCCTTGCCAGCATAGAGATGCTTCCACTGTCATTACACCCACAAAACTCTCCATCCACTGAACTGTGATCTTCCTGCATGCAGCCTCACTGCGTGTGTTTCATGAGTCTGAAGAGTAAATTATAGACTGGTATCGGACCTAGGGATAATACTGGACCTAAGGACCGGATCTTGACTGGGATTTTTTTAATATATAGTTACTCAGATATAAAGCTCCTTCTTAAACACATTTGAGTGTCTATGAATCTGTTTCTCTAGTCAACCCAGATTAACAAATGTGTTACTGGGACCATGAGGCACTGAGGTGGAATGGCAGGTGAATACATTAAGGGTAAGAGGTTATGGGATAGAGAGAGTGGTGGCTGGTGGCTGAGAAGAGGTACAATTATGGATGGAAAACTAGCATTCTTAATGTTGTAAAACCCTAATTTGTGGTAGTCTGTTAACTTCCTGAATAAGCCCCTGCACTGGAATGAATTTCTTTGAGTTCTATGTGATCATCGCAACTGTGTTTCAAGACTAGCGGAGAAATAGTGCATCTGTGGAGGGAAGTTGGAATCAGAATGGGTCTTGGACTACTGTGGATATGAATTCTCCTCCCATTGAATTTGGAAGACATCAGATGTGGCCTCTGTGCCATTTATTCAGACATGAATGTGACCGTTATCTAAGATAGGAAATCATATTCTGGGTTTCAAACTTTGCACAAAGTGGCATTTTAGCCTATTTCAACAGAAAGATCAAGAATTTAAAAAACCAAGAAAATCCAAAAACTTAAAGTATAACCAAAAAGATGCAGGAAAATTGGTGTAAAATCTCTTAATGTGAATTTTTGGTAGGAGTTATCAATTATGTGAATACCCAGGTCCTAGCATTAGTTTTATAAGACTGTACTAGAACCTTTCCTGGGGCCTTGCAATGCCTTACAGAGAGCAAACAAACCTGCTGTCCACAAGTCTGACTCGTAGATGCCTGAGAGGATTTCCAGGAGTGCCTTACTGGAATGGATGCCTCATTTTCCTGGTGGGTTTGAACTGCACAGCACTGACTCAGAACTTATTACTCATTAGAGAAATTAATAAATCAGATACTTACAAATGAAAGATATTAATGATTAAAAATTGGGTTCTTAAATTTTATTGGATTTATACATGATAGGCATTTGTACAGTGAGTGAGTGGGATGGGGAGAACTTCATTTCAAGCCAGTTTTGCTTCCTTGGAGAGGAATGTTTGTTGTGCAAGGAAACCCCACTGTTGCTGTCAGTAAGCATTCTGCTGCTAACCTAGTCAGCAGTTCAAACCTACCAGCAACTCTGGTGGCTAGCTGCTCCCCGAAAATAATTAGAAGCATAATAAACCCTATCCAAGGTTGCTAAGTTTGGGAATCAACTTGACGGTAGTGAGAATGAATTGAAAAATAAGCATGTAAGTTTCTCTCATGGTGCAACGACTTAAGAACTGGGCTGTTGGCGCTCCACAGAGAGAGATGTGGCAGGCTGGTTTCTTGAAGACTTATCACTTTGATAACTCTACGGATTCCTTACAGTCTTCTCTCTAGGGATTCCTTACAGTCTGCTCTCTAGGGATTCCTTACAGTCTTCTCTCTAGGGATTCCTTAAAGTCTGCTCTCTATGGTTGCTATGTGTGGAAATCCACTGGACAACAAGGGATTTAAAAAAGAAAAACCAAACTCAGTGTTAGCGAATAGATGCTGACTCACAGAGACCTGAAAGCGTAAGGTACAATGAGTTAGGTTCCATGACTAGAAGAGTTTATCAGAGCAGAAAATTCCGTCATTCTTCTACCAAGCAGCTGTAGTTTCGAACTGCTGACCTTTCAGTTCTCAGGCCAATGCGCAACCACTATGCCACCAGGGTTCTTCTGAGTTTATTATCGAGTATGTACAATAATAAAAAGGATCGTTGATGGCACAATGTTTAGGCATCTTGACTGATGACACATGGCTCTTGTGGAGATGATGATCTAGAAAACCTGTGGGCAGTTCTACTCTGTACTATCGGGTCACTTAGAAGTCACTGGTAGACAACCATAACAACAAGAAACAGGCAATATATAATTTTTGCTCATTTGCATGATTATATTAAAAAAGATATATATTCTGAGTAGTACATCTTAAAAAATTCTAAGTGGTGGGAAAAATAATTTGCAATGGATAAGGGACATCCCTTATCTCCATTGGATAAGAGATAACCTCAAAAACTTATAGAGAACTACACCACCTTAAAAAGGAAGAAATAATGAAATTCAAAAATGGACAAAAGTCATGAATAGAAAATTGAACATAGATGTCATTTGGTAGTCAACAAGTATATGAAGAAATGTGCATGATCACTAGCCACTTGAGAGACATAAATCAAAACAACAATGAGATTTCATCTCACTCTTGCACTGATAGCAAAATAAAAAAAAATAAAAATTCCCAAATAACAAATGATGGAAAGGATGCAAAGATTAGAACCCTCATACTCTGCTGGAAGGGGGGCAATATTGTATAACCATTGTACAAAGAAGAATGATGCCTTATCAAGCAAATGTAAATATAAGTGCCATGTAAATAGAACTATGTTTATGACAATGGAAAGCTGATGAAAGTAACCAACATGCCTACCACTGAAGGAATGGATCAATAAATCTTGGTTCATATAAATATTGAAGTACTATGGACTGACAAGAGCAAAATATTGAATAATACAGGAAGCAGCTGAGATAATTGTGGCAGTCATGTGCTTATGTTAACTTTATGATTGAGATGTAGGGGTGGAGTCTAGCCTGTTAATCTGGAGATAGCCATTGAGTAGCCAATGAGGTCTCTGTGTGGGCATGGCTTTCTCCTGATACGTCTGGGAAATCTTGCGATATTTCCCTCCTGACGATGAGAAGCTATCTCCCTGGTTGTTGGGAGTTCGTCTCAGAGACGATGAATCATGGACAAGATAAGATGGCAGTGTCCGAGAAGCTGGAGGAGCTGGCTGGGAGACTACATGGCTTTGCCCTGATGGAGCCAGACCTCTGAAGCTGGGGTGGTCACACGAACACCTCTGCCAGAGATGAGTTCCTTCTGCTGTTGATGGACCCTGAGCCCTGGAGGCGAGGAGCCATGTGGAGACCCCTGCCAGCACCGGGATTCTGCACCCACTGACCTGTGACTTCGTGAGTCAGAAGGAGACTTTATAGACTGATTTCAGGCATATGGGTTAATATCGGATTTATGAACTGGACTGGGCTCAATGTCCTATTCCTCTTGTATATAAGCCTTTTCCTTATATCTATATGTGTGTTCATGAAATTTGTTCCTCTAGTCTACCTGGATTAAAGTTTATTAAAGCTTATTGTGCCAACCTGGCCAATAAACACATGTGGGGATAATTGAAGGGTAGAAAGAGAAATGGATCAGTGAGTCTCAACTGTAGTTCTCTGGTCTCTTGTTTTTGATGGTTGATCCATGGTGCAGCTGCCTTAGGCAGTTCCCTGCTTCAGCTTGCAAAGCTCACGTCCTGTGATACATGCCTGAGGAGAAGACACATGGACCTGATCTGATGCAGCTTTGGGTGCTGAAGCAGCCCATGGAAACCCCTGCCAGTGTTTAGATGCTTACATGGGTACTGATTCATCTTTCCTCCTGCAGCCAACATCATTGTGTGTGTTTTGTGAGATGGACAAGGACATATGGGTTAATGTTGGACTTGTGGGCTTGGACAGCACTGGGTTGGGATGTTTTCTTGATGGACACTTACCCTTTAAATAACTCTCTCTAATACATATGAGGTTCTACGAATTTGCTTCTCTAATGTACCCAGACTAACCCACATGAAAAATGGAACTAATACCCACTCCGTGTTTAAAAAAGAACTGCGTGATATTCAACAATTTCTAGAGGTCTCATCTAAGCATGAGCCAATGGTGATGAAGGAAGAATTCCATACTGCAGTTAAGGCATAAGCCAAAGGAAGAAAAGAAAAAGAGAAAAGAAGACTACAGGAATTGATGGAATATAAATTACACCAAGCTGATGAAGGACTGGAAACACAAATTCCTCTTTGCCAAGATATTTGGAAAACAGCTATTTGGTCAACTTACCGGAAGCTATCCATTTATGTATCTATTCCAAAGAAAAGTGACCCAACAGAATGTTCAAATTATAGAAAA
Source organism: Nesogale talazaci (assembly GCA_004026705.1). Taxonomy (NCBI): domain Eukaryota; kingdom Metazoa; phylum Chordata; class Mammalia; order Afrosoricida; family Tenrecidae; genus Nesogale; species Nesogale talazaci. The sequence continues at coordinate 313,669 of PVJH01000448.1, read as the reverse complement.
ATATCATTAACATATGTATACAATTTTTTCTGGAAATCATCCAACAATGGTTGCAGCAATACATTGAAAGGGAGATGCCAGAGCTTTAGACTGGATCAAGGAATATCTATTTGATTTCAGATGGATCTTGATTGAAAGCAGAGAGTACAGAAAGATGCTTACGTTTGCTGCGTCGACTACGTAGAGGGATTTGACTATGTGAATCATAATGAGCGATGGATGACTTTAAAGAAAAAGTCCTTCATTGTGCTCATGTAAAAGAACTAGAACAAGGGTGAGGAGGCAACTGTGTGGACAGAACAAGCAAGTCATGCATGGTTTAAAATAAGCAATGGTGTGCCTCAGGATGCATGCTCTCATCATACTTATTCAACTTGCACGCTGAGCAAATGTTCAGAAAATTGGTCTGCATGAAGAAGAAGGTGGTGACATGATAGGAGGAAGGCTTACTGACAAACTGGAATAGGTAGATGACACAACCTTGTTCACTGAAAATGTGGACTGGAAGCACTTGTTTATGAAGATTAAGGATGGCTGCCTTCATTATGGATTACAACTTAATGTAAATAAAACCCAAATGCTAACTAGTGTGTCAATAAGTAGTACCATGATAAATGGCAAAATGCTTGAATTTGCTTGGTTTCTTTATTATTACTCTGGGAACATACTTCTTTTTGTAATAAAACTTAGTGGAAAACAAGAATAAAACTCAAGGACTTTGGGTAAATATTATTAAAAGGATTACAACGATAAAATTGTAGTGTGAAATGAACTGGGGAGTATAATCCAGGAATCATGTGGAGACAGAGCACAAGAACATTAAAGAGAAACTGTGAGCAATTTTAAATGAGATGGTCAAGTTTAGCACCAAAAATTGAAGAAGCATTTGGATGATGCAGTTGTCACAGCTGAGATCCTTTGATATAAAAAATTAGAGAGAAAGAGAGAAATCTAATATAGAAACTAGATTTGTGGTCTAGGTACACAAGGGGGATGATAATGGCAATGATTGAGGAAAAGAATGCAGGGACAGGAACATTTTCAAAGAAGACAATAAGTAATGGTCATTGTGTGTAGTGAATTTTAAATGACTGTGGAAAACATAGGAGTTGCAGTCAACTTTTATTGAAAGCCACCACATAGATCAGAAAGGTGCAATCTAGTAATCTGCTGTCATTAAGATGATAGTAAGGAAAACTCCATGCACCAGGCCTACTCTGAAACACATGGGTAGTTAACATGGACCCACACCATTGGGTTATGGTGTTCCTGTGGAGGTTGAATATCAGTTCTGAAGCTCAGCATAGAATTTTAAGCTTTAGATAGCATCTAAATATTTATTGATCCTAGAAGACATTTCTGAAAATAAATAAAGGGATTTGGAGACTATTATACTGAAACAATATGCACACCTGAGCTGTAAATTAAGATTGATGAGTCATGTAGACAACATTGTGTAAAACTGAGACTGAGTTAAGAGGGTATACCATCAGAATTTAAAACAGAACAAACAAAAACATCCCTAACATCTACCAGTGTCTATATTTCAAGGCCTTCCTATAACAGACACAAGTGATAATCACCTTGTACCTTAAGGGATCATTTCAGTTTCTATTATATCACATATTCTAAATGTTTATGGAATCTTAGGGCATAGGTTCCTCCTTTTGAAATACAATGTTTATAAAGATTTCCTCTAAAAAGGCAGGCTGATTCTCTAGGTTGAATGAATATATCCACATGAATAGTGGCTTTTACATCTCTGGATTTCCCGAAGATAAATCAATACACAGAAAACTACTCTGACTCTCAAATCAGCTGCTTCCATTCATAAATTAATATGTTGACCTTATGATATAATTGTATTTTAGCCCTCCAGTTAAAATATTATACCTAATCTACGATTAGGTATACTGATTGTAAAATACTGCCCACCAAACTTAGCAATTTCATTCAGTGAATTCATGTTACATTATTGTAATACCTCTACTACATTATTATATAACCACCATCGTCAAAGACATTTTTTAGCTCAAAATTTAAATTGAACAATAGAAATAAATGTACAGAAGTCATCCAGAATGGTAAAGTGAGAAGGACACCAATATATAATTGATAATAAGAGTCTAATCAACATATTTTCAGAAAATATTTTCATACCAATGCAAAGAGGAGAGGGGTAGTTCCAACGACGAACAGTTCCTGGCATACAAGAAATGTGGGAACGACCCTGTTTCAAAGAAAATGAAATAAAATTTAAATGCTGAAAATATACTGTCAGTGCTTGGAAGAATATTTTTGTTACTTTATTACAAATGTAAAACAAAATAAGAAACACCAATTATTAATGAATTACCTTATGAATCAAAAGAGGAAAATTTTGCTATTTTCACAATATTAAAAAATGTAATATTCCTTTAATAGGACATATTTCTGACAGGCTCATTTTTCAGTGCTTAAAGAAGATAGAATGCATTGGACAAAGTAAGTTTGTACTTCACCATCAGATATGATAGCTCTTGGTTAGAGAGACTAAGTATGATAAAAATTACTTGATATTGATGAGATTGGGAAAAGGGCAGCAATATGTTTTCTGCTTGTGAAAAGACAGTTGTTATGGTTATATGTTTCATGCATTAGTTGACAGACCATTAATGTTCTGGAAAAAATGGAGTCAGAGGAGATTGACTATTATTTTTATAATTAAACAACCTCATAGACCGTCAAATTAACATGTTTGCAATGAAATTAACCCTCATTACTCAGGGTCTCTATCTTTTAAGTACATGAAACTCTCAATGTAAACATTCACAATCTATGCATATATTCCTTCTATAAAAATCCAAAGCAGTGGGTTAAGTTTTTAGGTGTTTTGTACAAGATCTTTTTTACCATAAAAGATCATAAAAAAAAAGTAGTTCACTGGGCAGACTCCCTGTTCTCTCACCTTCACGTTAACTGTGCTCTTTTCTGTCATGCTTTATTATCTCATGAGTTCCCATTTGCCACCCACAATCGTCAGAGTCAAGTGAAAAATCACATTTTTAATTCATGTTCAATGATCCCAGCCACACTAGGAATGATTAAAACAAGAATTTTTACTACTGCAGTTATCAATAGCAAACTGATTCCCTAAGCAGAGGAATGCCTCATACCCAATTCATCTTTCACAAACTTTGCTTCCTGATATTTTCTAAAGTAATTAAGCCAAGAACCTCAGTGCTTATTTTCAAACTGACATTCTGGACAATGCTTTTTATACTAAATTTCATGCTCCTTTGTGTATACTCATTCTCTGATCCATTAAATTTTCTATAATTTTTTCTAAAATATTCACAAACATAAAATGCAAAGCCCATAAAGATATTCATCAAAGGTGATCACCCAAGAGAAAAAATATTACTAATCTGTTTAATATTCTTTATTGATTTTCCTATAAACATTTCCCTATTCGTAATGGGACTTTTCATAATGGATCAAAAAAGACAAACCCTGGTATGTTTATTTACTAGTTAATACCCACACAGGATATTTGTGGGGGGGTCATCTTTTTAAAGAACAGTAACTCACATACAGAGAAGGTGAAAAATCTTAAATAATTCCATGATTCAAAGTTTATTTCTATTGCCCCATGTCTGGTACCTTTGTGTTATGTTCATGAACCTTCTTATATTTGTAGGGATTAATCGATAGTGCAATAAATAAGATATTTTGTGACTATTATGGAGTATATGCATGCTGCCATCACAAATATTAATTTGCTGCAAAAATGTTTAAAATAAAAGATCATATTTATTTTTGTTCATATGAATGAAAATCAGCCACTTTTGACATCTAAGCCTTACACTGACTGTAATGTGAAATTTTTAAAGGTATAATTTGCATTTCAAAAATAACTGGTAGATGGCTTGATGGAGCTCTTCTGGGCCTTTATCTCTAAGAAATATATTAAACAAATCATTATAAGAGATGTTCTATCAAAAACCAATTTCTATGTTCTTCTCCGGTGGCTCTGAAGATGTGATTTAAGCATGTATGTTTACAAAAAATGTAAAGTGATATCAGAAACAGCAGAGAAAATAAACATACAAAGGTAAAGCATATATGAAAGTGGTCATTTGGAAGATACTACAGGGAGCAGGGAGTTTTGTTGGCATAAGTCGATTATAATGCAAACAAGAAAAAGCATAAAAATGGCAATCAGATAGAGACCCAGTTATTGTTAGATGTTGTTTTCATTTATAAACCTTAACACAAAGAAAGCAACCACAGGAAGGAGTCGATTGAGTAGCTTTTATTTGTTGTTCATTTTTTATTAAAAAATGTCCCTCAAGTGAAAATTGCAATCTTTTGAACTTTAGTAGGTGAAGTAGAAAAATTTTGTCTTAAAGAATAAATTAAAGTGGCCATACTGTGCTTGGCTAACCAACTTACTTAGATAACACAAATTTTAAAACCTTCTAAAGTTCCCAATAGAAATGGTTCCTAAAGGAACATTCGTTCTGCCTAGCAAAAGTATGTTCATCATCATATAGAAGCAAATCAAGCATTACATTACTTGCGGAGATCTATATGCTTGTGCTTGTGCTTATGAAGGTGGCTTTGGGTATTGTTATTCATTTATAATAATGAATTCCCTGCAGGCAGGATTTTCTGGAAGACCATGTGAGAGTCCAAGCCCCATCCCCTCCCACAGAGTGGCTGAAGTTAGCAGACGAATCGGTACCATCACTAGGGCTCCTTCATGACCCTAAGAGTTTTCTATTAGTCTTCTGAATTTTGCTGTTGGTAAGTGTCGCTTCATAGCAACCTACATCCAGCAGAGTGAAACACTGTCAGGGCCGCCGCCATCCTCGGCCTTTACAAACCGTTTTGACGCGATTTAAAACATCAGCTAATTCCTGCCTGTGGTTCTGTTTGGCTGTTGTCATGTGCCACTCTGGTCTTGTGCTTTCTCCCCTGCTTTTGTCTTCAGCACCACGCACAGAACATTACACTGGCGTCATATGGCTGGCGGGGTATGACAGGAGAGGGTTTCTTTGTTTTAATGTGAAACCCTTTAGATGCTAACCTAGACTTCCGTCCATTCCCTAGCAGGTGCTACTGGATTTGGCTAGATATTTCTCCAACACACAGGCAGAAAGGGACTTAATGGTGTTATTTCACTGCGAGGTGTTTCCATTCCGCATCCCCCCTCCCCCTGCCCGGCATCTTTACTTAGGTTTTCCTTTTTGTGTCTGCAGAACGTGTTTTTTTTTTAAAAAAAACTCTCTTGAAACTATTGCCAGCTGCATTGTTGTAAAATATGTACAACAAAGTATATTCTTTTATCTAAGCCAACTGAAGAATAAAAATATGAATAGACAACTATCTTCACTGAACTTTGCGATATATATGCTTAGAATATCTGTCAATTTTTTACTTTGGGCAGGGAGAATTATATAAGTGACAGCAAAAAACTATTCTGGGAGTCATTGTTAAGCTACACAACAATTTACAGAAGCTACTCTCACTATCTATGCATTAAGAACTAATAATCTTCTTGGTAGTAGAATTCATAACTCATATTGCATTGTTGAAAATGGTTGATGTTTTTAAAAAACAATTTGGACCGATTTCATGAGCACTTTGCCTGTACCCGGTACTGGAGCTTAGAGAGAAGCTATTGAATTGCACCCTGAGAAGCGTGGGCAAAGCAAACGAAGCACGTGACCCGGAAGCAGATGCAATCATAAGATTGTCTCCTTAGGCTTTACCAAAAGGTGGCAGAGATCTCCCCCTGCACGTTATTATTTTGGGAAAGTTTACAGATGAATGAAAATAATTATGAAGATTTGAAAATAAAATGCTCAACTTTTGGCTAGTGCTTCATCATTAAGAAATGACTTCCGCATGAAAGTCATCCTGCGTGGATTATCATCCTGCATGGAAAATATCACTACTGTGATATGGAAGTACCTCACAGATATAAATCTAGGCCTGAAGCTTTAGGCAGGCTGGCCCAGGAGGACGATGTTGGACCCCCTGTACTTAGACGGACTCTCAAGTCTGATACCTGCAATGTGTACCCGGGCTCGCACTGAAACGAAAGCACGTCGTTCACCATGTACCGATCTCCGGTCTTGAAACCGTTGCTAGGAACAGCTGGTTCTTGACACGCAGCAAGACCAACAGCTAAAACAAAAAGTAAAATACAAGACTTATAAGCCATATGGTACAGAGAGTATTCTTACTATCTGAAAGAAAAGGCCCTTCCTTGCCCCCCAGGTTCTCATCTTGTAAAAATGAACAGACGCTTTGATTCTTTCTCTTACTCTCTTACCAAGATGGGTTCAACTCTTTTAAAACCAGTATTATGCACTAATTGTTCATGTTGAGTGTGAATCTGGGAATCTGTCCTTTCATTAAAAGAAGTAATAATAAAATGAGAACACATTTTATGTTCAATAGTTCTCATTTTCCCACTCTTTTAAAGACAACCCCAAAATGATCACGAACTATCTCATAAGGCTTGTTGTGACTGTGTGTCAGCAATTCAGTTCTGACTGACAGTGAACCTATAGGACTTTATAGAACCGCACGCTTTACAGACGGAGCCCGTGACACAATGGTGAAGCGCTCTGCTGCTAATGGGACAGTTGGCAGTTGGACAACACCAACAGTTCCTTGGAAACTGTGGAAATGTGGCAGGTTCCTCCTGAAAGAGTGACACTGGACGGCTATGAAACAGTTCTCCATGTGATATAGGCTTCTGTGCCTCGGCAAGAATTTGATTGGTCAGTCTTGGGCAGTCTTCACAATAGAAAATTACCTGCTCTTTTCTCTTATGGAGCTGAATGTGAATTAAATCTTTCACCTTTTAATTTGGCCAAGCACTTAATCATTGCACCACCAGCATTTTTCTTATAAAAACAGGATCAATATTTACATGAACTTGAAGATTTTAACAGGAACTTTATTACTTTATTAAAATGACTGAAAAGTAGTCAAGGTAGTTACAAAATTTTGAGATGCACCTTAAATTCAGTTCTACTTTAATATGCACTGGGTTTCCATTAGTTGATATTGATTTCATGGCAACAAGTTTACTTACAGACTGTATGAGATATATTGCTGCAATCCTCATAACAAAATAAATTGAAGTCAAATTAGTAGGCCAAGTTGTCCAGGTACAGTCAGATTACAAATGTCTTTATAAGTCAACTTAGTGTCAAACCTACCCCACCTCTTTGCTGTTCAAAGCTTGGCATGGAAGCTTGTTAGAAATGAAAACTCAGAACTTGTAGCCCCCAAATCTCTCAATCAGAGTATGCAGGCTGGCCTCACCCAAGAGTCACTAGTGTTTAACTCTCCTCCAAATCCTGAGGTTATTCTTACTAGAGGTAGAGATAACTGCAATTCATATTAGTCTCATTTCTTATCCAAAAACACCAAGTTGTACTAATTTTATTTGAAAGCAAAACACCAGTACATGAATGAGATGGAAAATGTAAAGAAATGGCACACACAGATTATAGGATAAGTAGAAGCTAAATATATCTTTTCTTAAATGAATGTGTGTGTACATGTATGATCACATAATTTCAACAATTAGGGCCTTTCATGAAAGACAACATTGCTACATACAAAATATAACTATTTTTAACCTTTTTAGGATAATTTATCTTTTACTTTAAAATTGTGAGTCTATAAGCATACTTTTCCCTTCAAATTACCATGTTCATCTATTAGTTTTTAATTGCACACTGAAAATACTCTTGGTGAATACACTTCTAACTAAAATATCAAGGTGGCATAAGTTCATGAACATTTTGGGCTACTTCGAGTATTCGCCAAATGCAATACAGATCCAAGTATATCCACAATACAAATATTTAAGTAGCAGAAAAGAGAAAAATGGAAATTAAAAAGATTTAACATGGCAAATAATTTAAAAATAAATTCCAGTTGTTAAATTTCCTATGAATTATTAATTAAATTAAATTAATCCAAAAATGTATGTTGTGAAGCTTGACCCCTATGGGATTTTCAATCATCTTATATGCATGTGAAACTGGATAATGGATAAGAAAGACTAGAATTAGTGTTGGGGAAGAACATTGAATATTCCATGGAATTTCAGAAGAACAAATCTGTCTTGAAATTATTGCACCTAGAGTGCTCCTTACAAATGAAGTTGGCAAGGCTGAGCCTCAGTGGTGCAGTGGTTGTATGCGGGACTGCAGCCCACTGGCTTGGTGGTTCAAATCCAGCAGCAGCTGACTTGGCAGTTCAAATCCAGCAGCAGCTCTCCAGGAGCAAGCCTGGGCCCTCCACTCCCACCAGAGGGCAGTGATACCCCCCAAAACAAACAAACAAACAAACAAACAAACAAACAAAACAAATGAAGTTGGAGAGATTTTGTCTCGTAACTTTAACACAATTACAAAGGCACCCATCCCTTGAAAAGAACATCGCATTTGGTAAAGCGGAGAGTCAGTGAAAAAGAGAAATACCCTTAAATTTATGAGTTTTTAAAGCAACTACCCCTCTGTGACCTCAAATATGGCAGGATAAAAACAAAGCAAAACTGAGGACGCCTTAGGACCCAGCGGGGTTTAATCGTGGTGCACATAGTGAGGCTGCAAGTTTGAGCTCAGGGCACATCCTAACATCAGTGTCCTGTGCTTACCATTCCATTTGGAGAGTGCTTTGCTTTGCTTTGCTTTGTTTATGAGGCAGTATGACTGTAAGGTATGCCTCAAATCCATCTCTTTTAATACATTGTAAGAGATCAAGCAAGGAAGCATAGGGAGTTTCATGGAGAAAATGCTCCGTAGAGACAAACACTTTCTTCTAACCTGCCCCAAGAGCTCCCCAGTGGAATGCAACACCGAGGCCAGCACAATGTGAGAAAATTAGTTTTGCTTTAGCCACTCATTTGAAGTACTTCTATCATAACAACAAAGTATACTTCAGATAAATTTGGTTACACTAGAGTGGGAACGGCTCTAACAGAAAAGTACAATATGAAGGTCCTTTTGACATTTGACACTTGAGTAGCAGATTGAAGAGTTGGAAGGCCTGTTGGGCTTGTGGGTGAGCTGCAAGGTCAGCAGTGAGAAAGCGCCAGCTGCTCTGTGGAAGAAAGAAGGCATAGAGGGCCCTGGCTCCTGCCAAGAGTTCAGTTATTGGGACCCCCACCCCCCCTCTCCACTCCTCTCCCCTCCCCCCCCCCAGGGAAGTTCTATCCTACCCTGCAGGGTTGTTGTGAGTTGACAAGGATCCCATGACAGAGAGTTTGGTGTTTTGGAGAAGTAAAAGCCTACATTGACTTGAAGAGACTGTTGGTAGAATTATGAAGGTCAATGGGAATTCTGATGAGGTCTCAAAAGGAAGTGAATAGAACTATAAAGGAAATCCTAATTTAGAAAATAAAGACCTGTTTTAGAAAATGCTAGCAACAGAATGAGGCTTTTAAAATGCCTAATATGCTGTTATAAGGGAACAGTCATGCTTTATATGCATTTTCTTTTGGTGACTTTTCTCTTGCATTCATTTATTTACACTGAGTGTCACAACGCATCCTGTATATGCAAGGTCTTGAGAGTACAAAAAAATATATCCAGGGTAATTAATGGTAAACTTGCTAGAAATACAACTTACACCAGTTAGTATTGGCAAGGGCAAGTCCAAAGTATTGCTTCAAAAGCATAGAAACCTTTGTTAAGCACATCAAAACGTGAAGCTATTGATTTTTAGCATGGTCTATACCTAGGCCTACACACTTCAGCTGATGTGAGTTTCATCTCTCTATTCCTTCCTGGAAGAATTTGAAGCTCTGTGATGTTCAGGTCCTCAGCAAGGTAGGTTTGACCTTCTGGAGGGAAGGACAAATGATCTTGCTGTTAATGTTCTGTGAGTTTGGTGAACTAAAAGATCTCTGAAGGGGCAGGAAAAGGTCCACAGGGCAGATGGGACAAGGTTTGCCAGTGAAATGAATTCTCACAGGATATCATTTCCTACCCTGGAGAATTGAGTAGGTGCATTGGCGAGATGGGGGGAACTTTTTTTTTAACCTTAGTGAAGATTTCCTGATTTTCTTCTCATTTATGCAATTTTTCTGTTATCACACAACATTTTCATAATCAGCCCCTATAATTTCTGTCTTCTTTGAAAAATCTACTAAGATTTCCTCTTTGGAATCCTAAGAAATGTTCACACCATATCCTCTTGGAAGAACTTTTTGTTCTGAATTTATTTGACCCGGAAGATCATCTTAGGAGCAGGTGGTTTGCATCGCCCTACTTTTGAAGGCATCATCACAAGACTAAGACAAGTGCATTACTATGTGAACTTGCCTGCAGCCATCCACTGCTCTGATCTCAGAAAGATGTTGACAGTAAATGTTCTGTTTATAATAAACCTATGTACTTATGAACTAGAATCCTAATGGGAATAGTTTTGACTTAACATTGATTTAAAAAAATATGAGTGACAGAGTCAATGATAGGAGCAAATATTTATTGAACTATTTTGGATGTGAGCACAAATATTTTTTCATGCATTGCATCTGACTCCTCCAGGTGCAATACGGCACCTTCAACATGAATAATGATCAAAGATACAAAGAAAAGAACCAATTAATTCCATGAATACAATAAAGTCACTGGCTGTGATTTTTTCATGCTAATGTAAAGAAAGTCATCACATTAGCAAAAGGGATTAAAAACATAGCAGATAAAAATCAAGAAAACAGCTTTTAAGAGCTTAAATTGCAGTGTAGAGGTATAATAAGTCTTACAACATGACAAGAACATAATGCCCTTTGAATATATAAGGACGGACCAACTTTTTAAAAGAAAAACCCACCATTTATATAATTTTGGATGCAAAGAAGAAAATCAAAAGGGAGTTAGGCTAACTGTAGGGATCATGCTAATAGTGTCATGCAATAAAATGATACATGTTCTGACTCTTGAAATAAAGAAGACATGATGAGGTAAGAGTCTCGCGCAGCCACACTATCAGTCAGAGACTGTGGTCATCTTGCAGATGCTGGTTTCAATGTGACACTTGGCTGGTCCACCACCCTATAGATGCAAGCTGAATGTGTTCAAGGAGCAAGTATCTCCTATTGGTTCCATAAGAGAAAATTCTCCTTTACTTCTAGATTGTGGATGAGGGTCATTTCCTTCTTACTCATTATTTGCATTTTTGTCTTTGTACTTTTATGAGTTTGTCCTTACCACCTTGGAACGATTTTTTTTTGGTTTTGGTTTCAGTTGGGTCTTCCAACTGTGGGTGCATAATGAGAAAAACGGATAAAAGGGGAGATAGGGAACACAAGGGTGGGCATTAAGGAAGGAAGGGTCATTTCCAGAGTAAATAATAAAGGCAGGATGGGGGAGGGAGTGTCAGAATGGATTATAATTACATAAGTCATTATAAAGGCAATATAGTCATTGAGGCTGGTGGAACACTCTTAATAAAATCTGTTGAATTGTATGATATGTAAACTACTTGCCAATAAAACAATTGGGGAACACAAAAGATGTGATAAGAAATCCAGTGTCTTTTATGAATACAGAATACTTGTTTATATGTTTTACATATCATTAAATACATATTTATATAAATATTACACAAAATGAATAGCTTTTTAAAAATTTAAATTCAAGCAAATATACATATCTTTCATAAAGATGCCTTTTAAAAATAATGTCCTATAACAATTCCTTCTTTTTCAGACTTTAGGAAAATGATGTTTGTCATTGTATTTCATATTGTTAAACCATTGTGCCTCATTACAAAACTGTCAGAATGAATTATAAACCTGTCAGATAAAAGGAATGTATTTAGATATAAAAATAGACAACTAGGAATATATGTAAATAACAGAATTATACTAAATGCTATGAAAATAAAGTTGTGAAACACAACCATGTCATAGAGAATTTCAAAGTTAACCTTTTAAGAGTAGAGACAGCTGGAAAGAGTAAATGGCAATATTGTATGAAAAATGTTTTATAGGGAGGCTTTCCAATCTTTTACATTTTAACATAGTTGTATCTGTTTTATAAATGTTACTATAGCAAATATAATAAAACGTTTTTTTCCTTTAAATGGCAGTTTACAAACTACCATTTTCTGAAACACCTGGCATCCTAATTGAATGTGAAGTTAATTCTATTTCCCAGAGTCTCATTTTCCAGATAATTCTTGTGTATTATTGTTGCTAAGAACTGTTGCTATACAAAAAATATTAAAACAGTGAGGAATTTTTAAAACTGAATATAGCATATAATTTTATATAACATTATCTATTAGATAGCATTATATGAAATGCTATGTTGTATACAATTTATATACTATTGTATATACAATTTCATAACCTTTTCAAATGTTAAGAATAGGGACATTTACAAAAATACTGATTTTTGAAAATGTGTTTAGATGTAAGATAAACAAACCTTTAAAATCATAATTCTAGACTGTAAAAGCAAAGAGGATAAAACAAAGTCATTAAAAAGATGTGTCTTATTTATCTAGAATATAATTTAATGGCTTCACTTATTAATGATAATAAATATAAAAGTTATAAATCAGTTTATAGCAAAAGACTCATTAGTTCTGTGGAATTTATTATAGTAATTATTTCAAATCCATTGGGAAAATTCAAAGAATAGTGAGCATAAATTTTATAAATGAAACTTATTTTTAAACAAATGCTAAACATAGAATTGTTAAAAACAGTTTTATAAAAGGGCAGAATCAACCTTTGTTGATGTAACAGATTACAATAGCTTTGAGTAGGCTTTCTCAAATTGACCTTGATCTCCTAATGTTAGTGATGGATTTCAAACTTTCACCTCAAAAAATATTCTTTCCTAACTAAAGATTTAAATACAACCTTGAACAAAATATCCAAAGGAAGAGAAAATCAAATCCAAGAAGATGGAGTAGCGCTGGGTAATTTACTAAGGGAAAAAAGAGGGAATCAACATCTATTCAGGTACACTAACATTTATAGTATGCCTACTATCTAGAAGCCCTTGTGGCAGAGTGAACTACGCACAAACCACAAGATCAGCAGTTCAAATCCAACAATTGCTCCGATGAAGAAAGATAGGACTATCTGCTCCCAGAAGATTTAAAGTCTTGGAAACCCAAAGGCGCACTTCTCTCTTGATCCTACAGGGTCTCTATGGATTGGAATCAACTTGGTGGCATTTGAGCATTGGTGCTCAACTTGGTGAGTTTGAGGATTCAACATTTCCTTTAATTCAACATTGTAGGAAAAGTAAAAGGTTCTCCTTTCTTAAATCCCTGAAAGCATACTGATTATGCATGGGAACATAACCCCAAGATCGGCAGTCCTGAACCACTAGCTGCTCCACTGGAGAAAGTCGTGGCTTTTTACTCTAGTAGCAAGTTATCATCTTATAAACCCACAGGGACAGTTCTTCCCCCCTACAGGATCCCTATGGATCAAAATCCACTCCATGGCAACGAGGTTGAGAGAGAAACTTCTTTGCTTTGTGCAAATAATGTAACTGCAAACAAACAAGCATTGTGAAGGCTGAGAATTCAAGAACACCTCCTTGTACTCAAGCAAAATATAAGACTTCCAAATCGACCAAGAGACAGTCATTCATACAGACAAGAAATCTGTGCCCTCGATATTTCTGATCTGGAGCTGTAACTTGTGAGTTTCTTTAATAAATCCCATAATCACAAATGCTGTCTGTGAGTTTTGAATTATCAAACCCAACAGAAAAGGGGAGGGTTACTGGTGTGACAGCTCAAGTCTTGTGGCAACTTGGCTCCATTGTCTGGTTTTCTTGCAATTAAGTTCTTTTGAAGTGTGGTTTGATTCCTACACAAGTGGGTGCTAGAACAGGCCTGGTGGCATCATCGGTCATGGCTGCTAACCACAAGGTGAGTAGTTTGCATCCACCAGCTGGCCTCCTGGAGAAGGAAGAGACTTTTCCCTCCTGGTAAGAGTCCCTGTCTTGGAAACTCACAGGCTATGTTGCCCTGTCCTATAAACTTACTATGAGTCAGCATCGATTCAAGGATTCTGAGCTTGAAGGGGAAACTGGTCTGCTCTCTGTGGGATGGGGTTCCTGCATCTGTTTCATCAATATCCTATTACTCTGACTTGATCCAGAGACGTGTCCTAGGGCCTGCGAGTCATCAGTAACCTGGTATATGACCTGCTGACCTTAAATGCCATGCCTCAAGCCTCAGATTCTTCCCCCTCTACCCACACAGTGACAGGAATTAGGGGGAAACCTCAGCTTATCATCTGATACACACACTTGGCCCCTGCCTGCACTTGGACTCGGTCATTTTTACCTCTTTATGAGCCATTGTTGTCTTGCTATAATATATTATTACACACTTACACTCACACATGTCCCCTATGCTGCTTTTCTAGAGAACCCAGTCTATGATAGTTGTGTCAAAAAGGTGTAAAGAAGATTGAGGGACAGAGGTATGTCTGAACTCTGCTTCAAACAAATCGTTCTTGGAGAGAATTTGAGTTGGATTTTCCTCTGCTCTGTGTGCCCAGTGAAGACTTGGCTCCCATGCCCTTTCCCTAGCATTTTACAGATTCTAATCCCAATATAGATATTTCCCTCCATGTGCTCATTTTGAAGTGAATATGAGAAAATAGTTTATATTTATCTCTTTAAAACAAGTCTTAAAGAGTTACATTTTCATCTTTAAATCATTTTATAATTTGTTTTATTTTGTTCTTATAACAAAAAATCCAAATCTAATTATAGTGTTTATTAGTAGTATTTATTTTAATCTGAGAGACTCATGCATTTATATATATTTCTTTTCCTTAGTTGTCTTTTAAAAATATTTTTAAATGACTTTTTCTATGTTATTGTCTTTATTGTCAGAATAGATAGAATAGTGCTCTGAGCCACAGCTTTAAAATTTTCCTCAAATACATTTTAGAAAGCAAAAAGTTTATAAAATTTTTATCAATGTATTTTTTCATTTAACTATATCTTAATGGAACTTTCATTTGTTCATGAATATATCAAATATGATTATACAGGTGCTTCTAACAAAGAAAAGCTAATACTGCACTTGAGTGTAACTGAATAATCAGCTACAATTTAAAAATATTTAAATTTTACAATGGTAAGTAGCTATTTCCACTGATGGCAATTGATACCAAAAGCATACCAAAAGTGTGAAAAATAATGTACTTCTTTTCATTCTTCTTTGTGAAAGGACAGCATTTGATTCAAACAATAGAGGGTGGTTAGGTTGAGTTTTTCCAGTTTTTTTTCTTATTTTTCTTATTGTTTGGTTCCACTAAGTTGATTTCTTCTTAAAGCCAATCCTTGTACAGCAGAAAGAAACATGGTGTGGTGCTGCTGTGCCATCCTCATGGTCTCTTCTGCCCCTAAGCCCACTGGTGCAGCCACACTGTCAGTCCATTGTGTTGAATGCCTGCACTTTTCTTTCTAATGAGCTATCTAAAGTACTTGAGGTAGATCTTATATTCTCCTCTTCGAAGAAGTGTTCTAGTTGTACTTCTTCCAGTACAAATTGATTCATTCTTCTGGCATCCCCTAGCATGTTTCATATTCTTTGCCAACATCATCACTCAAATGAATGGATCCTTCTTTGCTCCCCCTTATTTATTGTCGAATTTTATCTGTGTAAGAGACAACTGAAGCATCATATCATGAGTCAGGAGGCCTTGATCTTCAAAGTAACATCTTTGCTCTTTAAAACTTCAGAGAGCTCCCTTGTAGCAGATATGCCTAGTGCAATACGTGATTTTATTTCCTGATTGGGCATCAATCTAGGGGCATTCATTGTGCATCCAAGTCAACCAACTCCTTGATAATAACAACCTTTTTGCTTGTTTATGTTGCTTATTGGCCCAGTGCTATGACTTTTGTTTTCTTTTTTGAATTTATTGAATTGTAATCCACAATGAAGGCTTTCATATGTGATCTTCATCATTATGTGCTTCAAGGTTTTGGGACTTTAGCCATCAGTGTTGCAAAGCAGCCACCTAGCTCAACTTGTCAAGAAACCTGCCTCCATATGCCACATTTATTTCATGGTGTTCAATCTCTTGGATTGTTTGCTCAGCATAAAATTGAGCAAGTCTGAATGTACATAGTATACAATTCCAATGCACATCTTTTCTGATTTAAAACCAGTGGATGTCCTCTTCATCTATACATTAACCCCACATATGCATAATTAAGCATTATAGATTCCCATTTTTCAATTGTTATCCATTCTTCATGATCCATACAATCATCTGCCTCTGCATCTATATTTCTGGCATAGTCTACTTTCAGTCACCATTCATAGAATACCAGGGACATTTTCCCTCCACATGTTTTCTAAATTCCATAGCCCAGAATTTCTGGCACTATTTTTGGGCATTTTTGGAGTCATTTGTTGATGATCTTCAATCAAGTTGGAGTGGTTAAGAGATTGAAAGAATTCAAAAGAAAACTGAATTCAAAGTGCCACAAAATGGAATTTGAACTTTCATTTTAAACCATGGCCTTTATAAATATGAGCTCTATAATTTAAGCCCTAATAAAATGGACACTGCTGGCTCAAAAATTAAATAGCTTATTTAGCAAAGTAAATACATATAAATTAAATTGCTGTTTTAAAAGTTAAATTTAATAGAGATGGTTTACTACTGAAAGTTTGATTATTAAAGAACTATTGCTATATGTTCATTTTCAAAGTTTTTATTTGAAGCAATTACCAAGTAAAGAGAAAATATCAGTTAACTTACATTCTCCTGTTGATAAAATCATCTCTAAAAGCTTCTGACATTTTTTCAGAGTTATGATGAAACTTTAATCATTACTTTAAGGTTATGCACACATAAAATAGATAAGTTCAAAGCTAGATAGATAAGTTGCCTTTTTAAAAGATTATCCATGATATGTTGGTCATGGTTAAGCTAAAAATAATTTTATTATAAAGACCTATCATCAAATAGTTTTTACTGTCAAAATATTAGTAAGAAAGCACAAGTAAGATCACGGTTAAGTTGCTTTGGGGTAATCTATCTCAGACTATCCTTAATAACTTTCCTTTGACCCATTAGGGAGGTGTGTTAGTCTAGGTAGACTAGAGGAGCAAATTCAAGGACACGCATATCGATATAAGGAAAGGGTTTATATACAAAAGGAATGGGACATGGAGAAAGCATTCCAGCCCAGTCCAGTCCAACATCATAAGTTCGATATTAACCCATATGCCCGAAATCAGTCTATAAAGTCTTCTTCCGACTCACGAAGTCACAGGTCAGTGAGTACAGAATCCTGGTGCTGGCAGGGCACCTCACCTCCAGGGTTCAGGGTCCATCAACAGCAGAAACAACTCATCGCTGGCAGAGGTCTCCATGTGGCCACCCCAGCTTCAGAGCTCTGGCTCCATCAGGGCAAAGCCATGTGGTCTCTCCGCCGGCTCCTCCAGCTTCTCGAAAACTGCCAGCTTGTCTTGTCCGTGATTAATCATCTCTGAGACTAACTACCAACAACTAGGGAAGATAGCTTCACATCTTCACGAGGGAAATATCGCGAGATTTCTCAGGAGTCTCAGGAGAAAGCCATGCCCACATAGAGGCCTCATTGGCTACTCAATAGCTATCTCCAGATTAACAGGCTAGACTCCACCCCTACATTTCAATCATAAAATTAACATAAGCACATGACTGCCACAGGAGGTGAGGCTGCTGGTAATATGAGGACCTGAATTCCCAAAGGACAAACTTCCCAAGGAAAGTGGAGAGCCATAGGTGGACTTTTCTGCAGGAAAGTACAAGTAAAGAAACATACCAGCTTGAAAATAGAAAATAAGCTATTTTAATAGTTTCACAAACTGGCAAAGTGTGAATCTCACATAGCTCAGGAACCCAGAAAAAAGAGGCACTTTTGACTTGTTGCCACTTGTTTCTACCATAGGAATGAGATTGTCCATTGAGAAATTGGGGTCAAACATGAACTTCCCAGAACCCTTCACTCAAGGAGTCAAAAGCTTTATGCCACTGGAATCAAATCAGGAAAGAAAAAAACAAAAAACTTGTCACTTACAGGACACAGACAAAGACATATTATAGCTGAAGAAAGCATAAAGCAAAAAGAAAATCAAACTGCCAATTGAAGGTTTGACTTAAAAAAATCTCTAATGGTTAGGATAAAATAAATAAATAAATAAGCAAAATCTCTAAGATTACATCTCAATACCAGGCAGAGGTATTCTAGTGCTGGGGTGAGGGGCTGGGAATTCAATACCAAATTCACACTTAGGTAAAATCTAGCTATTTTAAAATGAAGATGGTCAGAATTATTGGCAATTTGTAAGGATAAGTCTTCTTTATAAAATCTCATGTATTGCTGAAAGCTGTAGCTACAGTATTCAAGTCGGAAAAAGTCCAACACATACATGGCAATCACAGTTTACCACTAGTGTTATTTGAAAACTGTGATGCTTTTAAAGGAACTATGGTAACAGCAGAATTCAAAAGACATCTTAACTACTGACTGGATTGATTTAACAGCCCAGGGGAAGTCTATTCATAGGCGTAAATTCTATTCTGAAGCCTCTCCAGTTGTACACATGGTACCCTGCTTTAGTAAAAAAAAAAATTACAAGACATATGAACACACATTTAACAACTGACTCCACAAAAGATAAAAAAGCAATAGACTCAGACTCATAACAGAGTCATAAAATGTAAATATCATATAAGGGTACTTCTATAACTAATAAGTGAAGAAGATGCTGGGGAAAGCCCATGACAGGCATGAACAGCTGGGGGAACTTCAGCAGAGAGGAAAATTTTATAAAACTCAAGTGGAAATACAAAGGAGAGAAATTATTTAGAACAGCAAAGGTAAAGATCTACTTCAATGGACTTAGTAGTAGACTTGGCACAGCTGGGAAGGTAAGTTAGTAGGAATGCAACAAATTGGAATGCTGATTTTTTAAAAAACAAATAGAACAACACTCAATAACTGTGGAATTTTATCAAATACTCGAACATAATATGCTTTATTCACTTACACTGTCTTCCATCGTCTAGGTTATCCTTAGAAATTATAGGAAGGATGAGTTCTCTTCGTAAAGAACAGATTATCAGATTCACATCCTATTCCCTAAAATTGTTGAAACAATTGATGGAAAAGATATAGGTACCTCATTCTCGTTCTCTCTCTCTCTCTCTCTCTCTCTCTCTCTCTCTCTCTCAACAATTCATTGAACTTTATTTGAGGTGAATATTTATACAGTGAAAAGTTTACCATTCATTAATGCATGCATACAATCTTCCCTGACATTGGTCGAAATCTTGGCACAGTGACAGCACTCTCCTCATTTCCACTCTAGATTTCTCCTCTCCATCCACCCACTTTCCTCGCCCCTCCCTGTCTTCGCATCTTTGTTTTTAAGCAACTGCTGTCCTTTCGATCTCATGATGATGGTTGCTAAGGAACAAACACTGCTGATGGTGTCATTGCTTATTTTCTAGGGCAGTCTCATATTTGGTTAAGAAGCTGCCTCTGGAGTGGCTTCAGTTTCACATGAGAAGCTTATCTTTGACAATAGCTTCAAGAGTTCTTCAGTCTCCATGAGACCCATAAGCCTGGTCTTTTTATTCTTATTAATTAATGAAATTCTGAGTTCAATAATAATTATGGATAAGTAATTCCCTAGCAGCAAGTTCTACAATGTACACTTTTAGATCACTACTTATAATTTCAATCGGTTATGATAAAGTTGCACAATAATAATTAACATTGTTGTTTTATACATAATTACTATCTGCATATTCTGGAGCTACACAAGTTGAGGGAACTCTTACACCTGACATTTGGCCCACAAGTTTGGAACTTACCTACATTTATGGGTGGGAGACATATACATGCTTTTGTTTATCTATCTATCTATCTATCTATCTATCTATCTATCTATCTATCATCTATCTATCTATCTATCTATCTATCTATCTCAATAGTGATGTAGTGTGCTATGGGGTGTACATTTGGGCTGATAACTGAAAAGGCTGTAATTCCAAACTATCAGTCGCTGTTTGGTAGAAAGAAACGTCTTTCTGTTCCTAAGATTTACAGTCTTAGCAACTTACAGAGGCAATTCTACTCTGTCCTGCAGTCAGAATCAGCATGATAGCAGTGAGTTTGAACTGATATATATATATATATATATACATAAAAAATATATATATATATAAACTTGCTTCTCAGGAGAAATCAGTCAGTTTTAGATAATGCTCTTGGTCCTGTTTTGTTTTGTTGGGTTTACTTTTACCTAGAGAAAGGAGTTTCACACACAAGTGATGCAGGTCCCAATCTGCTGAGTAATCCTTGTCAAACATTCAATAATTTATATAATTTCAAAGATGAATTGGTGGCTATAGGCATAGAGTACATATTCACAGATTCTAATTTTTCATGTTTTTACCTGACCAATGCATTTCAGAGATAGATTACATATTCACATATCAGGATTTTTCATGTTTTTTTCCTGATCAGTGTATGCCATCAGTCATACAAAGTAAAATTTTTGAGCATATAATTTAAAAACCTGCAAAACTTGTGAATATGCAATTGTCCCCTGCAGCCACCCATCTGTTCCAGAAAGGATCGCAGACATTCTGCCTCCATCACCCACAGGGACAGAGCTCTAGAGTGCCAGGAGTCAGGAGGAGGCAGGAGTTTGATCTGTTGTCTTGGAAACCCACAGGAAAGTTCTACTTCTACACATAAGGTTGCTCGATTCCAAACCAGCCTGATAACAATAACTTTAGGGGTTTTCGTTTGGATTTATGCATCATCACTGTTAATCTAGATCATAAATATTAAGTTGAAAATTGGTATTTCTTTTATTAGATTTAGCCAAATAATATGGCCCTTCCAACCATAATCTCTTATGTGATGTCTTATAAATTCTAACTTCTGTGTATGTGGTTCTAATTCCATTTTGAAGGAAGTTCTTTGCCATGCTAAAAGACAAGATTAAGGTGGGGTGTATTCTGAGCCTCCACTTTACTAGAGGGGATGATATTATTCAGCACCCTCTGTTCCTTTGGGCTCAGCGGTCAGACGAGCCACTCAGCACACAGTATAGCACTGATGAAACATACAACTTTCCTCTTGTTCTTTAATGTTCCACCTCCCACCCCCACTCTCATGATCCCAAATTCTGCATTACAAATCTGGCTAGACCAGCGCATGTACACAGGTACATGCTGGAAACACTGGGGATCCAGGGCAGATAAACCCCTCAGGACCAATAATGAGAGTAGTGATACCAGGAGAGGAAGGGGAAGGTGGGATGAGAAAGGGGGAACCAATCACAGTGATGTACTTTTAACTCCATCCCTGGTGAATGGACAACAGAAAAGTGGGTGAAGAGATACACTGGTCAGTGTAAGACATAGAAAATTATAATAATAATTTATAAATTATCAAGGGCTCATGATGGAGGGAGGGGAAAATGAGGAATGGATAGCAAGGCCTCAAGTAGAAAGCAGATGCTTTGAAAATGATGATGGCAACATATGTACACAGGCTCTTGACACAATGGATGGGTAGATTGTCATAAGAGCTGTATGAGCCCCTCCTCCCCCCCGACAAATGAATTTTTTTTAAGGTTAAAAAAGAAGAAATATCAAATCACATGCCCATCAAAGCTATTACTCTGTGTCTAAGAGGCAACTTAAAGCACAAAGAGAAATCTCAAGCTCATAAAGGAAGGAGAGTCATTAGTGGAGGAAGTCCTACATCTTCTGAAATGTCAGAGGCAGACCAGAGGCTCAGATCTGAAGACATGGGACAGAGCCACAGACCCAAGGCTGAAGCACATAGACCTTGAGACAGAATAGAGGAGGCGCGATAAGGCTGCCACACTGCAGGAGAGAGTGACAGGTGACTTCCTGCTTCCCAGAGGCAAAAGTCAATGGCTACAGGAAGGAGATGCTAAGGACTACAGTCAAATGTGACTGCTAATTTCTTACACTGACTTGTATTAATTCTCTGTTAACCTGCTAACTTCCACACACAGCAACATGTACTTGTGAGTTTTTATTTCTCTCTCTCTCTCTCTTTCTTTCTTTCTCTGAGTTTTGTTTGGCTATTGAAAGAATTATCGAAACCAGCAGAACATAAGAGTGTCTTGGGAGGAATGGTTGGTGTCAGAAGAGGTAATGAAAGACAGATGATGGAGAGACCTATCTGGCCTCTGCCTTGTGGCAATGGACCTGGGGTTCATGTGATGTTGACCCCTCCTTCCTTGTGTAGACAGAGGTCATCATACATGGTCTCCAGGCAATTCATTTGTCTATGAGAAATACTTTGCATCCTATCTTTTCACATAAAGGTTTCATTTTTTTTTCCTTTGGGAAAATTCCAATCAATAATCATTTAAATAGGGAGTGCTACCATTAATCGAGTCCAATATTTGCTTTTAAATGGCAAAGCGCAAACTCCTCAGAGGAGAGAGAGCATGGGGAACTCAGATTTTGGAGCGAGGAAAAATTTGTAATGAACTGTGACTTCTGTGTTTATAGTCTTCCATGCATTATTCAACTGCCACCAGCCTTTGTTGTCCGATGTATAAGACAGTATGTAACCTTTCCTAGGGAAAAACGAAGGTAGCTAGAAATGGTGACACACACAGACACACACTCCTCTGCATTATGCCAGTTGTTAGCAATATAATTGTGACCAGGAGAGGACAATGGCCTTCTATGATCTATTCCTTTACCTCTGGACACTGACCATATGGAGTCCCTCTAAAATGACTGTGAACCAGGGAGGGCACAGGTGGAGCATGCATACAGTGGGATGGGGCACAGAAGAAGCATTTTCCTAGAAGCATTTATGATACATTTTATTGAAAAATCTAAAGTTATATATCTACACACTTAGAATTAGATCATGGTAGATTGAAAAAAGATGTCAGCAGATTATATTCATGACATCTGTTTTTGGTAACATTATACTCTGACATGGATCTTAAACAGATAATTCTATTGATATTTCATACAGTCCATATTCCAAACTCAAACAAATAACGAGAACAGAAACATGTCTGGGGACATGAGATAGAAAGGTGACACTGGCTTAGCCCCGGTGACATAGGTGGTTGAGTGTGGGACTGCGGCCTGCGAGTCTGGCAGTTCAAATCCAGTGGCGGCTCTCAGGAGCAGTGCTGGGTAACTCCCACGACCACCAGAGGCAGTGATGACCCGACCCCCAAACAAAACAAAACAAAACAAAACAAAAAAAGGTGACACTGACCAGCAACATAGTTTAGGAGGAATCATTTGATAAGCAAAGTGATAACAAATGGAACCGGTGCTATATTTGACCAAATGAAAAGGAAATAATCTTAAGGGAGTAAGCAGATTCTTGAATTAGATTCAATTCAATGAGGAATATATACTACCATTATTTTAATTAATCATAAGTAGAGACCTATAGACAATTACATTTGTGAGCTGAATCCAGTGTCTGTGCCAAGAAAGCTTCTGACACATTACTTTAGGCACACCTCTTTCTAGATGACATGAAGGAGAGCTAGAAACCACAAGCTATCACTGAGAGGGATAGCTGAGAGCATCCATCAACTCCAACACAGCTCAAAATATTAGTGGATGTATTAGCACTATCACAAATGAAGCTTATAGTTTACTATCTACAGATGTTCACAAAATGCATCAAAGTACTTGCTTTTTCCAAACATGTCCTACATAAATCACATCCACAGTAATTTTACACTGTCACGAAAGAAGTCCTATTCAAATAAATTGGAATAAACTTGCATACAAATGCCTGTAATAAGTAGGGAAATGTAACCAGAATGTGAAACAGCCCTGTGGTTTGTGTCTGGTTTGGAATATTTATCATCAGCTGGAAATCGGCCTTTCAAAGACATGCATGCATTTACATTCTATTGCACTGTTTATCTCACTTCAAAAGATCACTTATTAAAGCTTATCTATGTATTTGCTTATTTGCAACTGCTTATTAAAGGAGATGAATATCAACATTAAGCATTTTTTAGTGCTTGAAAACATGTCCTAAAATAAACCTCTCTTTCTCATTGGAAATTCTTATTTCACTCTTACAAGGTTTACCTGCATCACCAAACGCCAGGGAAGACTTGTGAATTTGACCTTTGTCATACCATTGATCCCCTCAGCCTCCCATCATTTGTAAAAGGTTAGCATCTCTTTTGCAATGCACATTTCCAATTAACATGAATAATACACAAAAGCAGGCATAACATTAATGCTTTTTGCTAGTTCTAATTTTAAGAACCTTTGAGCCTAGAAATAGAAAAGGTTTCCAGTTATAATCTGTCTGAAAATTATGTCTTTCTATGTTTTCTGGATACTAATAAGGATATCTGTTATCATTCATAAGAAAACTCACATTACCATTTTTGTGAGGTTTTTCTTCACACAAACAACTTGATTTTACAGTGGTTGTAAATGTACCTATTTGTTCCAAATATGAATTTCTAATGGTCTCCATTAATTGGTCATATGTATTTTATAAAAAGAGATTTGGTGAGACCCAGTTTTATGCAAGTCTTAAACACATTTTTAGGAGAATAATATCTTACTATATAATAAGAATGTGTATTTATTTTTTCCTTTAATAAAACACTCAGGATGACAATTAAAACCAAATGGAGAGTAGTTGGCCTTACTTTTATATTCCAAGTGAAAACCTGCAGCTGCCACACTAATATCAGATTGAAAATGTAAGTAGAGTTGATTGGAAGTGCTGTTCAGTAATGCTGGCACAGTAGTACCTGTAAAACATAAAGTAGATGAGGTTTGATTATTACAAATAAATTCACTTTCCTAAATATAAATGGCATGAGAATGTCTACTTGGACCTGTAAACTACTGTTTGGTTGGCAGATCTTAACATTACACATTGACCATTTCTTTTGTTCTGGAGAGAGTCCTTTGATAGTATAAGCAGTGAAATTCTTGACTGCTAAGTGAGAGCTCCTGGCTGCAGGCCACCTCGGGGCGCCGGGGGAGAAAGTCCTGGCATGCTGCTTCTGCAAGGTCACTGCCTTGAAAGATGCATAGAGTGCAACATTACTAACCACACACACAATTGTTCGGAGTCAAATCAACTCAGCAACAATTTTTATTTTTCATTGTTCAAGGTACAATAAATAGTTACTCAGAAACTTCATGGTCTTCCTCAGGTAGAAGGCTGTGACAGCTTTTGTCATAGAAGTAGATGAGTGCATGAAACCTTCCTTTGGGCTGAGCCCTGGTGCCCTAGTGGTTGTGTGCGGGACTGCATCTCACAGGGCTGACGGTTCAAACCCAGCAGCAGCTCTCCAAGAGCAAGGCTTGGCTTCCTATTCCCACCAGGGCAATGATGCCACACACACACACACACACCAAAAACAAACAAACAAAAAAACCCTTTCTTTGGTGGAATTGATGATAAGGATCTACACTTAACTTCCTCCCTGGGGTAGGGAGACATTGAATAGTATAAGATATGACAAAATAATAATAATTTATAAATTATCATGGGTTCACGAGGGAGCATGGAGCAGTGAGGTAGAGGAAAAATGAGGAGGAGATACCAAGGGCTTAAGAAGAAAGCAAATGTTTTGAGAATGATGAGGGCAACAAATGTACAAATATGCTTGACACGATGGATGGATGTATAGATTGTGATAAGAGTTGTATGAGCCCCCAATAGAATGATTAAAACAAAAACCCAACTTCGTTTTAAGTTTTGCATTTGGGTTTCTTTTGTTTTGTTTTGTTTGCTTGGATTTCATTTGACAGTGTACTCTCCATTTCTCCGTTCTTTTTACAACTTTGCATGAACCAAGAAGGGACAACATATTAGCACCCAAGCCTACAGAGTTGGGAAGTCAGGCTGTGCAAGTGCTGATCTGATTTATTTTTCATAAGTTGTTTCTCTTTACCATGCATCCTCTCTTCTCTTTCTGCGTGACTCTGACTGAATAATGTTCCTGCTGAGATCTGTCAATGATTTCAACTAAAAATATGTGAGAGAGAAAACATATGTTTTCTTAATATTATTTTTACTTCACTTAAAATGTTCTTGCCTGAATGCTATGTAGCAACTAAGAAATCATGAAAAGAAATGTAATTGCTGTGAACAAGGGCACGGAAGACAAAAAAGTTATTCCATCAGATTCTCCTGAGGTCAACTAAAATGACAAGTAGAGATTTAAAATATTTTAGAAGAATGTATTGCAAAAAAAGGGGGAGAGAAACAATAATATATTTCCCCTGAAATTAACATGCTGAGACTCTAGATACTTGCAACTTTAGAATATTAAAGTAATCCCTAAATAAGAATTATGTACATGCGAATTGACAAGGAAATGTTTATGGCTTAAAACAGACATGGTATGTGCAAATTTTAGAGTTGGCCGCTTTGAAGATAACTCCATTGACTAAAGAAATAACAATATTTTAATAAAAAGACAAAATATGAATTGGTGATTATTCAGGACAGATTAGTATTGCTAATAAAAATAAGGTCATCAACCTTCACTCTCTACTTATGATTCAAAAAATACTTCAATGAAAATCATGATTCCAAATAAATATTCCACCCATCTCTTTGCAACAGTTTTTTGTCCAAAAGCTATTGAAAGATGACGTGTCAGAAGCTAAACATATCTTTAGTTCCTACCCAATCTTGCTGCACTCATGCTCTTGTGTCCCTTCCTTTGCCCAAGCAGCACTCTCAATATCCATCCTTGATTATTTCATATAAGAAACGCCCTCTCCATTACCCCATTCTGTTGTTATGTGTCAAGAAGCATTCAGGTTGATAGGAACGCTACAGAACACAGTAGAACTGCCACATATCGTTTCTGAAATTGTAATCTCTATTGAAGTAGATCAGCTTTGATTATGTGTCTGACTGATGCTGGGACAATCCTTTTAATTTCCAGATCCTCTACAGAAACCACCTTGGCCATCATTGTGTATAATGAAACATATTTTCTAGAATTTAAACATGTGACATTTGTTATATGGTACTGTCCTTGATGATTTTTGAATTGTTGAACGTTCAGCTAGCAATCTAGCATTTAACAAGTCTGCAATCAAGGCACCTCCATCACTATATGGTGCCCAAGATCCGGCACTCACCAGCAAGCTTTAGAAAGTCTTCTAGGTTTCTCTCATCTCAACAACTCCTTGCCTTCCAACCCAATCCAAGACATCAACACCTTGATTCATGGTTAATTCAAGAAACCTGTCACTTACTTTTTTAAAGCCATGCTTTATCCATGCAATTATGATCATTATTTTAATTTCTGTGTTAGTGCTTAAATTCTGAGCACTATGTTAGTGGAAGTCTATGGTTTACAGTGAAATACCAAAATCCATTTTTGAGTCTCGACCTTGATTCAACTTCTATTGAGCTCTTTGTGACCCCGACTCCCAGTTCATGGCTGTCCTCTCATGCCTGCGCATGGTGACCGTATAGCGCAGGGTGGACTTCTTCCTGTGGGTTTTCAAGGCTCCTTATAGGAGCAGGAAGGCAGGCCTTACGTCTGCAGTGAGGCTGGTGGTTTCGAACTGCTGACCTTGAAGTTAGCAGCTCAAAGTGTAGGCTCCTGCCTACTAACTGGCATTTTGAGAACCTTTGGCCTCAGGCAGAATGCGTTTGAAAATGCATGAGAATCACTCCCTTAGCCACCTCAGGGAGGGGCAGCCTAGCTCTCCGGGACTTGTGTCTGCTCTTGATGGAAATCAGGGTTCTAGACTCACGTAGTTATGAATCATGGCCTCATAGTTTTACTTGAAATGCCCTGAACCAAGCTCACAAACATTTCTAATCTGTAGTAATATACTATCCTGCTCATTTCCTTTTCAGTTTCTTTAGTCATATCCATGGGTTGTGTATTAGGCTGCTAATCACAGGTCAACAGTTTGAATGCACCAGCATGAGTAAGAAAAAGAGGAAGCTGTCTCCTCCTATAAGGAGTTACAGTCTTGGAAATTCTAAGGGGAGGTTCTATCCTGTCCTGTAGACTCACCACGAGTTGAAATGAACTTTAGTGCATTTGGTGTGGGCTGTACAGCTGTGATGAACCGATCTGCCATGATTTTACAACAATTTCTTTTGTTCTTTAAATCCTAAGTAGCAGATATTTTTTTTAAAAAAACAATATTTGTACATCATTATGTCCCTAGGCTGATACTTTCCCTCATCCAGATGACTTGTCTTTGTCTTGTTTTGTTTTGTTTTGTTTTTGGGGGGGGGAGCATCACTGCCCTCTGGTGGGAATGGGAGGCCCAGCATTGCTCCTGGAGAGCTGCTGCTGGATTTGAACTGGCAATCCAGTGGGCCACAGTCCCGCACTCAACCACTACATCCCTTTGTCTTGCTTTTGTCCCATTTATGGCTTAATGAATCTGCTCTGGAAGTGGTATTATAATTTGCGGTCTCTTTTTTCTGTTGTACAATGCATCAATCAGAAAGTTCTTTTTAAATTTTCCATTCAATTTTGAACTCCTACTTCAGCTACCCCTCTCTTTCTGAGACCCTGCCACCTCCTTCTGATGCAGCCAGGAAAAAAACAAGACCTGGATCTCTCTCACAGCAGGAAGTGAAAAGAACAGTAGAATGAAGTGTAAATCCATCACATTAAAGATCCTATCACACATGTAAATAACCTCTGGTTGGTTCTATTTACCAAGATGCAGGATTCACTCCATGTTGATGTACATTTGAAACTATATTATTGTCTGCTCTTTGACCCTGGATTATCATATAAGAATTTTTTATCCAGTATATAAAACTCATTTCATTTGGCATAGAAAATTCTTATTCTTCTTATGAATTTTTGCAATTTTTGGCCCAGTCAGACCTCCTATCAATAAAAATTGTCCTTGGAAACTGTTAAAGGAGGAATACTGGGGAGTGGGGGAGAGAGCAAAAGATGGAAAAAAGAAACCTCACTTCCTATTGATAAAATCTGCGTGTGTGTGTGCGTGTGCGTGTGCGTGTGCGTGTGTGCGCACCTGTTAAAACTCTTTGGGAAGATGAACTCCTTGTTTGAGATTCAGAATCTGTCTTGAAATCCATTTACCTTGGCTGCCAGTCGAGGTTGGCTCCGGATAGGCAGGCTCTTCCCCTGCCCGAGTCATTAGTGTGTAGCTCACTGTCAACGCACTACAAATGCGTGTCGAATACTAAACGTTTCGGAAACATTTCTGATTCAACTCCTTTGTGCTTGACCCATGTGGAATAGATGTAAGCGGGAGGCTGTGAGCCTACACAGAGGGGTTGTTGTTGTTGGAAAGGGCATAATAAGGAATGCGGCACACGTGGGAAAATGCTACAAATTGGTGGGACCCTGGCCCCTTCCAGAAGAAGTCATCCTCTTGCACCATGTCATCAACTCTGGCCCACCTCTGTCAGAAGCAAGGTGTAGGGGTGTCCAGCCAGAGCACAGGGCACAGACTTGTGGCTGTGACTTGTAAGACCTCTGAGTCATTCTTGTTGGGAGGAGGAAGGAAGCAAGGAAGGAAAGGGCTGGGAACTGCTCATGGACCCCAGGGTGGACACTCCAGGGCTGATTCTAGTACCAAAGGAGGAAAGAGGTTATCAGTAAAGTCTCATACAGCCTGCTCTTGGCCAATTTGTGTGATATTTGCCGTTCTCTCATTCTAATACTATGCTTAGAGTTTTGAATGATGTCTGTAGTACTAATTTTACTGTAAATCTAGCTTATTTGAAGTCAGTTTTATTGTGGTATGAGTACTAGATTAACAGAGTATTGTTTTCAACCTGGGCTGAGCTGTGATATCCAGGAATCTGATGGATGTTCTACTCCTTTAAAAGGTCCCAGTCACAGGGGCAGTTCTACATTGCCCTGTCAGTCACTATGGGATGTCATCGACGCCACATCAGCAAGATTGCTTTCCGTTTGCTTGTGTTGGTGCTTTTGAATTATTCAAGTTAATTATATCATTTAAGACTTGCTTTCCTTCCTTGCTTTCTACCTAAACGTTTTCTACTAATCACATCATAATTCTTCTCCAGGAACCACCCTTACCATTTAGAACTTTAATGATACGTATTTTCTCTTAATTAATATAACTTTTCTTTTTCATTCAGTGCTTACTGCAAGGCGTCCTTTCCCCAATTATACCCTTTTTTAGAGATATGACTCTACTCTCTATTTTTATTCATTTTTAATAGTTCCTGTACAACAACAGGCCTATTTGCATATGCAAATACACTTCTATTGGTTGTTTCAAGTTTCTGTGCACCCTGATTGTAGTCCAGGGAGAGGGGTTTACATATGGAATCACAAAACCAGTTTTTAAATTCTGCCTCTGACACCGATGAGCGCTATCACCTTGACAGAGTCATTTAATTGTTTTTCAACATGTTTCAATCAAAACAGTATTAATTTGGATAATTATAACTATTATCATTATCTTATTGAGATATGTGAATAATACATGATCTGTGTGTGGGAAAATAGTTTATAAATTATCGTGCTCTTGATGAATGATATTAATAGTGGAGAATAAATGAATGACAGTCTTGTTTGTAGTTCTGTCATGCAATATACTTATTGCTATTCTACACAGGATACTAGATAGGTGGCATACAAGATCCACAATTATCAGTTAGCTGGGGAGACAAACTGGGCACCTGGGCTACAGCTGGAGAGAGGCAGCACTGTCTCCATACACGATAGAAAATGTTCAGTTTGGGTTCTTCTCAGATTGGACTACACGAAGCAGCTTATTCTTAGCATACAATATGCAGCTGAGTGGTTAAAAACATAAAGTTGCCACAGGCAGAATCTTTTTGATTATATTGTTTTCGGTGGCCTACATAGAAAGACACATAACAAGGAAAACTGAATTTTTTGTATTATAAGCTCTCCAAATTCTACTCTCAGTTTAGCACACTATTTTCCTTTTATATTGATTGTCAGCTACAAATTGGTATGAATTGTGCTCTATTTTACTCATTTATAATTTATAACTTGTCTACTGCCAAAATTACAGATGGCTATATAAAATCAAAAAGCAAAGTCAAAATATTGTATATATTAAAGAAGCCAGTCAATCATTTTTCCTAAAATATGTATGTCTAACAACTACTTATTTTTCTTACATTTCACTCAACAACTTTTAAAATGAGTTTACTATCTGTTATGAATATTTTAAAAACTAACATGAGAATAAATTTAATGTCCCCACTATTTTTATATAATGTCCACATAAATAATTTTACAATTTTATCATATTTATATAATGTTTAAAAAATATTCACATGTGTAGATGATGTATTGATTTTTCCTGATGGAAATTTTTTTAATTCACTTAAACTATTAGAAATAATTTTTCATGTAAAATGTTATAATAATCTTTCTCATACCATGTGGCTCTCTGTATTATATAATTATATATGTGCATAATATGTGTACATATATAATAGCATATATAAGTAGCATATATTAGTATATACATATTTTATTATGGACTATCTGTGAGCAAGTTGTACACATGATGACTCATTAGTACTAAAAAAATAGTTGATTTTTTAACTTTAAACATAATTGTAACACTGTCTTCTAATCACTAATAGATGTAAACTGAAATTTTTGTAATCTGCTATTATATCATTTACAGCCAAATAATTTGATCTATGATCACTGATTACTATTCAGAGTCAGTTTTTCTTAAAATAGTTTCTGTGTCCTAAATTCTTAATGATTAGATTAAGCACATACATATGTGTGTGTGTGTGTATGTGTTTTAGGGGGGGAATATTGAGTCGAGTCTACTTAGGACAGCTTATCAGGTCGTATGTTATAGCTGATGTACACTAGTTTCACATCACTTGTTTGTGACATCACACTGGTTGTTGAAATGAACCATGGAGGGAGCATTTGCATTATTGCAATGGGGTGATATGGCTCTCAATATGATTCTCCTTTCCCCGACTTTGTAACACCTACCTAATGATTGGGTGGGACTATGCAACTAGGATGTATGAAACATGATGGAATCGATTGGTCCGTTCTAATTGTCAGTCCAAGCATGCAGGAGAGATATCCTCCAGGCAGGGTCAGAGAAAATTCCTGGGACCATCACGGAAAAGGAGCCCCCAACAGAGCCCACTAATGATCCCTGCCTGTAGTGGCAGAGGCTGAGCACTGAGACTCCGTCTGAGCCAGAGAGGTAGAGGCAGGTAGTCTTCATAGCCCACCGAACACAACAGAGTCCGCGTGCTGCTGTGAATCAATAACTGTACCCTTAAAGTTTTTTACTCTTGAGTTGTGGTAACATTAATCTTAATAAAAACTCATGATGATGACTATTGTGTGTGAAATTGAAATGAATTATCAACCCCAACCAAAAATGGAGAGTCATGGGAAGAACGGTTGGTGTCATCAGAGAGTTGGTAGCTGGAGGCATGTCGTATTCTCCATTGTGGCATTGGCCTTGGACTGCTTTGGAGCTTGATTCTCTTTCTCCTTTGGGTTGTTACAGGATTCAGATGTGTAAATAACTACATACCATATGTTGTGTGGCTGCTGTATATGAATTGCTGTATATCATGTCACTTTACCGATATCATGAACAATCATCTGGTTAAAATAATGTCTGTCAAATTTCTCCCCATTGGTTACAATATCCCTCCTTTTGTAAAAAATGACCTTGGTAGGGAGATGCCTTGAGATTGAATTGTACATATATTCTAGCTCATCCTCGAAATCTTTCTACTAGTTATACCATCAATTAATGCTCCATCCTAAACAACTTACAATAATTTCTTGCCAAATGATAAATAAATTTAACTGCATTGGGTTTGGTCTTGAGTTCTACAGTAAGAGTATGGTTTTTCTTTCATTATAGCAATCTGAATTCATAAATCTCTATCATAAACGGTTCCTTTTTTAGTTTCTGTTTTCTTTTGCTTCTCTTTTTTGTATTAGGAGATCTTACAGACATAATTAAAATCCATCGTTCCTTTGGAACAAGCATAATCGGAAACTTGCTTTAGTCATCATTTCTAATACATTTGTTTTATCTTGAAATCTTTGATATCAGCTCTGCTTTTTAAAATAAATCATTTTATTGGGGGCTTTTACAGCTCTTACAACATTTCATACATCAATTGTATCAAGCTTATTTGTACATATGTTGCCATCATCATTTCCCAAACATTGTATACTTGAGCTCTTAGTACAGGTTCCTCTTTTCCCCCCTCTATCTCGCACAACCCTTCCACCCTCATGTGTGCTTGATCAATTACATATTGGTATTATTATTTTGTATCTTACACTATCTGCTGGCTTCTTTCACTCATATTTCTGTTATTCATCCCCTTCAGGGAGTGGAGAGCAAGACTATATACACATCTTGTGATGGACTCTCCCTTTCCCTTCCTGACTATTTCTCTGACCTCAAGATATCAGTACCCTTATTACTATTCCTGACAGGTTTATCTTTCCCAAATTCCATATGCTGAGAGCTCTTATCTGTACCAATGTGTGTTCTTCGTTCTATCCAGATTTGTAAATTAGAGCTGGATCACGGTAGTGGGGGGTGGGAAGGGGAGGGAGATGAATTATTCAGAAATGATGGGAATGAATGATGTGTGATGAGTCAATCCTATTCTACGTGTTGGTTGAATCATCACTTCCTTATTCCTTTTTGTGGGGATACATCCAATTACTTACAGATGGGTTTTGGGTCTCCAAGCCAATCTCCCTCTTTTGCATCGATATAGATGCTTGTTTTGTATTTTTTATACCTGATGCCTTATCCTGTTGACACCTCTAGATCACACAGGCTGGTTTGCTGCTTCCATGTGGGCTTATTTGCTCCCCTGCTAGTTATCAGCTCCCCTTTATCCTCTTCCTCCCTGACCCTAACACCCGTATGGACCCTTAATATATTATAGATTATTATTATTGTCATATCTTACACCATCCAATGTATCCATTCACCTGCAGTTCTGTTGTTGATTCCCCTTGAGAGGGGTTATACATTCATCACTACTATCAGTCCCCCCTCCCCTCTCCCCCCCATTAGAGTCTTGAAATTGCTTTGGCTTCAGGAACACTGCATCCTTATAGGGAAAAGACTCCAGCTGGCTGTGAGTGAACCAGGCTTGCGCCATCCTCACAAGTGGAACCTATTCCAGGGAAGCCCATTGTTGCAGCAACTGCACACAACCTTCTCCTTGAAAGTCTTCCTTTGACTGCCCCAGCCTTGGATCACTTTTCAGCCCTTTCCAGAGACCGATGTTCCCGAGAACAGATCCCAATCCTGGAGTCACACTCTCACCATTGACACTTCTAAAAATTTGGCTGTACTTTGTTCAATACAGATTTATTTTTTCTGAAAGTGTATGGTATTGTCAATATTCTGCATCAGCACCACAATTCAAATACATCAAACAGCCTTGATTTATTGTCCAACCTTCATGTGTAAGTGAGGCAATTGAAAACACCATGGCTTAGCTGAAGGTCGCGTTGGTCCTCAAAGCAATAGGCCTGCTTTTCAGCACTTCAGAGAGGTCTTGTGCAGCAGATTTGCCAAATGCTACATACCCTTGCCTCTCCACACTGCTGCTTCCATGAGCATTGATTGTGGATTCAAGCAAGATAAAATCCTGAAAGCTTTCATTTTTCAGTTTCTCTTGATATCACCTCATAGTCCGTTATGAAAATTTATATTTCGTTCCATTTAATTTTAATCCATATTGAAGTTTGCAGAGTTTTATTTTCATCAGCAAATACTTCAGCTCTTCCTTGCTTTCAGTGAACAAAGTTGCATCATCTGATCATTGTAGATTTTTAAAAAGACACACTCCAAACCAGACGCCTTATTCTTTCTCATATTGTCTAGCTTCTGAAATTACTTAGTCAGCATACAGATTGATAACATATGCAAAAAAGATTCAGCTCTGGACCATAATGCTTCTGGTTATAAACCATGCAGTATTCCTCATTTTGTTCCAATGAGAGCTTCTGATTTATGTAGTTCTCTAGTAAGCATAATGCAATGCTCTATAATTCTCATTTTTTTTAATTCTGCCCATGGTTTGGTATGAGCTGCAGACTGGAATGTCTTGCATATTCCACAGAACACAGTAAACATCTGTATCATATTCTGCACATCCAGTCATGCTCCATCTGATGGTAGCAATGGTATCACTCATGCCACATCCTCTTCTTAATTCAACTTGAATTTTTGGAAGCTCCCTATTAAATTACTGCAGCAGCTACTTTTTTTTTTTTTTTGCTTTTAATTCTCCTCAGCAAAATTTTACTTCCATATGATCTTAATGATATTCTTCAATGCTTTTCACATTCTATTGGATCACCTTACTTTGAATAAGTCATAAATATTGATCTCTTCCAATTAATTGGGCACATAACTATCTTCTAAATTTCTGGGTATAGAAGAGTGAGTTCTTCTAGTATTTCATAACCTTGTTGACACAATTTGTATTCCTTCAATCCTTGGCCCCTTGCTTCTGGCTAATATCTGGTGTGCACCTTGAACATTTTCTTTCAAAACTATTGAATGATATTTAAGTATTGGCTAGTAGGATTGGCTAGTAGTATGCTCAATGTAACCATTCCTGCAAATCTCAAAAGATACATTTAGTGGAAGAACAAAATACACACATGCACATGCACGTTATTTATTTAGATATATAGATTCAAGCCACAAATTTCTATTATACCTCTCATTCAAAGGCAGAAAACCAAGTTTATTTTAGACATTATCTTTTCCATTTTTCTAAAATGTACAGGATGTATTAGCCCACAATATATGCATTTGTGTACTAAAATCAATTGTATTCAAAAAATTTTCCTAAGCCCCTGAGTAATTTGTCATCTGTTAATCTAGCTCACTGCCACCAACTCAAGTGCTCATTTTACTTGCCCTTGACCTGTGACTGATAATTAACATATAATAAGAGAACAAATGTCCAACAATTAAAATCTAAAATTCAGTCCACCTCCCACAAAATGTTCTTAACTGATGAGGACACCCTACTTTCTCCTCTTATATTTGTTCCACAAATGACCAAATCTCTTCTAGATTTCCAGTGTCTGACATACTGAAAATAAAGCGAAGGTAACTTACCAGCAGTGAAATTAAATTCTGCTTTTCAAATGTGGACAACTCTCCTATAACCTTCAAAAAAGAGTTGGACTGGTAAGCAGCATTCGTGAACTTACTAATCCTAAGGTTGTTCACCCCCTGGCAATTTCTGTCACTGGACTACATCTTGTTACTTCACCCCTCACTGCTGGTGTCATAGTTAGGTGCCATCAAGTGGCTTCTGACCCATAGCAACCCGACACATGGCAACAACGGGAACTACATCTCATCTACAGGTGCACGGACACCAGCCACTGTGGATTCCTTGGGGCTGCCTTCCAGCCTGCAATTGTGATACATGAATCCACCAGCAGTCACGATTTTGTGACAGTTTTCTTTGTTTTCATGTCTGAAAACAAACAGTTTTCTTTCTTTTCATGTTTTATGTGGTCACCTGCTATGAATTCATTAGGACCTTATGCTGGTGCCCCCTCCCTCCCTTGTCTGCATGGTGTGCGGATGCTTTCTTATGTCTTGAACCAGAGCTGAGATTCAGAGGACCAGGCTATGGATAGCCAGGGAAACCAAAAATTGATGTTCAGGATCCCCATTTGGATTAACTTCCAATGAATGCCTTCTCACTATTAATGAGGGTTAACAGTCTTGCCCTTACAATACATTGGAAAGCAGACTACTTCCACCAGTCTCCAGCCAGACCTGCGAGGGGCAGTCTCTTGGCTTCTCAGAGTGTTTCCCCAGTGAATATCAGGAGACAAAAGATGCCACATATGTATGAGTTATGGGCTATCAGCTCTCTTCTGACCATCCAAAGTTTCTGAATCAATCCGGTCAGCTTTTCTTTCTAACTTAAGTTCTCCTTTCTATAGTCCCACTTGTAACTGTCCCACTTGTAACTGGATGATTGGTCATCCACCAATCATAAATCGGTGACATTTTCTGGATGTTCCATCTCTCATTAATCAGCTGTGTGTCTCTGACACAGAGGTCCTCAAAGGTTTTAAGCAAGGGGCAGCTTCATTGCCCCGCAGATCATTGGAAACGCAGACTATAAAAAACTATGAACAAATTCACTGGGGCCTGGGATGAGTCAGCTGTTAAGCATGACAGGCAGCAGTGGCAAAAACACCTGGCAAGCTGGATAAATGTCCTCGACTGGTCGCACATGGCCCAGAGGCTGTATGAAGTTTGAGGACCTCTGCCTGATGCCTCAGATGCAATATAAAATGGCCAGATTTCAAGCGGGACACCATTAATGGGAGATGGGGGGAGTTCTTAATTAAAAATTTAGTCTATATAGAGCAACAACAATTTTCATAGAATGGAAAAATAGTATTGTGATATATTTATTTTAATTTTAAAACTCCATGGGACATTGTTAAATTGTTGAAAAGTGGGACATCTGGTCGCTTACCTAATGGTCTCTTCATCCAGATGTGTCTTGGTTTCTTATTTTTCCTAAGATTTTATCAATGCTCTTCTTATGTTAGAGTTGAGATTCTGGACCTCTTTGGCACAAAAATCATTGTTTAAGATGTCATAAATTGGTCTCCATCAATTATATTTCAATCTTGGGTTTCCTGGGCTGTGGTCCACATGGCCAGCTTCTCTAATCCCCCCCCCCAGGAACTCTGTGGGTGGGCTTTGTGCTCCCTAAACAATTACACCCCACCAGGGCCACATGCAATCAGCATCAACCAGAAGGCTGTGAGTTTGGATTCCCGGAAGTACTGGGTAGCTACACTAACATGCTCAGTAACAGAATTATCACTCAAAAAAACAAACTCACTACTTGCAAGTGGATTTAGACAGAGAAAGAACAGACCTTGAAGGTTTCCCAGGCCGTGAAACTTCACAAGAGTAGACAGACTCAACTTTGTCCCTCAGACTGGCAGGTGGATTTGAACTGCTGACCTTACTGTTAACATCCCAACATATGACCACCATGTCACCAGAGCTCCTTCTTGGGAATATTTGGCAGCGAGTTTAATTCAACATAAAGCCTTTTCTTTTGAATAATGAATCTATTCCTTACACTAATTAGAAAATGTATAATCATGAATCTGAAAGCTAAGTTCACCTCTGAAAATTGCTTTTTAGAAGCTGAATGCAAGCTTGTTGAACTGGTTATTACAAACAGGTATGAGTGAAGAAGTTTTCTTCTAAGATAAAAATGCTGACATTCTGAAAGCTGGCTTTGCCGATTCAATTAATTAAACAATATATGCTAGCAATTGTGCTGGGAGCACAGTAGACATAGATGAATAAATATTTTTAAGAAAAATGTATTCAAATGTAAAAATGTATTACTTATAGATGAAGAGTAGTGAAATCTACAATGTGAGTAAAGGCACAAGCTCAAATTTAGGGTTCTCATCACCTAGAATATTTCTTGCTTGTCTTACTTATCTGACTCAATGCTACTAATCTGGTAAAAGACTCTCATATTGTTCAGGTAGCCTTGCTTTTCTCCTGAACCTAAGAAAATTATGACTTTTTCCCTCTTAAGACATCCACTTTCTATCTGTTGTTTGCATACATGCTATAGATGTAAAGTTGAGCATCTAGATATACATATTGTGTGTGTGTGTGTGTGTGTGTGGTGTGTGTGGCATCACTGCCCTGGAGTAGGAAGCCCAGTCTTGCTCCTGGAGAGCTGCTGCTGCATTTGAACCATCAGGCCCGTGGACTGCAGTCCCGCTCACAATCACTATGCCACCGGGGCTCAGCCTAGATTTACATGTTAAATTTCATCTATGTTGGTGTGTTAATAACAGCAACTCTACATTTTATTCCTTCAGAAATCACTGTGCTTGATATACATATATATGTATATATACACACACATATAATATATACACACTTACATATACACACTTACATATGCAGCTTTCAGGGAAGGTTAGAACTATGCACCATTGTACTCTTTCTCAATAGTTTTGTGATTAGAAGGGACCCAGGCTTTTCTTTCAAGAAGGTCCCTCTGGATGCCTTCTGATGAGGGGAGGGGCTCTGATTAAGGGGGGTTCGACATTTGCACTACCCAGGGATAATTATGTCGTTGGTGTGTCATAGTTATCTTTTAAAATGCACACTAGCTTAAACCAGAAAAAGATCTATGTAATCAGGGGAAATAGAGATATTTCAGGGTAGAGATAACATTTTTTTTTACCACTAGAACGGAAACTTTGTAAAGAAATTACAAGTGTAGACACAGACAAACACAGAGCGTGCATGGGAGAGAACACTGCAAAGTTAGATTTTCATTAAATTGCACAAAACCTTGCCATGTAAAACCACTTCTATTTGCTGGCAACTGAGGAGATCATTGAAGGCTTTTAAGAGATTTGTGGGGACACAAAAGCTACAGCAGGCATTGTTAATGGCCTCTAAACCGCCTGTTTTCTTCTTTTTTTAATTATTTATGAAATAAGAATAGAATTACAATGTTTAAGAAGAAATCTGCCTAGTTCAAACCAAATTAAAAAGCCCATTCTTGATTTGCACTAAGGATTTCCAAGTAGCCCAGTCCAAGCAAGTAAAATAGAGAGTAATGTATCAGGACAGAAGGTTCCAGAATGTTGTCTGTATTAAAAAAAAAACAAAAACTAAAACAAAAAAAAAATTAAGAACCTTTATGTTTTGGACTTCTTGCTACATGAAAAAAAAATAACTTGCATGACAGGCTCTTGTGTTAGACAAAAAAAAAATGTGTCCAAAATTCCATCTACACATTTCTTACCTGTGACATATTGGACAACTCTAAAATGTTTAAATAGTTGTTCCTCATTAGAGGAACAATGACCAATTAACCCAGTCATAGAGCTATTGGTATGATTAATAGAATCTTTATGTGTATGCAGTTTAGCTCCAGCTATAAGTGTTCAAGCAATGTTAGTGATTGTGTTGATAATGATAACTAAAATAATGAGGATGAGGATGATATGTATTCTATTTGTGTAGACTGATACACACACTTGTGTGTGTAGATTTGGCGAATGTAGGACACATATTTAAAGGCAGGATGCCATGCCAGCTTGAAAAAAATGTAATAGAAATATTAATAAATCTTACTGGTACTGCAAAGAGAATCATTTTCATGATTCCATGACATTTGAAGCAGAATCTCGTCACATTAATGTGTCTGAGATCAGGGTGTGCAATAAAGAGTGAGGAGGGGGTAAATGGAATTGCCATTCAGGACAATTCCTTATGCCATTGCTTTCAAGCAGGGTCAGAACCAATGAGAATCATCAAGGCTTTCTGAAATTTATATAATAGCTGCAACCAGCTGCTTAGCTGGTCTAAGCAGCCAGCTTTCATGATAACCCTAAAGTGCAGAATGCAATTTTCCTAGATTGCTTACCTGTAGGCCATTTGCTTCCTGAAATTGAGACCGGTCATCTAATCTCCATATTGCTCCCACTTCATAGTCCAACTTCTGGCAACCCCTGTCCTGTCACTAGTTTGCACCCTCCCCACTGAAAGGCAGAATTGTCTCACTCTCAGATCGACAAGCCTTCTTCTTCCCCTCCACACCCTGAGGGTCTTATTCTGAATCTCACAAACTTGAGAAATCCTTTTCCTCATGGAAGCATTGCTATGAACTACTGCCTGCTTTGGACTTCCTTTGGGATGCTGCTTTGCCTGATAGTGTTGGCAGATCTCAGTCCCTGGCAAAGCTAGGGCAATCGGGGCAGCTTACCTGAAAAGCTGCCCAGTCTGGGGGCGGTCATGTCAGCACCATCGTAAATCTCAAGGGAGTCCCAGTTTTGCTCTGTGGCAAAGCTGATCACTTGAATCTACCGAACAATAAGGCTAAGTTAATATGCGGTGTGTGTGTTTTAAGAAAG
Organism: Nesogale talazaci; assembly: GCA_004026705.1. Classification (NCBI taxonomy): domain Eukaryota; kingdom Metazoa; phylum Chordata; class Mammalia; order Afrosoricida; family Tenrecidae; genus Nesogale; species Nesogale talazaci. The sequence continues at coordinate 272,647 of PVJH01000448.1, read as the reverse complement.
TAAAGCACACACACACACACACACACACACACACACACCACAAACACAAGAAAGACAAACCCACAAACCCTAAGGAAATAAATTATGAAAAGGGAACCCAAAATACCCATAAATGGAACCTGGATGGTATTTTTATTTTAAAAGTCTACTTTTATTCCAAATAGATATAAAAGAATTAAAATACTTTGCCGAAATAGTACAATAAGTAAAGACAAAATAACAAAACAAAAAATCTCCCACGAATTATAGTTCATCTATTTGATACCCAATAAAAAAGGAGGTGGTGGAGAGAAAGAACTTGGAACTCTACATACTACTTCACTCTTTTGGTTTGGAACTTACCTGAATCCCTGATCCCTCAGTCACTATGATTTTCCATTTACAGTTTAAGTTGTTACCGTAGGGTTCAGGGTAACCAGGGGATAAGATTGTGCCTCTCCGCTGAGTGAAATTGCCACTGCATGGAACTGAAAGTCAAAAATCACATTTACTGTGGATGGCATAAATGAGGAAAACAGTCAACTGTTTGGTTTGATTTTGTTTGTGATCTGACTTTTGGAGAACATATGCTCTATTACTTGAATCGACATTTTTTTTTAGCCAGGGTAAAATTTAATATGTTCAGTTTTCCCCAAAATCAGCAACACTAGTGAATATTATCTAGTTTTATGTTTCTAAGTTACAGATCCTAGGTATTGGGTAGCAGGATATAGAGATGATAAATAGATGTTAGATAGATAGATGATAAAAATAGATCATAGATAGATAAATAGATGAGAGATAGATATGTAGATATAGATATCTAGAGATAGAGACAAGGAATAGAGAGAGAGGATTATTTTCCGAATGCAGAAACTATCCTCCACATAATCAGAATGGGGTCTATGAGCAAGTCTGGAGAAAAAAACAGATGCTTAAAAATGTACAAAATGAATTCAAGTGCTAATCATAATTGTTTGAGGGAGTCTTACACAAAATGAAGCAATAAACTGTAGTTAACAAAGCCATTGCTATTCCATTTGCATTAACCTATTATTTTTCAAACATTCAAAAGCACACATTTAATAAGATATTACACAAGTAATATAGCAATATATCAAATCAATGTTATAATTATTAGACCAAAATGGAATTATGCTGTGTAAATTCATGGCTTTAAAGTTTATGGCAAATAGGTTTTATATTTGCTCATATTATTCATTTTGTATGGAACATAACATATGTTAGGATCTGCCCAGTGTTCAATTATTTGTTCACAGAATACATTGTTCATTAAATAGAACATGAAAAGGATCAATTCCTGTAGAAAAGATCGATACATTGAAAAGCCATTCTCTAAAATGTTTCTGCAACTACTACTAAATTCTGATTCACCCCCGCATACATTTTATCACACCTTAATAATCTATGCTTACCTACACAGCTTGGTATGGTGTCATTCCACTGGGCTAGAGCATTGGGCACAGACTGACAGCGGATAGCTGTGGAACCTTGAAGCAGGTAGCCTGGGTTACATTCAAAGCGGACAATCGAACCTGCTGAAAATTCCGAACCAATCCTCCTTCCATATCTGGGCTCTGGGACAGAGCTGCATTGGGTATCACTGGTACGAGGAACAGCTAAAAGCAAAACATGCAGACTGAAACTATATCCAAGGTCATCAAAAAGCCAAGTCATTTCATGTAAAATAAATGTAGTGAATCAAGAGAGAATTCATATTTACGGTGATATAGAAATTGATACTATCCTAAAATCCTTTTAAGGGATACAATTTTAATACACTTGCACAACCACATTTCATCCTCAAATGAACTCTGAAATTCATTTGAATATGTTAGTCTTAAACTGAGAAAACCAGGGCAGAAAGAGACCCAAAGCTTTGTGAGAATGGACGGGTAGTCTGTCAGGTAACTAACAATTATTGAGCAGCCATATCATCTTGCCTGTGAAAATAGGATGGTGAAGAACTTGTCCTTATCCCCGAGGACCTTATAATGGGGTAGAAAAGCTGATAATTAAATGTTTAGTGAAAATATGACAACTGTGATCTACAATAAATACACTATGGAAAGAGAAAGAATGACTGCTTAGTCTACCACTAAAACTTGGGAAGTAAAACCAGGGAAGTTTAGTTTGAATCCCACAGAAGCTAGAAACAAAATCCAGTCTGTTATTCTGAGAGAGGAGTAAGGAATTTGGGGAGGAGATATGGGAGATATGAGAAAATATGAGGTTTTACAATGAATTGCATAAGAGTACAACTGCATACACCCAACAGCTGCAAAAAAGCAGCAAGGTGCAAAGCTGAATGAAATATTCTGGTGATGTGAAGATGTAAAGATATGAGAAATATGTAACTGCTTGCCGTCAAGAGCTAGTCTGTGACATTCTCCTGTTGAGCGTATTCAATCTCACACACACACAAATCAATGTTTTGTCAAAATTTACGTATTCTGATGCTTAACTGTTATACTCATGGTACGGAGGCATGGTGGTGTAGTGAGTTAAGCACTCGGCTCTTCACAAATCAATTGGCAGTTCAATCCCAGCAGCACCTCTCAAGGAGAAAGACGTGGCAATCTATTTCCATAAAGCCCTACTGTCTAGTAAGCCTGTGACCTCTAAGGCCAAGGACAGGGGCACTCGGTCCTGGTGGTGCTAGGAGCCAGACGTGATGTCATGACACCAAGGGGGAGACACGACAGGCTGGCTGTGTGGAGCTGTTCTGTGTCTGAATGGACTGCTAGGCTGTGGGTAGACCTGGCTTATCATCTCACATGGGACTGGGACTTCTTTCTTATGTACATGACAGTATTAGTGCAGTATTAGTGTATCTTTAATTTTTCTATTTTGAAGTATGGAATAGATGAGGTTATGTCATTGGGGGTGACCCTCTTCCTGCTGTTTGATGTTTTCCTGTTTCTCGGCAAATGAAGCCCAGGACAGGAATAGTATATATAGGGAGGGCAAGCAGAATAAGGGTTCGGGGGGTGGGGAGTGGGGCGTACAGTGGTGGTGGTGTGATAAAAGGGACATGATATCAAGAAGTGCAGGAATAAAAAGAATGTTTTGAAACTGATTGTGGTAGCAATTATATAATCCTGCTCAATGCACTTGAAATATGGAATGATATAGCTGATGAACACCTAATTAATCATACATTAAAAAACCAGAAACAAAACCAAGCCTTGATCTAGGAAAGGACTTTGGGGTCACATGAAATCCTAGCTCCAATTTAAGACTAATGAGTTCTTACATTGAAGCCCTTCTTGGTAATCCTCCTCAGGAAGTGAGCACAGAAGATAGGTTCACAATAGCAAAATGTGGTGAAGAAATTAGATGGTGCCTGGCTCTCAGGTAAATAGCATCTGGAGTCTTAAAGTCTTGACCCCAAACAAGCAGCCCTCTGGGTGAAATGTCAACTAAGTTCACATGGAGCTACTGAAGGATTGTGAATAACAGAATCCAAAGTCAAAGGAGGGATTCTTATCAAAGTCTAAATTTTGATAATCCTATTTTCAGAAGTTTATGAAGGGCAGAGGGGGTCTAAGATTCATTTGTGGGGTCTCCATAGGAAATAAGGTCACGCTGAACACCTTCCATCCACAATTGAGGGTTGGGGCGAAAGTGGCAAATAGAGTGGGTTGAAGAGATGTCTAGAACAGAGGCATAAATCTGACCTGAACAGTTAAAACTTTGTCAGTTGATGGCTCTGATGCAAGTTAGAGCTGATTTGGCTTTCAGTATTTCCTAGATTTTTGTTTTGTTTGTTCAAAGTAGGGTGTATCTCTCAGGTGTTATGTCATTGGCAGTCACCTTCATTGAATTGTGTTCTGTTTCTCTGTGTTTTTCTATATGAAACCCAGAATTGATGAACCAAATGGAATGACGGTTTCAGGGTGAGATGGGGGTATGATTTGGGGGAGGGGTGTAAAAGGGAGATAGTGTCAAGAAGTTGTGTTTTACAGAAGGTGGGAGAGAGAAGAGCTATGGAATGAACCTGGGGGAAAACCAAACAAAACAGCATTCCATAGCGTTTTCCTTTCAACCAGACCTTGAATTGCTGCCATATCCTAGATGATTTAGGCGGCATTGGAGAGAAGTTCTGTTTTCTATGGCAATTATTCTCTGTATTTTAGTAAATGTTCCACACCGCTGTGAAACAAAATTGAAAACAGCCCAATGGAAAAGTGAACAGCCAAAAAGCTCAGCCTGGAAAAGGGGGTGATACAGACACAAGACAATGACTGAGCTCAGAGACTGCATGCTTTTCTCTGGGGATTTTCTAATGCAGGAGAAGGGACAAGAAAAATCATATGAGAGATCAATTAACGACCCGTGTGAGTGTATTCATTGGGGGATCTTACAACTCTTATAGCAATCCACACATCAATTATATCAAGCACATTTATACAGCTGTTGCCATCATCATTTTCAAAACATGTTCTTTCTACTTGAGCCCTTGGTATCAGCTCCTCTTTTTCCCCTCACTTTTCTTCCCTCCCATCCTGCAATTATTTTAGTTAGTGGACAAGTAGCAAAAGCAATTGAAATAATACTACAAATCTGAAAACAGGCAGAAATAACTCGCAATATCACAGTGAAGTACTCACTACTTCTTTCTTTAATTACTGAGTAGACTTTTCTATTCCTTACAAGTACTCTCTTCTCGCTACTGAAATAATTTTTGATTCAATAAGCCATTACTAGTCAATTTAAATACATACCACTGAATTTCCAACTAAACTTTCTGCACAATCACCTCTGTTAAAAGCATGCATTATATAAAATCTTGATGGAAAAATGGATTCCTGAGAAGTGGAAAGTAAATAAGAAGCTTTATGATTTATGTCATCAAAAAGCAGATGAAGCCTGGAGAAAATCAACAAAAACATGTATTTGCATGTCTGGAAAGGACTTCAAGCAAAGAAAATATATTCTTCCTACCTAACTTACAGAAATGCCTCTCCATGATCTTTATTCTATTTTCTATAGAGTTAGATCCTTTCAATTCCCTATATCAACAATAAGGTTCAGGAGAGTGAGTTTTGCCAATAAAAGATTCTGGATTTGGAAATAATTAGCTAGTAGGTCTAGGAGATTGGGCAGCTGTGAATCTGAGAGGCAGAAAAGAATCTTGGTTTGATTGATATTTCCAGGTAGTGTTAGAGGAACTCCCCCCAAGAACCAAAGTGAAAAAAAAACACAAAAATTAAGAAATTCATAAATTATTAAGATACCTCAAACAAAGTCTCATTCGGTCAATTTTACCCCAAATTTAAAGTGACAGAAGCATCATCATAAATGCGTCCCAACCCCCAGGCGGAGCCAAGATGGCATGGGGGTTGAAGGCAGGTGAGCACAGAAGTTGAGAGATGCTCTTTGCATTTGAAATTATATATACATTTTTTTGCACCCTGATACTCTTAGTTTTAATTGACATCTCTAATAGCTCTTTATGACTGAACTGCCTGTCTGATACAGGTTACGCATTCTTTTCTCACAGAAATCATCCAGTGCCTATGCAATTGCAAGCGTTAGTGATTTATAAAGATTCCAGCTCTAAGTGGTATATGAAAACATTATTCAAATTTTTTCACACAATAGAGATGAAATAACTTCCAGGATTCCATAGCGCTACTATCTTTCAGAAAGCAATGTTCAATTTAGCTTTTCATTTATATTGAAAACTTCCCAAGTTGCTGTTGAGTGATTTATAAATTACATTCATGCTCCTGGTTTTTACCTCCAAAGGGATAGGTCTTCATAAAAAGTATCCATTTTTTTCATAAGCTCACTGGTAGGATTAAAGCCTTAAATTGAAACTTTATAACATATATTCCACACGTCTTATATTTAGCAGAAATATATTTTAAAATGCAAGGAAATATATTCCTAGTACAAGTGATTTACACTTTTCAATATATTCCTACTATAACTGATAAACGTTCTTTCTATTTTTCTCATTTATACATTTGTATTGATAATTTGTTTGCTGCTTGCTACTATTGAGTTTACTTCAGAATTATATCATGGATCTAATATATTTCATAGGATTCTTTTGAATGGGATCTTAGTAAAGGTAATTGCTAGGCCTTTGCTTCAGACTGCCAATAGGTTATCAGTTGAATAAAACTAATCAGTGCAATCACAGACACATAGAGAGAATTTTATAACTATTGATTTAAGGTTCTTACTATATTGCCATTATGGTTAGGTAAGATCCTATTGGCAATGCTAAATGTTCAGCGTTGGGCGTCTAACCGAAGGCTTGCTGAGAGGACGCAACACCGGTTCTGTGGAAGGCACAGAGCCTGGTCTGGTGCCGGGAGGAGTCACTGCTGTGGAAACTCTCAGTGACCTTCCCACTCTGTTCCCTGTGAGGCTGAGCAGTCTTTACAATACGTTGTTTTTCCCCTTTCATATAATATATAAATATGATTTGTAAAAGTTAGCCTTCCAAGGAAAACATTTGAAGGTAAGTTAGACAGTGAGCATTTGACAGTGGGTGTTTGCATTAGAGATCTTTTTATCTAATCAATGTTTCAGTTTCTCTTTAAAATATAAAACACCTTATTAAAATCCCAAATGCTAACAACTGATAATTCTTTAAGACTAAAAATGCGCTTACAGTAAGTGACTCAGTATCTTCATATCTCACATGAATTTCTTTGATTTGTATGCTTGCTCCCTATGTAGTAATACAGAAACTTATCATTTAAGATATTTTAAAGTGGGAAGATGTGCACTGCTTTAATTGTCCATAATGAAGAGAAAGTGTATATCTGAATAGTGGTTTGTTTGCATTTTAACAACAGACATGGGTTAAAATAATACTATTACTTTTAATTCAGTAGCATCATCAGTCAAGAAATTGCTACTTCAGTTGGATTAAAGACATGTCGGCATCCTATGCACATGTCAAACATCGTTCTCTCTCTCTTCATTACTCATTAATCATCTCATTACTGAATATGGGAGAGGTTGAGAGTGAAATATTTGGGGGACAAGGATTTTGTAGGGTGAGGTTAGAAATGATTTATAAATGATATGGCACATTGTAATTCTTTACTTTTGAAAAGCAAAATTTTCAGGAATGCTTTCTGGAAAAATCTTTGCTAAAGGAAAGAAACAATGGCTGGAAAATGATTCCCCATTGCTCTTGCAGGAAATGTATAAGAAGAGTAAGTAATCTCTCTAGCCTCAAAGAAAACCAAGACTCAGAAAAACTAAGTATCGATTCTGATTTTTGAACACCTGATTTATCTACAAAGATGGTAATCTCTTTGAAATCTCAACTGTATGGTGACTACAAGTCAGATAAAAAAATATTCTGTGCTTTTGAAAATGTTGGAATACTTTATTCATATTTATTCAAAGTAAAGGCAAAATACAAATAGTAAACAATGTCCTTACTATCCAGAAACTGATTTTTCAGTTGAATCTAGCATTTTAGCTATGTCTAGACCCATAAATAAATACTAAGATGTATAAATGCTAAAGGTTAATAATATACAATGTAAAGTAAGCATTTAGTTAGGGTTATAGGAGCAAAAGAAATGTTTTGCTTTAAATGGGTGCATAATCAAATGTGATAAATAAATGGTGCCTTCTTGGACTGATGGGCCCTGGAAAGATATAGTGTCTGGGGTCTTAAAGGCTTGAGGATAAGCAAGCAGCCATCTATGTGAGAAGCAGCAAAGGTCATGAAAGAAGTACACCAGTCTGTGTGGATCATGGGATGTTGATGGGATCAGGCATCAAAGACACAGAAATAAAAATCTTATCAGTGTGTGGGTGGGCATGGATTGGAAACCCAAAGCCCATCGGCAGACAATTGGACATCCCCCTCCAGAAGGGTCACGAGAAGGAGATGAGTCAGCATTGAAGTATAGCATTGAAGAAACACACAACTTTGCTCTAGTTCTTTAATACTTCCTACCCACCCACCCCAATACCATGACCTACATTTTACCTTACAAATGAGGCATGTATACTGCTACAGAGAAGAGATCACAACAGAGAGAATCTGGGGCAAATAAAACCCTCAGGACCAATAATGAGAGTCATGGTAATAAGAGGAGAAGGGGAAGGTGGAGGAGAAAAGGGGAACCAATCACAATGACCTAGATATGCCCAGAGGGATAGACAAGAGAAAAGTGGGTGAAGAGAGACAGTAGTGGTGTAAGACATGGTGTGGGGGATTATACATTATCAAGGGTTCATGAGGGAGGGAGAGTGTGGGAGGGGGAAATGAGGAGCTGACACCAGGGGCTCATGTAGAAAATAATTTGAAAATGATGATGGCAACATATGTACAAATGTGTTTGACACAAAGGATGGATGTATGGATTGTGAAAAGAACAAAGGATGGATGTATGGATTGTGAAAAGAACGGTAAGAGCCCCCAATAAAATGATTTAAAAAAGAAATATTTTTGTTTGATTATTTCTGCTAAATTAGTTTGATGATGTCTTTAAATCATTTTATAAGATATGAAATCAAATTTTAAAATCTAAATTTTAAAATCCAAAACAACCTCTCAATTCTATTAAAAAGCATTTATTTCTTCATTGGAAAATATTAGCCTATATTTGAAAACTTTTTAAAAATATAAAGTGATACTCAATAGTGAGTTGAAAAATATTGTTTATACACAAATGTGATGTTATTGTGTTTTTGCATTAGAAATATAATTTCAAGAAATACTGCAATGTTTTATTAAGGTTTTTTAAATTATAGATATACAAATACCATGATTCCTTAACTAACACAGAAACCAAAGCTTAGATACTATCATTATTTTCTCTAAAAGTAGAAACCGGTGTCGTATTCTGAGCAGACACACGTGAACGTCAGCGCGATCATTACCTTGATAGACGAAATGGAAGCCCCTGGCAGACGCACCGCTCTTGGCACTGAACCGGAGCAAAATTTGATTCGATGTAGCCAAAGGCAGGGTTTCCCCTACATGTAAAAACAGGGATCACAGAAGGAGTCCAGAAAATACGTCGTACTCTGGTGAATCATACTTTGTAAAGAATCATTTTAATATTCAATTGTATATGTAATAAACTGTTATATATCTTTTAGGCAATTGCATAGAGATGTAAGTTCATCTGTAGTTACAGACGCTACGATAAGGGAGCACTGGAATTATTGCTGAGTGGCCGCTTCCTTTCTATTTGGTATGATGACCTGGGAAGGGCATTAATGACACTGAGCCGTTAACTTAAAATAATCAAAAGGATAAATGCTGTGTTACATATACTCTACCACAGCAAAATAAAATACAACATTTTAATTAAGAAAATAGTTCATTTTGGTGTGTAGGTACCAAATATATTGTACCATATAATGATCTTAAAAACCTGTGTTAACACTATCTGTTAATGTTATATTTGAGTATTATTTCATTTATGTTTTCTATTGAAGAAACCACTGGCAACCGACCTAGTCACAGTTGATATAGAAAATGTAAATATTGGAAAAATCATTGAATTAAGAACACTTTAATTGGATAATTGGTTGTTGAAATTTATTTTAAAATAGTGTTTCTGAATTCAAATGTTCAAGAGATCAAGAACACAGATTAACATTTTAGATTACACATATAACAAGCGGTGGCTTCTTCTAAGTACAGCTGAAAAAGGTGTGAACTGACATAAACGTTTTTAATGTGCATTTATTTACATGAAAAAGCATATAAGTGTCCACAAGATCAAGCACTTCTAGGGACGCATGTGAAAATTAATAATAAATAAGATGAGTCTAAATATATTAAATTTATATTTGTGAACACTGGAAATAAATGAATGTTAACCTTTATTGCCTATAAAATATAGATAATTGCACTCCATTTAGTAAATGGTGACAGTGTAACAAAATAATTATCAATGGGTTATATATACTAAAAATATTTACTCTTATTGGAAAATTGTAAATGTGTTATGTATTATGAATAAAAGACTGGTCCAACGATGAGGGAATGACTTAAAAAATTATGTCTTATTAATACAATCGATTACTCATCGGGATGGAAAGTAATGGGGTTTGGTCTATATTCATTTTAATTTGGGAAAAATCTGTAAACATAATTTTAAGAAAAAAGTGTAGGATAAAAGAAGTTGATGATGCATAACTTGTGTAATAAAGTCTTATAAACTCAGGCATGCACACATGTAAATGTATACTATAAACACATATGCTTAGTACAATTTTTAAAATTAAAGTGCCCACATAAGGTACATATACCACACAGTTAACGATGTAGAAGAGAGTTTTAAAGTATATGTATTTTCATAAAAGTAATATATGAAGATATATAAAAGTAGTTAATAGTAAAATTAATTAATAGTTTCTAAGTCTGGAAGGAAGATCAAACAAAATAGAAAATAAAAACCAACATATATGTAATGATTCACATTTTTCTGGCATTTGTGTTTTTAATTCAAATAAAATAACATTTTTCATATTCTCAGTGTGTAAATTAATACAGGCAGGAAGTTTTGTATGTGAGATAAAACTATTTTTGAAATATTACTTTTAAAATACTTTTAACTGAACAAATTCAAGGCGATCAAACTTTTAATCCTTTAAAAAATTAAAGTTCAAAATTAATCGCCCAAGTTATCCAGATGATATTCAAGCTAAAATTCTTTGAAAGCTTACCTGAATGAGATCCAGAGAGGGAGCTGAGAAGCCTGGCTTGTGCATGCGTTCCGTCAAACAGCTCTGCCAAGTCATTCAGCGCCGTCTGAAAATAGGCAAACTGTCCAAACACCACTGAAAAATAAAGGACAGATTCGCTGGGACCTACACTTCCTTTCAAAATGTGATGGAGATGTGAGTTGTATTACTTGTTTGTTTATTCTAAGATATCTGCAATTAAAAAAAATAACCTAATCTGCCTTAACCAAGTTTTCAATAAAGTAAGCTATTTTATTTTTTCTTATCTATTATTTTACACTTAGCAAAATGAGTAAGCTGTATTTCTTTAAAGTATTTAAGCATGAAGACAGTTGAGTGTGTTTTTTTAGTGAATGAATGGATCAGTATAATGGAAAGATGGGTATCCATTGCTTGTGAGGACTGAGTGACCTTTTAGTCAATGAACAACAAACCTAGGGCTGACACCTCTGTTGGTCTTGGAATAATGCTCAAGTTCAAGTGTTGAAGAATTGTCAAAGACTTTTAAATCATGATTTTAATGCTGAGTCTATATGAACAAATAAATTCAGCTTTATAATAATATGAATTCTTAGGAATGAGCACTCATTACAGTGTCTACATGTTACTGGGAATTATGTTCTTTATATTGTTTATTTTTATACCACTGTGAAATTTTATTTTATAGATTTGAGTTACAAATATGTTTTCATGTCTACTCCCTCTTGTACATCACACCATGTACCACTTTGAGTTTAATCGACGTGTTTTCCAACCAAACCTTAGTAGGCTATGCATCGGGCTACATACCATGGAGTTAACAGTTCAAACCTATGTGCTGTTCCCAGACAGAGACACAGCTTCAGGAACCGCAGGTAGAACTCTGTTGTCCACAGAATTACTGTGAGCTACAATTGACCTAACGGCAGTGAGGATTTATATTTACAAGCAATGAGCTACTAACACATTCCTTACTTGCCTGTAAGATTTCAGAAAGGTTTGCTTCAAGTCATTTTGAACCAGAAATGTGAGTCTGTATTTTAGTTTCACCTGTCAGAATTATAACTCAACAAGTTAAGGTAAAGGGGCCAAGAAAGATTTTTGGGAACTATGTAAATAGTGGGCTTTTTACTTATGCACTTCATATCCAGCAGCTCCTTATTTTTCTCATCCCTTCCTGCTCCCCATCCCACCATGAACCCTGGATAATTTATAAATTATCATTATTTTGTCACATCTTACACCGTCTGATGTCTCCTTCACTAACTATTCCACTGGCTGTTCCCCAGGTAGGAGGATATATGTCAATCCTTGCAGCCTGTCCACCCTTTCTACTGCACCTTCTCTCTACCCTACCAGTATCACCTTCTCGCCACTGCTCCTGAGTGATTCTTCTGTCTTGGATTTCCTGTGTTTCCAGTTCACATTTTGAGAATGATGAGGGAAACAAATGTACAAAAATGCTTGACACAATAGATGCATGTGTGGATTGTGATAAGAGGTGCAAGAACCCCCAACAAATGATTTAATAATAAATAAATAGTGTACATCTTTATATCTAGAGTTGCATGTAAACACATGAAAATTGTGTACATATATCTGGCTTGGTAAATTCTTGCAACTTTTTAGAAAAGAGACAATTTGATCCATGGTTTCAATGGGTGAGGGAAGAAGAGGTTTTGCTTAGGAGGCATTGAGTTTATGTTAATGGCAGTGAAATAATTTTGAGAAAGATATCAATAATGGTTGTGCAACCTGGAGTATAATCAACTGTGCTAAATAATGCATGTAAAATTAGTTGAGTTTGAGAATATTTTGTAGCATAATTTTTTCACAATTTAAAAAATAATTGCACTAATAAAAATGAGTACAAGGAAGAAAAAATGTTCTAAAATTGTTTATGGTAATTATTGTACAACTCTTCTTAATACGCTTGAACAATTGAATTGTATGATAGGTGGAAGAATTTCCAATAACACTGTTTAAAAAAGAAAGGAAAAATAACTTTCTAAATGCCCACACGTTGGATTTTCTCAATAGAAAAAGATAGTCTAAGCACCTGATTTTATCATGAACTGTATAGAGGATCTTATAATTTCTGCAGTGCTCTGTTTAAAGAAATATTTCTTTACTATCAACCTGAAAATTGCCATATTTTTCGGACCATAAGACTCACATGGTTTTTAGAGCAGGAAAACAAGGAAACATTCTGAAGCAAATAATACCAGTCTACTGAAATATTTATTAGAATAAAGCAAAATATGGCAATATTTAACAGCGCAGACTCAACAGTGGTGTTAAGAACCATCATCACTTTCATTAACAAATGAGGGGAGATGGGCGCTGTGCCAATCATGTGATCTGACTGACATTGATACTCCAGAAGGTGGAACTTCACCTGAACATTCAGCAATCCACAGAATGCAAATAGCAGCGGACAGTAAGTGGGCGCATGGGCTCATAAACAAATGTTCTGGCGTACCACACCTTTGGGCCATAAGACACACCCTCACCCCTCCCCCACTTTGGGAGAACAAAAAGTGCATCCTCTGATCCGACAAATATGGTAATGCAGTTGTTATCATGTTGAAGATTGAATTGGGGGGGATGTTTATTTAGTACAAAATTTAATCATATACAATCCCTATTTTCATTTTTAAAATGTGGTAAACATCAATTTTATGATAGAACCTAAGGCTAATAAATGAACAATATAAACTTTCCTTCAAAACATTATCACCTCAAAAGTAGGCAGCAATTCAGGAATTTCCACAAGAATCCAGATTGAGAATGCAAAGTCAATTTAAAATGCACATCTATGGATACTAAAAGTAAAGAGGCAGTTCATTCTGTAGACAGCCACAGAGACCTTCCTTGTTAGATACTGAGGTGTAATCAATGACTCACAATCCAGTGAAGGAACACTTAGTCAAACCGATGCCTTGTATAAGGATGATAATGCTGCAGGGGAAGGTGGTGTGGACAACATACATATGAAAGACATACGAGCAGATAAGGTCTAGTTAGTTCTAGCCATGGCAAAAGTGAATGATTTACTTAGGAGTTAGCTTAAACACTAACTTTTTTACTAATGAAAACTTGAATGTTTTTGTATCATTTACAAAACTGGCTAGACCAGAGCATATACATGGGTACAGATAAGAGCACTCAACACAGGGAATCCAGAAGAGTTAAGCCCTTCCAAAAAAATGGGAGTAGTGATACCGTGATGGTAGGGGAACAGGCAGTGGGAGCTAGTCACAAAATCAATGTATAACCACCACCACCACCCTGAATGAGGACGAACAAAAGAAAAGTGGGTGAAGAGAGATGGCGGTTGCTGTAAGATATGAAAAAAATAATGATTTATAAATTATCAAGGATTCACGAGGGAGTGCATGTAGGGGAGGGAGGAACAAAATGAGCAGCTGATACAAAGGGTACAAGTAGAAAGAAACCGTTTTGAAAAGAGTGACGGCAACATATGTACAAATGTGCTTTAATCAATGGATGTATGGATTGTTATGACCTGTAAGAGTTCCCAATAAAATGGGGCTCTTCCCCCCACCCATGCAAAAAAAGAATGTAATATAAAATGGAGTCCAGACTTAATAGATTATGGTAAACGTGGAAAATTGAACTGCAAACTTCTTTGCCAGCCTAATTCATTTAAGCCCTCAAAAATAAGACAGAAACTCATGAACTATGTTCTACAAGACACAGGGGCCAATGAAGGTGTTTTTAAACAAGATAAGATGAACTAATTTTTGCTGCTTAAAGAATACTTTGCAAATGCTTCATGAAAATAAAAAATATAATAAGAAGATCTAAATATTAGTATTAAAATAGAATCTTGGGAAATATACTGAGCTACGACTTTCAAGATGACAATTCAAATTCGGCAGCCACTCTGTGTGAGAAAGATGAGGTTGTGCAATTTCCCCTGGAATTTACTGCCTCAGAAATCCTATAGAACTTGGATATCATAACTTGGCTCGGAGTGAGAATCAGAGGGGTGGCAGTGGGTTTGTTGGGTTTTTGTTCCATCCGTGAGAAGCCCTGGTCAGGTGGAAGCATGGAGCTGCCATATGCATGGCCAGCAGTTCAAACCTACCAGGCCCTCCCTCCTCAGGGGAAAGAGGAGGCTGCCTACTCCTGTAAAGCATAGTCTCTGGGCAAAAATGTCTCAGAATGATGGTCACAGGTGGGTTTTAGGTGTCCTGAAGGAAGGTCTTATCTTTTCTAGGAAGCTGGAGATGAAGAATGACCATCTTGTACATCCCTGATATTACAAGTCAGGGACCGAACTATTCTGACTGGCTATGGACCACACATCATTCACCTGCCTCCAAACTGCCTCTTGATTCTGAGGCCAGTTCCATCCCTCTTTGTGAAGTGGGTTCTTGGTCTCAGGGAGCACATTCAATAAGCTTCCAGAAGATGAATCCAGGATGGACACTGTGGCTTTAGAAGAAGTGACTGTGGATTTTTAAGTGGGTATTAGTAGGTCTTTCTCAAAAGAAAGCATACGCATCCATGTGATGATGGAAACATCCTGGCCTCCGCAGTTTCTCACATCCCTGATGAGGGAGAAAATCTACCCATAGAACACCCACAGAACATCCAGTAGCACAGCAATGCATGAAGAATGGCACCTGGTCCTCCAAGGCAGGAGAAATCTGTGAATCCTATGTCAATGAAGATCAGGATAATAATCAGAGCTATTCATGTCCCTCAACTATGATCAGGGGCATTCAGTGGAGGTTTTATCCACACGGAGACACTGCAAATAGATTTTTGGGCTACAGTTATCCATAATCACCTATAAAAGTGGTGTCCACAATTTAAGCTCTCAGTCCATTCCCTTCTCTGGATTTAGAGAGTGTGGCAGTCATGTGCTTATGTTAATTTTATGATTGAAATGTAGGGGTGGAGTCTAGCCTGTTAATCTGGAGAAAGTCATTGAGCAGCCAATGAGGCCTCTATGTAGGCATGGCTTTCACCTGAGACTTCTGGGAAATCTTGCGATATTTCCCTCATGAAGATGAGAAGCTATCTTCCCCGGTTGTTGGGAGTTAGTCTCAGAGACAATTAATCACAGACAAGACAAGCTGGCAGCGTTTGAGAAGCTGGAGGAGCAGATGGAGAGACCACACAGCTTTGCCCTGATGGAGCCAGACCTCTGAAGCTGGGGCAGCGAAATGGAGACCTCTGCCAGCAATGAGTTGCTTCTGCTGTTGATGGACCCTGAGCCCTGGAAGTGAGATTCCCTGCCAGCACTGGGATTCTGCACCCACTGACCTATGACTTCGTGAGTTGGAAGAAGACTTTATAGACTGATTTCGGGCATATGGGTTAATAGCGTACTTATGACTTTGGACTGGACTGACTGGGATGACTGGACTGGACTGACTGGGATGCTTTCTCCATGTCCCATTGCTTTTGTATATAAACCCTCTCCTTATATCGATATGTGTGTCCTTGAATTTGTTCCTCTAGTCCACCCGGACTAACACAGATAGGAAATTTTTTATTAGTCTATATTTCACTTAGATCACTGCTTGTAGGAAGGCAAGCTTTTCAGAACCCAGACGTCATTTTTCCATCTACTTTCTTTACCACACTTTGCTATAGTGCCCCTATCTTCAGTGACCTCCTTATGAGGATGAATATCAAGCAGGGCCATTTCATAAGAACTGATTTTTCTTATCATACCAATCTGATAATGCATAGGAACACTGTCCCTGTGAGTTGCTGAGACTCTAAAAGTTTATGGAATCATGGATCCTAGTCTTTCCCCTGTAGGGAAAATGGTGGTTTCAGACTGGGGACCTTCTGAAGCCAAGTCTAACAGGTAACTACTATGGCCCTATGGCCCTAGGGCTCTGTGGGTGATGATGACTTGGCATCAACTTAATGAAGGTTTTATTTTTTGTTACTTTCTTAGAATTGTTCCTAGATTGGAGCTAGAATTCAGCGTCAGCACGAAGTCCATTTATATGTTTCATATGTGTTTCTGATTCACCCTAAAATCATCATTGTCTTTTTATGCTAAGGTACACTGCCAATCATTACTCTGGAACATAAGGTCAATCTTTTTAACCATTTCCTTGGTGCTTCATCCACGAGTCACACAATTCAGCAATCTGGTTATATTTGGAACAGTTGTAGAGTCATTGTCAAGTTCAATTGAGGAACATTTTTCTTCTTCCTTGGCCCATTCTGTTTCAGAGTCATAGGCTCTGAAGTCCAAGAGAACAGTGGTGGTCTGTTGCTGAGGATGCCTTTGAGTCAGAATTGACATGAAGACAGTGGTGTTAATGTGTTTATTCTATACCTTCATTTTAGTGTGTTCAATCTATACCTTTTGTTTTGAATGTAAGGAAAAATCTTGGCATTGTAAGGTTTCTGTTTTAATGTTGCAACAAAATATGTTTAATAAAACTTTAAAAGTTACTCTCTACTGTACTCCATAAAATAATTTTACAAAAGATATCCTCATTGTCAAAAATGAGAGCAGAAATTCAGGAAATTAGCTTGGGGTTCACCAAGTATGTCTGCAGGAAAAGTCCTTTCAAATGAAGTTAATCTGGAAAACTGATTCCAGTTTGACTCTGGTTTCAGGATATCAAATACAATTTAAGAAAGTCAGAACTCTGTTATTACATCTCTACCTTTTTAAATTGTGGCTCAGTTACAGAATACTTTCTATTAAAACCTGGTTATTAGATTTATGTATCAATTATACACAGAACTATAAACTGCTCTGATCCTCAATTGTTTTCAAATTTTCCTTTATACATCAACACAATCAACTGAATGAATGATTTCTAAGGAAAAGAAATATTAGATCAAACAGTTCTCTTTGATGGTGAAAATCAGAATTATAAAAAGGAAGTTCAACATTTTATATTCCAGTGGTAAAATAATTCTCCTGAATACTTTGTAGGATAAGCCTATTGGATCTTCTACTAGAATTTGCCTCTTTTAAATTATTTCATTTTAATAAAACCTAGATTCTTCTTTATGAAATGCCAGAGAAATTGACACTTAAAGATATATGACAATGCATTAAATGTAGAAAGAAATTCTTACCAAATTCCTTTGGTACAGTGATCGAATAGAGGCAGATTTGACCAGCTGTGTAATTATGAGGGTAGTTTGGGGACAGCACGACTCCTTCTGATCCAGTGTATTGGCCTCCACAGGGAGCTGAAAGGAAAATCAAACAAACATTATGTGCTCACTATCATAAAACTGAATGTAAATAGACATTTATCCTATAGTTAAAAAGGTGGCATAAAAGACCAGTATGCCATTCTTAAATAAAGACTTGAAATATTAATATTTTAAATTGGATTATGTTTCAATCAAAAATAATGAGAAAAAAGAAAACAAAGATTTACTGGGTTTTAATAAAAAGAATTCAACTCCTTAGGGACAATATTATATTTGAGATCTCTCTCAGGAATACTAAAATAATAATAAACTTCATGATGACATAAGGACAAATCTAGCAATTATCCTATAACTCTCACCAGAATTGTCTGTTTGATAACATAATCATACTAACTTCAGAGATACTGGAGATTATTTTAATTTCTGTTGCTATGGCACTGTCATTGTGTGTTGTCCAGCTGCTGACTCACAGGAACCTTTTAAGGATTGACTAGAACTTCCTCAGAGGGTTTTGCCAGGAGTCAGGAGTGTTAGCGAAGGTGATAACCAAGCCTTGTCTCCCATGGAATTGCTGGTAGGTTCAAACCACTAACCTTTTAGTTAGGACATTAAGATAATAATGATGTGTTACACAAAGCCCTCATTATATGTGTACGTCCATCTACAAAATCTGTGTCCCCAGGGATAATTAACCTATGCTTGTATATAAGCAGTCTCCAATTTAGAAGATTTAACATCAGGGCAACTTCTAATTGTCCTTCCATGCTTCAAAAACTTGCTTATCTTTAAAATGATCAAGCCATTTCCCTCCTCCCACCCCCATGGTCATTAAAGCAATTCTCGCTATTGCAAGCAGAACCACAGGAGTTATAAACCATTACAGACGCAACTCATCTTTCTTTTTCTTGGACTGGGTGGTGGTTTTGAACCCTCCACATTTGGGTTAGCAGGCCAATACTTAACCATTGAACTGCCCTTGCTTCCTGAACCAACCTCTAATGCTAAGCAAATACTCCATCATAATTACCTTCATTTGCTACACACTATGCTTTTAAATATTCATGTGGATATCACTTGAGGATTGAGGTGTACCTTACCTACACCATGCCTTTTTGAATCACTTCACAGGAAGGTGAAAACGGGACAATGGACAAGGGAGACGGAGACAGTGTTACTGCCTGTGAATTGCGGAGTTTCAGAAGATGTTTGGACGGCCAGTGTCTTGGAGGAACACAGCGAGCGAGCTCCTTAGAACTGAGAATAACGCTCAGGTATTTGGGACATGTTATCTGGCGACACCGAACTTTTAACAAGGCCATCATGTTCGTTAGAGAGTTCATGAAAACCAGGAAGACCGACCATGAGATGTAATGTCTGCCAACATGTGTCAGAACAACGTGAGCCCAGGCATAGGATCTTGTGAGTCAGTGTCTAAAACACATGTCACATAAACATTCGCACAAAGGGATTTCCTCTGGAGATAAATTCCTCAGAAGTCCCTTCCACTTTCTCAAAATGCCAGTAATCTGAAAAAAATATGGAATTTCAACCAGACCTAACCTATAACTTAAATATGATCATAAAGTTAATCTAATGAACACATTGGGATGATATCCTAATACTACATGGGAGAGAAGCATGATGCTACTGAATTAGACCAGACTGTTAAATTTAGACTCTACGATGATACAAAAAAATTGAACAATACACAGAATATTTACTCTCTCCTATCCATTTTTCTTGTCTAATTTCTGAAATCTGAGAAGCTTAAATATTATTAAATGGCAAACATATTTGAAAATAGAAGTACTTTATAGGCTACACAGTTTTCATTAGTTTTAGCCACTTATATATATATTTATTTATTTGCTCTAGAATCATATATTAAATTTCTATTGTTTGCCACGATATAGGTCATGAGACTACATAATTCCTTGTGTTCAAAAATTGGATGGTGGTAAGACAATAGAATTTTGAAATATCGATATAATAGAACATATGGAACCATTAGATCTTGTTGGCTATTTTCTTTTGATTTTATTGTCAATGTATTATACTTTTAAAAATAAAATTAATAAATTAATAAACTAAAAATTTTGAAATTGAAAAAAGTACCAATACTTTTACTAGACTGTTCAAGACATAAACACCCTCACTGCCTCCTAGATATGCACTGAGACGTTCAGACACTGTGACTTTATAAGAAGGTGGAAAGTCCAGTCTTTTGAGCTACTGGTGGTTTTGAGCTGGCAACAATGGGGATTGTAGCCCAATGTATAACCACTACACCACCAAAGCTCCTGTTCAAGGAATAGACATTCTTTTTATAGTCTCATTTTATCTAACTGAACTACTAATAACATTGGAAATTATGATTCTTGGCAAACATTACAGGACGTGACCTGCTTTCAGAAATGAATATTACACTCGGAATAAAGGTTTTGTGTATGGATATTTTTTCCCTATGGGGACATTCATAAAATCACCACCAAATTTAAGATATAAAGCATTTCCAATAACTCAGAAGTTTGTACTTTGTATACTATTTCTGTCAATACATCACCCACAAGGGTGCATTATCCTTAATTTTATAAATCTTGTTGCTGCTGTCAGGTAAATAGAGTCAATTTCAGCTTACATAAACCCTACACACAACAGAACAAAATATTGTGCCATTCTTATAGCTATTGCTAAGCATGAGCCCATTGTAGTCACCGTGTCAAACCATCTCATTGAGATCCATTTATCTCTATACTATGCATTAGTTACTTTTTGCTATTTTTGTTCTACATATTGTTAAATAATGATATTATCTTTCAGGAGGGGCTTTCATTTCTTTGGGCTCTTACATAAGGAATTATAAACTATTAATCTGCTGGGTGGAAATTTACATACATTATAAAATACATACACGGAAGGTTCAAATGTTGGGGGAGGGGGAATTCCATCATTTTTATTACATTTTTGTATGAACTTATTGTTAATTAGTACCTCTTTCATAGAAAATGAAACCCAAAACACCAAAAACAGGAGGTAAAATATCAAGCTAAGTGAAATAGGAAATTGGGCTAATCTACTACCTAACTCAAGCTACTTAAGAATATCAAAGTTTGAGAGATTCTAGCAGTTCTTTCAGAGAAAAGACCTAGAGATCTATGTGTTAAAGTACAGCAAAGTCGATGGGGTCGTTCTTCTCTGTCACAAGTGGTCAGAATGAATCAAAATTGGCTCAGCTGCATCAAATGACAGCAGCAATCATTGGTCAGAAAAGTGAGTTTTTGAATTACAAAGCAATGTTTTCATTGCAGGAGAAAAGTATAATGTTCATACATACCATTACAGGACGGTAAGACTCTGTCCCAGGCTGGTTTTCCATCTGCACCAATAACACATGTGATAGATGAGGGGTCAGCTATCTTATATCCAGAGTCACACTGGTAAGTGATGGTTGAGCCAAGTTTTAAGTCTGTTCCAATTCTTGTCCCATTCATTATATTTCCAGGATCAAAGCATGCTTCCCGGGGTTTCTCTTTAAAATAAATCAACATAAACTTCATGAGGAAAAAGGTCAAAATTCCTTTCTATTGATTTGGTTGGTTAGTAGCTTGCTTGTTTGCCTTTATTGTGCTCAGAGCAGAGTCTGGCAGATTAAAAATACTCAGAAATATTTATTGATTTATTATCTTGCTAACCTATTAATGAAATACCATAGGAAATTGTAAATTAAGTTATAATAAAATCATGTTTTAAAATCATATCTTAGTTCAACAGAATTAATCAATCTAGGTTAAAAGTTGTAGTACTATTTTTACATACTTCTGCTTCTTATAGCTATTGAAATTGTCATTTAAAAAATGAACCTATATTGTTTTATTTGGCACCTGAAATCATAGGAACATGTGTTGCAAATGACTCTAGGACAACATTGGAGAAATGAAATTCTCAAAAGGACGATTGAATAATGAATGTACATTAAAGTGCTCTAGCATCCCAGTAAGAGTACACACACTTAGAAAATCAGCACAGATGTTTTGACTTCTTCACTGCCCTTCTTAAGTTAAAGATACTAGCAGAAATGAATATTAAACTTAGCCAACTGCATGCATTTACTGGTCTATAAAGCTCTACTGGGGCATCTTATATGTAATAATTACTTGAACATTCTATCATGATTGTAATATGTTGACGTTAGGTGCCTTCAAGTTGCTTGTCACTCATAATAAACCGAGGACAGCAGTCTAGCCACCACCCACAATTGTGGTAATGCTTGAGTCCATTGCTGCAGCTGCTGTGTCAATCAGTCTCATTGACTGATTTGTTACCCTTGCTTTACCAATCATGCCATCCTTCTCCAAAGACTGGTCCCTTTTAAGAAAATGCCAATGTATGTTAGATGAAGTCTTCCCATTCCCACTTCTATAAGATGTTCTGGCTGTATTTCTTTCAAGATCAATTTTTCTGTTTTTCTAGCCATTCATAGCCTATTTCTTTTTCCATCAATACTACAATTCAGATGGTTCAATTCTTTTCAGTCTTTTTTAAATTTCCATTATTTGCATGCATAAAGGTGAATGGAATACCATAATTTGAATCATGCATATTTTCATCCTAAAAGTGACATCTTTGCCTTTGAGCACTTTAAAGATGTGTTTTGCAGCAGATTTACCATGGTGATATGTTGTTTGATGTTTACACTGCAGCTTCAATAGAAACAATTGAGTGTGCAAGCAAAACAAAATCCTTGATAACTCTAACATTTTCTGTTTATTATGATGTTACTTATATGTGAGAAATTTGGTTATGTTGAAGGGTAATTCATACTGTGGCTTATAGTTTTTCATAGTCATCAAGGACTGCTTTGAGTACTCTTCCCTTTCTGGTAGCAAGGTTGTGCTGTCTGCATATCAGAGGTTATTAATAAGGTTTTCTCAGTTACTGTGGCCATTATCTTCTTCACATAGTCCATGTTGTCTAGTTATTTTTTCAGCATGCCAATTAAATATGGAGAAGGAATACAGCCCTAAGGCGCAACTTTCCTGACTTTAAACCATGTGGTTACCAACCTTTGTTCTATTCCAAAGAGAGCTACTTAGCTTCTGACCAGGTTCCCGGTAAGCAAAATGAAATGTCCTGGAGTGCCAATTCTTTGCAATGTTATTTATAATGAGTTACAATCCACATAGTTGAATGTCTCCATACATCTGTCAAACAAAGCTAACCCTGTCCTGCTATTTTTTGTTTGCAGCCCAGATCCAAATAGGATCAGCAATATATCTCTTATTCAATATCTTTTTCTGAATCCAATGTAAATTTCTGACAGTTTCCAGTCAATGTAATGCTGAGCACTTAAAAATTTTCCTTAATATTGCTTTCCTTCTATTTGGTGTTCACGAAGATGCCTTGGAGACAAAGTAGGCATTGGGCTCCTGATCACAATGTTAGCCTGCTTTTGTGAAAACTAGAAAGCGCTTCTACTCAGTTATAAACTCCAAATTGGAATCAACTCAATGGCACTTGGTGATATTAATGGTTTTGTTTGGTATATTCTGTACTTCGTTCAATCTTTATTTTTAATAAGCACAGATGTGGATTTCTTTCAGCCAGCTGGCCAGATATTTGTCTTCTGAATTTCTTGTATGGTTGTGTGAGTGCTTCCACTGTTGTGTCTATTTTAGTTATGACTCAAGTTGTCAAAACGACTTATTGTTCACCAATCCTCTGGTGCTAATTGGCTTCTTTCTTCAGTATCACTGGTTACTGATTATATCCTAGCTTCTGAAATGGAAAAACTTATGCTTCTATATATTTTCTCTCCATATTTTTGAAATTTCCTGTGTCATTAAACATTTTACAATCCTTCAATATTTATTGCAACATAAGTTTTATGTTCTTTATTTCTTGCAACTTGTGAAATTTTGATTTTTTTTCTTCCTTTTTAGTTTTGAAACTTCAGGTTTTATATGCATCATAATATTTTACATAATCTTCTTAGGTTGTCCTTTTAAATTCTTAATTCAGCACTCACATTTCAATATTTCTTCCATTCAATTTAGCTACTCTACCTTCCAGAGCAAGTACCAGAGTCTCCTCTAGTATCCATATTAATGGCCTTTTTGTTTCTTTAAGAATAATGTTCAGAATCAAGGTGCAGGTCATGCAATCACCTTGACTTCTGCTTTTAGGGTTCATTTTCTCAGCCCCTTCTTAGCATGGACTCTAGATTCTAAAATTTGCTTTTGTATGCTTACTTTCATTTTCTTCAGCTCTAACTTGAACATACATAGGAAGAAATAATGATTTATTCTTTGGTCTATCACTGGTCTTACTTAAATGGTGGTATTGATTTTTTTTTACATTATCTGTTTTCTAGGATGTAATTTATTTGATTCCTGTATATTCCATCTCTTGAAGTACACATGTGTAGCAGTCATTTGTGTTGTTTGGGGAGGTGGGAAGTATTTCCAATGACTATATTATTGATGAAATTCTTAATTTCTTACTCTTTGACATTATTGATGGCAGTTTAAATGTGAATAATGGTCACATGGATCAGTGTTCCTTAACAGTAAACACATATGATTCTATGACAGATAGGGTTAGACTCTGAAATACTCCTTTGATAACTATGAATGCTATCATTCTCAATATTACTCTGCAACACTACACATCCCCAGCATAGTAGAATATATAATTGGGCAATTAAAAGTGAACGACCTAGTTTTTTTCAGCTCACGAAGGTTTTGAATTTCAGTCATTATGTGTTCCAAATCATTTTTGACAACTTCCAGTTTTCCTTCATCCATATCTCGCACAAGTTCACATCCTGAGGATGTGCAGCTGGGTTTCTTTCTGTCTTTTGAGTCATGTCCCAGCACCACATGAGGATCCTCGAGAGTCTGCTCTGCTCGTGTCTCTCAGGACAAGCCTCCTTTGTGAAGACAGGTCACTAGTCCAGTTGCTAATATTTTGAGCATTTTCCAAGTTGAGGGGGCTCATTTTTTAACACTACAGGAGTCTCTATTCATGAGATTTTAACTTTCTGGTGTCTTAAATATAAATTCCCCAGTCCTTGTTTCTAGTCTGTCTGAATCTTGAACACCCTACTGAAACCGGTCTATCATGGGTGACTTTGAAGTATAAGTGACAAGACCTTCTTGTATCACAGCACATACAAGCTATCACAGTACAAAAAAGTGACTGACAAGTGATGCTATGTGTAAGATATATAATAAAATATTTAATAGAAGTAAAAAAGAAAAGACATTGAGATGTCACTCAGGAAGAAAAAAATATATGTGTGAATTCAATATATTACTTTTTCTAATATACCAAGATCAGTAAACAGAAAATTATTTGGGGAATTTGACTTATACCCATTATAATGTAATATTTCATTTAAATATTTATTTCAAAATGAAACATATAGATATATCTTGCCAAATTTCTCAAATTTCTCTATTTTTGTTATTGTTAAGTCTATCAGTAGCTATTTTTTATTTATTTTTTTCAGTAGGTATTTTATGGCAGATTGAAACCAGTATACACCAATCACTTTATTTAAAATTGATTGGGGTATTTAAGATGGTAGGAACATTTTGATGATTCATCATCTGTTCCTTAAGCCTCATATGGATATTTACTAAAAGCAAATAATGATCACATGAATAATGAAATATAGACTATAAAAGTTACCCCATGTTGACATCATTTTCTAAATTATTCAATATAGTGTATGGAATATATAATATATGCAAATAGCAATCTAGGTTATATTTTTTGTTCTATAATATGAACAACTTTCATCATATGTAATACCAATATAGTTGCTTATCTTGATATTTATATTAATTTTATTAGAAATCTCTAAATCGATCCCTATTGTTAGTTTACTATTGAACTACATTCCATTCACAAATGTTCTTATTTTCTGTTACTAATTTAGATTTCAGATGCCACAGTTTTATTCAAATGAACTGCATCTAATCTTTTGGTTCCATTCACCTAGTTGTCAGTTCAGGATATCTGGTGATAAATCATTGGTGCTCTTTTTAATTTTTTGCTTAAATTTGTCATGTTTTCTAATTAGATGACTTCATAATATGGTGTGCTCTGCTGTTGTTAATGTCTGTTCCAGTTAAGAGAATGCTAGAATATCCCGGCACTTGAAGCTGAGGAGATTGAATCTGCCAGGCCTCTCATATCACTTCACAGCAAGATAGCCCCGTTGCTCCTGCTATGCCTTGCTATGCCTAGAATTCATTCTGCAATTTGCTTCACTGATTATAGCATGAATGTGTTCTTTGCTTGACACAATGTCAGCATCATTCTTGTCTTAACTTGTTTTCTTCATTCATTTTTACGGACTCCACTGAAGGACTGTGAAACCATTAAGAAATATAGTACGCATTTAAGTAAATTTTCTGGTTACTAATGAATATATTAAAAAGATCGCTCTTTCTTCACATCACTAACATGGCATTTTATACTTCAACTAATAATTCATATATCAATTCACTTAAAAAAACAAATAACATTTTGAAGACCTTGACCTGCATGACAAGATATAAGGTCTTGACATGGCCCCCACACCCAATTCTAGCTCACAGCAATCAGATAGGCCAGAGGAGAACATCCCCAGGGAGTTTCTGGGGCTAGGAACCTTCATGGGAGCCAAAAGTCTCATCTTCTAAACCAGCAATGGAAAATGTATCATCTTCTATTCCCCCAAACGGACACCCACTACCACGGAATCAACCACCGCTCATTGTGACCATCTCAGAGGGTGAGTTTGCCTCTGGATTTCTGAACCAGTCAGTTCTTATCTCACACTGGTAGAAGGTCTAACTCTTCTATTGAGGTGAATATGTTTGTGGTCTATTGTGTTGGTCTATTGCTCATTGTAGTTACTACCATGGTTCCTGTGCTGTGCAGTGAGTTTCTGTTCATCAAAAACTGTCCTTAAACATGATCGATGTGTACAGTAACTCTTTAAACTGTTCATGAGTATATAGATGTACTCCCCAAAGTACTAGATACATCAGATATCCAAACTGTAAATATCTTTGTACACTTTAATAAAAAATAGACAAATATTGTAGATTTTGAAGTTTGAGTTCTGCTTAACATTACATAAAAGCATTCATCCCCCATAAACAGTGAATGGAAATAAAATATATACTATAGTATCTTTTATGGTTTTCTCTCCTATGTAAATTCAAAGTTTCTATCCATGTAAATGTTGAATTTATTTACTTATAAACAGCTCAATACTTTGAATTTATATTTTTCTGGTCATTTTATCTAATTCTTTGTAATATATTTTGAGAAATATATTTTAATATTTTTCTCTTAGTGAGCGCAATAGCAAAATGTTTAGCTATTGTAGATTTTTGTTTGTGGGTGAGTTTTCTTCTCCTAAATGTTTATAAAATGACAAATCTCTAAGAGTAAAGTTCACTGGTCTTTGATCACTGTTGATCAAAGATGTAGCATTAACCAGAGCTTCTCATTAGATCAATATATAAAGCTGATAAAGAAAAAGAAAGAGGCAAAAGATACCTTGCATATTTTTAAAATGAGAGGAAACGTGGGCATTTTAATGTATACATACATCTTGAAGAAACAAATTGCAAAACGTTGAAAGAAAATCCAAAGTAATTTTTAAAGTTATCAAATTCTTAATCGCACAGATTGTAATTTATTTTTTATGATTACAAGTTTGTAAGTTCATCTTCCTGTTTACTATTTTTTCCTTTTCAGGGAAATAAGAAATGTTTTTGAAACCTCTTCTTCAATGGAGACAAAGCAGTCCCTCCCTCAGATACATGCCAACATTTGATGAAGTGAGCAGAAGAGGATATAATCCATACAAATATTCAAGCATTTAACAAAATCCAGCAGCAAAACAATTTCCAAACTCACTAAGTTGACCACTTTACCTTTGAATTCAATGGCGAAACCAGATAGACCCACAGATGCATCACTCCGAAATGCCAGAAAGAGACTATTGCCGCTGCTTTCTATTCTTTCTGGGGCTTGAGAGCCCTGAAAACTTCCAATGAGTGGGCTGTTCGAATCCTCCCCTTCGTAGATATGCAGAAAGTCATAGCTCGGCTCCATGTTGAAACTGGAAAAAAAAAGGCACAAATAGATGTATAGATGGAACATACCCATTGCATATTCATATCAGGGATCGATATATACTTATTTTTTTTGTGGGCATCACTGCCCCTGGTGGTCGTGGGCGCTACCCAGTGCCGCTCCTGAGAGTCACCGCTGGATTTGAACTGCCAAGCCCGCAGGTTGCCGTTCCGCACTCAACCACTTACGCCACCGGGGCTCAGCCCCAATATACTCATTTTAGTCTTCAGAATATAGGGTCTTTGTAAGCACTTGTTAGACTTGCTTTGCTTTAGTAACCAAAACCAAATCCATTGCCATTATATCAATTATGACTCACAGCAACCATCAAGGATATAAGATAAAGTGGAATTGCCGCACATGGTTCCCAATGCTGCAAATATTTACAGAGCCAGATAGCCACATTTTTTCTCTAATGCACTGGGCAGTAGGTTTGAAGTGATGACCTCACCTTTGACAGTCACCTTCTCTAACCACTACTCCACCAGGACTCTCATTTCAATAATAATTCACAAAATCTGGGCAGGATAAAATTAAATATAAAAATATGAACCATGCTTTACTAGTGATATATAACAACAAATTAAAGCTATTTTAAAATACAACATATAGTATTATACATTAAGTAATTGGTATATTCAATGAAAAAAATTGAAGACAATTCTAAAAGGGATATTAGTACAGATTTAATATCTCTTCTTATTACCTATAAAGTTGCTAATGAAATGCAGTTGAAAAACTGGATTCAAATAGGATGACTTTTCACTAACACTTAATTTTTAGGTGAATAACTTAGTTACAAAAATATGCATACACATGATTACTTTTCTTAAAGTTTGGCTGTGGATTTTTTGTTTGATTGTTTGCTTCTACTTAGAAAATACAATTGCTTTATTCACTCAGGTAAATCTAACTCATCCTTTCTCTTATAACATTAATCTGTGCATAATTGTCCAGGAGTCTAACCATTTAAGCCCAAAGTTCTCAAGAAGGAAGCTGCTTGAAATGTCGACATCATTTAAGAAGTGAAGGCACATGTAGACTCTGAGTTTTAAAATAATATATACTCTAAATTAAAGGATTAAACTTTGCTTAGATGTTTAACACCTTGGTGTGATAATCAGAAGAAACAAATTGTAGTGGGGCATACATTAAGGTACTGGAATCTCACCCTCCACTTTTTCAGTGTGAGAGTCTCTTTCTTCATCAGAGTTCCAATTCCAAGCATCTCTACTCCCTTCCCTTTAAGTTGATGACTAACCTGGGAAGCACACCTACACACAAACAAACATTACAAAAATTGCTTAAAGGTGCCATTGTTTCATTGACTCTAATTTCCCTAGAGTATCAACTGAATAGAATCAGAAGAGAAATTAGTAAATTTCCTATTACCTTAGAAATGATTCACGGAAAATAAAACATCATGGAAAGCCAGCCCTGCATGCTGCTGTTCCAATACACAAGATTCCTGTAACTCTTTGGATATTAATTCTCTTGATATAATATTAAAATTATTCATAGAATATTTATTAGTCTCCTTCTTGGATTTGATCAGTGAGGCCATAAAAATGTTTAAATGATGTAATGAAATTGATCACTAAGCCTTAGGGGGAACAAATTTTATCCATCAAGTAGCTTTTGAGATAATAATTTTATTTGGAATATCTTGCAAAGATATTGAGGAGATCTTCAAAATTTCATGAAAAATTAGAATTAAAGGTGATAGAATTTGTTCACAAACTGTTAAAGTCTTTTAGAATTATATAGTGATCAAGCTATACCTCCAATAATGGCACAGATTATGATTGCGAAGAGAATCCTGGTGCCTTGCTACTTGAATTCATTGACCACTTTTGGGGAAAAAAAGTATGACAATCTGTTTTTGTAAAGATTGCTGCCGGGCTGAGCCCCGGTGGGGGCTGAGCCCCGGTGGCGTAGTGGTTGTGCGCGGGACTGCGGCCCACTGGGACGGAGGTTTAATTCCAGCAGTGGGGCTGGACCTCCTACTCCCACCACCAGAGAGCAGTGATGCCTACAAAAAAAAAAAAAAGCAAACAAACAAACAAAAAAAAAAAAACAAAGATTGCTGCCTTGGGAAACCTATGTAAAAGGTCTCCTCCTTCTTAAATGGACTGAGAAGTCAGAATTGTCTCTTAGTTGCAGTAACTGGTGATTATGCTTATTTATTTAGCACCTGAAATACAATGAGACCAAGAAATATATTTTACCTTTGTTTTTTTTAGATATGTAACTTAAGCATTATATAGAAATATAGCATGAAATCTAGACTTAGTTAGAATTTGATTTATTAACTTTGGTTTCATTTCTTGGCAAAGTAGAGGATCAGAAAAAAAGAGGCTGGTCCTCAATGAGTTGGCAAGAGACACTTCCTGCAACAATGGGCTCAAAATAGCAAAGTTTGTGAGCCTGGTACAGGAGCAGCTGTGTTTTGTCTGTTGTACGAAAAAGGTTGGAAACGAGTGGGTGACACCTAGAAACAAATCCAAACATGCCTATGAGCCCACAGGAGAAGCCAAGGGCAGGCTACACCAGCTTTAAATGCAGGGGCAATGGATACCCCTGTAGAATGAAACACATAGTCTAAGGAGGCAGGTTATGAAAGCAAATCCAGCGCCGTGAAGTCAGTTCTGACCCATGTCAACCCATTGTCTCATTGGCATCCCTCTCAAAGGTCTCAGAGAACTGGAGACTGCCCTAGAAGCTCCCATGTACTCCAGATCATGGAACTCTTTGTCTTAGTGTTGGCTAGTCAGGCCAGATCCCGTTCCCCTTAATATATATTTGCATTTGTTGTATACTGTATCAGATCTCCTTCCTTGCCATTGTTGGTGCCAATCTCTGCATTTATGAAGTTGAATGTTTTGTTCAACCAGTTAAAAATTCTGGCTTCACCCAGGGTACTACTTAGGTCTCAGATAACTAGCCCACTCGCCCATATCCAGCCACTTCAAAATTGCTCACATTCATATGAAAGGAAAAGATAAAAAATGTTTGCGTGGCATCAGAAATGCTGATAGTTAATGGTTCAGAGAATATAGAGTTGAAGCTTTTTAATTCCACATTCTTCAGTTAAAGTATACAAAATACAGTGGGGTGAGGACAGGGGATTTCTTATATAAATTTTTCATACTTGCCAAATTAGTTGTGCTTTAGAAACCTTCACAATTAGCCACTTTGACAGTGTACTTTATGAAATGCAGAAGAACTAATAAGGCTCTGTTTTCATTAGCAGGTTTTAATTTTCATTTACTTCTAATCATCTGGCAACAAAAGTATTCTTTTTCTATTAGAATTTAACTTTAAATTTTAAAAGAACAAAGATATTCAGAATATAGCCAGCAGATTTCACTGGTTTGTGTCGTAGCTCAAGTATTCATCATTCAATAAAATTATAGCAGCATTTTAAAGTCAGAATATAATGGCTCAACAAACTACTTAAAATTCAAAACCATGAGGTTTAAAAATACTGATTCAGCAGGTCTTATACACCAAACAGAAAAAAACCGTTATCACTGTGTGTGTACGTTCATGAGGACATGTGAAGCTTGAGCAAGAGTGGTGAAGATAGCTAATGGTGCCCAGCTATCTAAAGATATAGTCTCTGAGGTCTTAAAGGCTTAAGGGTGACCAATCATATAGCCCAGGAACAAAAAGCCCACCATATATGAAGCACACCAGCCTGTGAGACCATGAGTTGTGGAAAGATTCAGGTATCAGGCATCAAAGAACAAAAATCATATCATTATGTGTCCACCATCCCAACATGATCACTGAGGACAAAAGGGTGCAAAGGCAGAAAGAATGGAGGAAGCTGATGGCACCCAACCACCAAAGTTTAGTGTATCTGGTTTCTTAAAAGCTTGAAGGTGAAAAAGTGGCCATCTAGGGCAGAAGCAGCAAAGTCCACATGGAAGAAGCACACCAGCCTGTGTGATCACGAGGGGTCAAAGAGAGTAGATATCAAGCATCAAAGAACAAGAATCACATCATTGCGAATGAGGGGGAGAGCAGGGTGGGGATCCCAGCCCACTTGTGGACAATTGGACACTTCCTTGCAGGGGAGTCACAAGGAGGACACAGGTCAGTCAAAGTGCAGTGAGGTGGCGATGAAGCATACAACTTTCCTCTAGGTCCTGAAGGATTCCTCCCCTCCAACTCTCATGGTCCCAATTCTACCTTACAAATACAGTTGGACTGGAGGAGCTACACTTGTAGAGATGGGAGCTGATGATATGGGGAACCCAGGACAGATGAGCCCCTCTGGGTCAGTGGTGAGAGTAGAATTACCAGATGGGTGGAGGGAAAGTAGTGTAGAGAGGGGAAGCCAAGTACAAGGATCTATACATAACCTCCTATCTGAAGTACAGACATTGGAGGAGAGGGCAAGGGGAGATGCTAGGCAGTGCAAGACATGACAAAACTATAATCATTTATAAAGTAATGAGGGTTGGTGGGGCCAGGGGAACAGGGACAGAGGGGAAAGGATGAGAAGCTGATATCAAGGACTCAAGTGAAAAACGGCTATTTGGAGAATGATAATGGCAGCAGGCTTGTGCAGGATCTTAGCACAGTATATGTATTTATGTATTGTGAAAACCAATATGCAAGCCCCCAATAAAATGATTTAAACACACACACACACACAAATACTGATTCAGAATTGATCAGGACAAGGAGGCAAAAGGAGATAATCATGTCTAAGGCTTAGATATTGATGTAAATATCTCCAAAAATAACTTGTTCAATTGACAGAAAAATAATTAGACCACTTTGCTCTGCATAGGTAAGCAATCAATAGAATAGTCTACAGACCCATTCACATTTTAATATATTCCACTCATTTGCTTCAGAATTCAAAACATAAAGCTGTAGAAGATGGCAAGGCTTTTATATGTGTGTGTGCATATATATATATATATCATCTATAGTATGATTATAATGTGATGATCTTTTAGAATATATTATCATCATTGAATATTCATTGAATAGCTTAACCTTTTTCATCTAGATTATCCAGAACTACCATTTTAAAAAGACTCGTGGTTTTACATCCTTTCTTTTCAAAGTTCTAGCAAGTCTTTGTGGTCTTGGTGATGATAACAGTGTTAACCTTTGGGGTGTCACACAGGATGTGCTATGGAGATGAACTAGCTATCACATTTAAAGAAATATGACACATTACTAAATTATATCAAATGTATTTTTATCACTTTTTCATTACTCTTCTTAAATATCTTGTAAATTAAGCTTTTTCACATGGAACACCTTGTGCACATGATAGTATTATAAACAATTCTTGGTTCATCATGTGAATCCTAGCACAAATAGAAGACTAAATCAAGAGAAGACATTTTCATTTATGTCATTTTGCAGGCTCTTATACTTTATATTAGACACAAATCTAGGACTTAGTTGAAACAAAATTGGAGGTTCTATGAAGTGATAAATGAAGCAATTTCTAGGTATGACATTTAAATTCTGCTAAAAAGGAGTACTCTACAGGCGAGCATACCTTTTGAATATCAAGGCAATGACAAAATCTGGGTTCACTTTGACTCTCCAGTCACATTCTTTTCCAGGAGGATATGGTTGTGGGTAGTTCGGTGATAAAATAACACCTGCTGGGCCCGTCAAGTTCCCTCCACAAGCAGCTGTCATGGAAGAGGGGAAGATGGGAAAGAGAAGGACACTGGTCAGTGTGAACTCAGACATCATACACTTCATGTGGGTGAGAGGGAGGCTCCTTCTTCAGCATTCTCCTCTGCAATGAGACTATGCATTGAGTTATTAAATAATTATCCAGATAACATATGAATACCCAAGAAGTCTTTACATTTTCCTTATAATTATTGATAAGTTTTAAATAATTCATCATCTCATGTAGAGACAATTTTCAAAACTTCTGTAATTTCAATGTTTACCAAAAAAAGTTAAAGTACCTTAATATCCTGCATACTGCAAATCACACACACAAACCCACACACACATTCATAAGCCCAAAATAAATAACCTTGGACAAAAAAAGGCAAACAATATCACCCTGAACAATATTTCATGCATTGATTGTGTGCACATGTTTGTTGCTTTTTTTTTGGTGTTTTCTATGGTTTACAAAACTATCCATCAGTTATTGAGACCAATAATTCCTCATATGGTATAAAGATCATCTACCTTTGTTAGAAAAGGTACAACCATCGAGGCAAGAATGACAAGACTTTGCGTGTCACTGGACATGTTATCAGGAGAGAACGGACCCTACCAAAGGACACGGGGCCTGGTAAAGGAGAGGGGAAGCTAAAAGGAGGAAGACCTTTGACAAGATGGAATGGCACTGAGGGCTGCCATAACGGGCTCGAATACGAGAACGACTGTGAGGATCGTAAGGGCCAGTCAGTATTTCTTCCTGTTGTGAGTCAGAACCAACTTGAAGACACCTAAAAACATCTTTGTCTAGTCTTACCCAAATGCCTCATAAAATCTTTGTTCATAGTTATTTATTGCATGCTTGCTGAATGAATGACTTCATATCTTTCTACAATCCTCTGATGTGATCCTATAGAACGGAAGTCCTATGAATTTCCCAGAAATTGTTATTTTTTCCTTCTGTGATAAGGTGTAGACAAGCTCTCTTTTTGTTGGTGTTTTGTTGTTGTTTTCCCCTCACTTTTCTTTTTATCAAAATCATTTTTGGGGGGTTTGTACATTGTTTTTCACAGTACATAAATACATATACTGTGCTAAGCCCCTTCACATGTCTACTGCCATTATCATTCTCCAAATATCCGCTTTTCCACTTGAGCCCTTGAAATCAGTTTCCCATCCTTTCCTCTTTGGACTTGCTCCTCCTCCCCCACCAACTCTCAATACTTTATAAATTATTATTATTCTGTCATATCTTGCACTGTCCGACCTCTCCCCTAACCACTCCTCCGATGCCTGTCCTCCAGATAGGAGGATACATGTACATGTCTCCCTGCCACACTTTCTCTCCACCCATCCAATATCTTCAATCTCACCACTAACCCCAAGCAATTCTTGACAGGTATTCTTCCCAGGAATTCCCTGTAGTTGTTGATAGGAGTAGGAAGCCTATTTTTCTCCTAAACTCTGAATTGGCAGTTAGTTTGAGATTCCTGACCTGGGGGATCATGGCCTCCATGTGTAACGTCTATGGCACTGGGTTTCCTGCTCATCTACGATGAGCAAGATCAGCCTTTAGAAGCCACCACGGCTCTGAGGAAGAAAGACGGCTTGGAAACCCACAGGGCCATTCTACCTGTTGTGTATGGTCATTTTGAGTCAACCTAGAGGCGGTGGCAGTGAGAGTGGTTATTCAGATGCAGACTTTCGGGAACTTCCTCAATACTTTAAACATACACATTTAAATAATAAATGATATCTAGAATTCATACATAAGTGGCAGAACTACAGCCTACGTCTAAAAATATTAATGAAAATGCTTATTGTGGTAATAGCAATTTATTTACTCATACATTTTGAAATACATTTTAAATGTCTTTAAAATGCCTAGAAGTGTAAGATAATTGCATAGTGTTATCTGTTAAAAGACAAGCCACTTTCTGTTATAAGTATTCAGGGTTGTTTAATTTACAGAGTAAGATTTTTCTAAATGGTATTTGCATTAAAGGGATTTGAAGAGCATAGCATTCAAAAGTACACAAAGGTGGTGTTTTAAAAAATTTGTTATGTTAAAAGTTTTATAAGTGAAATACTATGATTATCCCAAGCTATCTTTTTTTTTTTTTGGAGGGGGGGGCATCACTGCTCTCCAGCGGTGGGAGTAGGATGCCCAGCCCCACTGCTGGAATTGAACCTCCGTCCCCGTGCACAACCACTACGTCACCGGGGCTCAGCCTTCCAGCTATGTTTTTGAAGTGGTGTAACCCCCATTAAATTAAATTATTTTTCCTAAACTGTATCTTTTCCCACATGTTGTTACCGTCGTTAGGAGACACCGAGTCAGAGTCAACCGATATACAACAGAGAAGCACGGCTCCGTCCTGTTCTTTCCTCACAATGTTGGACCCCATTGTTGCAGCTCCTGTGTGACTGCATCTTGTTAAGGACCTTCCTCCTTTTCGTTGCCCCAAACCTGATGCCCTCCTTCAAAGGACTGGTCTCTCTGACAACATGTCCAAAATACATAAGATGAAGCCTCTCGATATCCTGCCCTCTAAGGAGCACTCTGGCTGCACGTCTTCCAAAATAGATGCTTGTTCTTTTAGCCATCCACGGTACTTTCAATATTCCCCTTGAACACAGATTCTTCTCCAGTGTTATTTAATGATCAACTTTCACACGCATATGCAGAAAATACATGTACACGCATTGTAGAAAATACAATGATTGGGCCAGGCACACCTTAGTCCTCAGAGTATCATACTAGTACAATCGGGGTGGGGGTTGGGGGACAGCAAGGGAGTAGATTAAAAAAAACACCCAAATGGAGATTGCACCCCATCCCAACACACACACGCACACACACATACACACACACGCAAAAAATAAGACTTTATTTTTTAAAGCAAAAAAGTTCAAGTAATGCAAATAAGAGGAAGAAATCTATTTCACAATTTTCTGCCACAGGTGAAACTTTAAATGCACACTTAAGCTTTCCAATTACTCTTCTAAGCCAATGCAAGTAACACTCAGTATAATTTTTTTTTTTTTTGCATCACTGCTGTCCGGTGGTGGGAGTAGGAGGCCCAGCCCCACTGCTGGAATTGAACCTCCGTCCCAGTGGGCCGCAGTCCCGCGCACAACCACACTGCCACCGGGGCTCAGCCTCGGTATAATTTTTGTGTCATAATTTCAAGCTTAATCCAGTGTTTTCCAAAATAGGTAATACCAGCACCTGGGGCAGGAAGGTGCTGGACAATTTCAGGGGTACTACAAGAGTAGATGCCAAGGCTTTTTTTCTGGATTGTGAGCAACAGTACAAATGTTTTTCATTACCAGTGGAGTGTTGAGTAATTTTTCTTTTTCCCTATAAGTTTGGGAAAGTGTAGTCTAATCAAGGACAAACTATGAGTAATATTACAGGATTTTATTTATAATAATTATTCATAGTCATACACTCAATGAGAGTAATGCAATATGATTTTCATAAGAATCAAATAAATTTTATAATATGCAATTTTATTTTAATAATTTATGTAGAAAGTAAAGTATTATTAATTTTCAGAGGACAGTACCTTCCTAGAATAAAGCAGTAAATGCTGATAAAAGGCTGGAAAATGGGGGTGGGGTGGATTGTAACGTAGTTAAAAAAGTTACTTATAGCTCTGAGAAGAGTCTAAGCAATGCAGGTTTTGAAGATGAAAAAAATGACAGATTTGGGGCATGGGCTCCAGGGTGCAACCAGTGGAAGAGTTCAGAGCTAATAATGATTTAAAAGAAACAAACTAAATATCTTCTCTTATTCATACAAATCCCAAGAGGCAAATTCAAATGAAGCTATTTAAAAGCTTTGAGGTATAATATGTAAAGTGCCACTGTCTTGGTTTATTTGTTCTCTCTTTTGGTCTGGTATTCTTCATTTTTGGTTCAGTAGAATTAAATTAGACAGCTTAAAATTATTTAGGGTAAGATTAGATTCTAGTAGAAAATGACCCGCAGAGAAAGGAAGACACTCTCCCAAATAATGGACACAAAGGGAAAGCTTTTAAAGTATGAAGCCTTTAGTACTAGCTCGCCATAATGAGTCAGTAAAGGAAGCAAAATTCTTAATGAAATGCATCAGTGACTGCACCCAAATGTCTTTATAATCTCATCTTTCAGAAAGCACACTCACTGCCATGTAATTGAGTCCTACTTTTTGTCATTCCTATGTAGGGTTTTTGAGAGCGTAAATCTGTATGAGAACAGACAACCTTTGACTCTAACACAAATCTAGCTATCTCAGAATTACAATGTGGGTATGTGTTGGAAGAAAGACCTAGATAACTACTTCCAAGAAACCAGCACTGGGAAACCTGTGGAACACGGGTCTCCTCTAACACATGGGGAGCCCTATGGGCTGCCAGCTACTGAACGGGAAGTGCTGTCGAAGAGTCCTTGCCTCTGAAGGGAGCCCTGATGGTGCTATTAAGTAAAAAGCAGACTCCAGCTACAGGGTCAGCAATTCAGAGCTACCAAGCACCAAGAAAAGTCTCTCTGCTGCCATCAAGGCTGCTGAAGAAATTGGAAACTCTAAATGGGGTAAAAGTAAAAGCAGCTTGATGTTAATGGGTTCATGTTTTATCTCTTTGTTTTGAATTTTAGTTTAGTCTAAAGATTCAGTTCTGTTCAATTCAACCAATTGAGAGAAAGAAGAAACTCCTTATTCTCCTTATAGAAAGGTACTGAGAAGTAAAAAAAGTGAAGCATCAAATTAGAAAAGAAAATTAAATGCAAATGACAAAGCTGGTAAATATACTTTTAACACACAAAACAGATAATCTTTAAAAATACATACTTGAAATAAAGGAAAAATAATGATAAAGGGTGGAGAAATTATCAAGCAAATCAGGGATGAAGAAATACAAATGGTCAATTAGTACATGAAAAATAATTCAACCTCACTTTTGATTGAAAATTTAAACTAAAACACAAAGAGTAATCACTTTTTGCCATATTAAGTTATGCGACTACAAACATATTAGCTAGATATTTTTTAAGTTGACAAAGACTAGACAGTTTCAGTAATGCTTAGAATTAATTGGTTTAGTCTCATTAAATGTTTTAAAAGCCTAGCTAGAACGGCGTAAATTCTAGAAACAGCTCATACAGAAATAGGAACAATGCATTTTCAATCAGGTGGTGTGTAATAATCTCCATAATAGGGGGATGATGAAACAACCTAATTGTAAAATAATAATGAACAAATATGATCAATATTGATATATCTAAGGAGCGTCTATCAGCCTTCAGAACTTAATTAGCAGAAAACACATAAACACACACATGCACGCACAGACCAATCACCACGAACTGATAATTTAAAAGGTCAGTTTATAAAACAAGAGAGAGCATGCTGCCATCTAAAAATATTCTACAATAATTATCTATAAGGAGATGCCAAAAAGTTCATGGAAAAATTCATTATCTTTCAAATTCCATTTTTCCTAAAAACAGTTCAAGCCCCTTTGTACATATAAAATAATTGTGCAGTTTGTGTTTTCTGTATTAATAGTAATTATCTACAGATAAGATAACATTGTAATTTTATCTTACCTGGATTTCGGGGCGCTTTTTATTGATTTGTTTAACTGCATAATAGCGATTGAAATAAACTCTATTGCGGTGGGATATTTTTAATAGCTTATAAAAGTTCCCTTGCAAACTTGTTTTATTTTTAATGAAGGCAAGCATTGCAAAATAAAAAAAAAAGTATCATAGGTCAACACAATGGAACTTAGGTGAGGGTTAGGAGAAGAGCAACTGAAATACTAGCTGCTCTTCCTGTGCTCACATTTTCTTGCATCTTTACATTTTAAAGCTCTTTGTATAATGAATTGGACAATTAACTGCAAAGCTGCTCCTCTGGAGACTTTCTGCTTCTCTAAATATTGGCAGTCAGAAACTCATCGGGCAGTTCTCCTCTGTCCTTCTGACTCTGTCATTCCCATCGAGAAGTCTTCCACTGGATGGATGGCAGTCATGATGGCAGTTTGCCACCCACTGATATCATAAATATCTGCTGATTGAAAACCCCCAGGGGGAATCACAGGTCAAAGGTCTAGTATATATCTTCATAATTTCTGGTCTCGCTTTCCATCTATGTGCCGATGTCAGTCGTCCTGACACTCCTCATAGAGACCCAGGTGTTACAGAGCAGGACTCCCCCACAGGCGTCTTGACCATATCCTTTAAGGGAGCAGTTCGCTGTGGGACCTTCCTTGGAGAGAGTTTCTAGAATGAGTTCTGTGATAGGTAGGCTTGCTGTGCCAACATGGCAAAAGAAGGCAGGTGGGTCTGTTGTGACCACATGACCAATGAGCACACATGGGATCAATTGAAGGGCAGAGACAGGAAGGGCTCAGTGAGCCTCGCCCTTGCTCTCCTGCTCTTGGATCTTCGGACCAGCCAGCTGCCTTGTTCGTCCTGTGCCTTGACCTCCAAGCTACACTACCCGTGGGACACCTAATCGTGGACTGTGTTGCTGTGAGTTGAGGTTCCTTCAAGCCCTGCTTTGCCACGCTCCTGGGATATACATCTCTTGAGCTGTTGCACTCTGTCATTTGGCTGACTGTTGGTGACCTGCTTTGCTGTTTGCTGCTTGTGACTGAATAGCGTGAATTGCTCTGCAGAGGACTACTTGGCGGCCCTCAAAGCTCCAACAACTGCCAGTCTACTAGCAGTCTCATGCAAGGGAGTTGCACCGAAGCATTTGTACTGCTTTATAGATTAGTTAACAGTTTATTTCTTATTTTATACATCCTTCTAGTTATATAAATATATAAAGAGAATTACTAGTGTCCTGGTTTTGTTTCTTTAGAGAACCCTGTCTAACACAGGTTCCAATTATAGACCAAAAATCCCCTGTGTATGGTCCAGTTATATTTTGTAAAACTTGGGGTCACTATTAGTCTAGAGTGACTGGATGGCTATGGTTTTCTTTTTACACTTGAAATGAGGAGGGGGAATTCAGGGAAATATGAATGTCTTGTTTCCAATCCACATTAAAACAAACAAACAAAATACTGGCATCCATACCAGTGATGGAAATTCTATATATAGTTTGTTTTTAATTTTAATAATTTCTTATAAGAGAGCAATCGATTTTGGGGGTGGGGTATATATAATTTTTAAAAAATGATCATGTTGATTATTTTCAAATATGCATGCTCTACTTTTTGTTTTCTAGAACTAAGGGCTGTAGATAGGTTAGGTTACCAGAAGAACAGATCATTAATTTGCTTAGATATTATTTTAGCTTGTACTTGGAGTTGATATTCAAATGGTAAGATATCATCACTTTTCTTCACTGAAGATCAAATTACTTAGTTCTTAGTCAAAATTAGCTA
The DNA here is from genome assembly GCA_004026705.1 of Nesogale talazaci. NCBI lineage: Eukaryota > Metazoa > Chordata > Mammalia > Afrosoricida > Tenrecidae > Nesogale > Nesogale talazaci. The sequence continues at coordinate 231,611 of PVJH01000448.1, read as the reverse complement.
ACTAAGAAATGAAGCAACAAAAGTCTATAAACTACTTTGGAAGAAGTTCATAGGTTCTTTCTTAACATATTACCAAGACACAGTTGTCTTTATTTTTGGTTGTGTTATTTTCAAGTTTTATTGGCCACAATTATCTTTAAAATATTAAATTATAATTGTATTCCATTTTAATGTATTCCTCCATGATGTTAAAAAATATTTAAAAGAAAAAAAACACAAATTAGTAGGAGTATTTTGTAACTTAAAAACAAGCCAATACTTCCAATGATTGTTGCATTTATAGGTAATTACTCTCCTCCGAATATTAACACCCAGAAATCTTGCAAGTAGCCCAGTGACTCATCTCGAAATAAAATGCATGACAACACATTTAAGATGCATGAAGGAGTAAATGCAGCACACACATTAAAGAAACCAGGAGAGCTCTCTGGCAAGGTTGAGCATGCTAATAAACAGAGCTAGCAAATCTCATCCACAGAACGCTGTATTTTGTAAGAACTTAAAAACGATGCATCTTAACACGGCAAGGTCACTGACACTATAAACACTGTCATATAAAGACCCTGCTCAGGTCAACTTGTGTACAATCGTCCATTAACTAGGATATGTGATTTTACTATCACTTTCACACTTTACAGATTAATCAAAATTCACATTTTCAAATAGATTAAGGAAGTAAACATTAAACTGTGATAGTTCATTTAAATAATTAAATTTCAAAGAATGTCGTTTTCAAATACTCTAAATAGAGATTTTATGGTGAAATACTTAATTGAATGAAGAGACAATCTATAAAAAGGGCTATTTTTATCATCAGCACATATTACCTTCAGATCATTTTGAGTGATAAAAGTGTCTTGGATAGGCACCTAAAGTAAGATTTTTAAAACATAATTGTTATTATTTTAATAAGACCAAGTTATTAACTATAATGAATTTCAAAACTGAGCTTCTCTTTTAATCTTTCTTTCTTTCTTACTTTCTTTTTCTTTTTTTTTTTTTTTTTTTTTGCTATTTGGGCATCACTGCCTTTTGGTGGTGGGAGTAGGAGGCCCAGCCTTGTTGCTGGATTTGAACCTCCAACCCAGTGCCGCAGTCCCTCACACAACCACTATGCCACTGGGGCTCAGCCCCTAATCTTACTTCTGACATAAAAGGTAGACTTTCTATTTTTTAGGATTCTATTTAAAATCACTCTGATACTAAAGAATAAATATATAAAAAGAACTAGCACTTTTTTATTGAGTAGGTTTTGCTTAAGGAAATTTTTCTATATTAAAAATGAAAATAGTGGTGAGGTTATAAATTTTCTGTAACCCACAATTTTGAATTATACTAATGTAATTGATCTATGATTGTGCAAGATTTGTTAAGGATAGGAAATGTTAAATAAATACCAGTTACCATTCCCTTAAGTAAATGACTTTATTTTACCATATAAAATAAAGTTTAAGCACTACAGTAAAATTTCAAATAGAGCCTCAGAAAACCAGAGGGCATGTAATAAACTCTAGAGAAGCATTTCTGAAGAAATTATACTTTTACAGGAACCATTCCAGTGGTAACATGCATTCATTACCAACTATAACCTTTTCTGTTACAATTACCTATACATGTAGGAGGATCTGGTTGCCAAAAGAATCGGTTATTCAGCTGCACACAGGTGATTTTAGCTTGCCCTTGGAGCTGGTATCCAGGATCACACTGGAATGTGATGGTGTCTCCGGGTTCTCTGCTATCTCCATAACGGGTGCCATTCTGAGGCATGCCTGGGTCATTACAGGTTGATGCAATTGTTGCTACAAAGGAAAAACAAAAGCACATCAAAGTATCAGAAACATGATTTCTATAGCCATAGAAGCATACCGATTATTTATATTTGAAATATTATATATTCATTTATATTCTGCATAATTTGTCTATGTATGAACATATTAAAATTTCCCCCATGGAATATATTCAGTAAAATCAACATTGTAAGACTTCTTTGTGCCAACTCTACCAACATCCTTTGCATCATGTGAACAAATGTGAAATATGTAAGAGTATTTTTATAATGCTTAGTACATAGACGTGTTCACACTCCTGTTTACACTTCCTCAATAGAAATGGTTCTAAAAGACAGTGCATTTCACAAGGTAAGGGAATATTGCAAGGAACCTGGAGTAAAACAGAATAGCAAGAATTCTTTAAAGTCTGTGCTTACTAGACTGACCAGATTGTCTTTATTTTTTTTTTAATAATAGGAGTAACCTAGAGGAAACTATTAGGCCATTTTAATCACAGGTACCATGGGGCCTATGATTTTGGTGAGATTATTAATAACCATCTTTCACCTTCAAGAATTTTCTATTTTGTGCAATATGTTATATAATCATATAGTTAACAAAAGCCTGTGACAATTATATGAAATTGTCAGTTGTAGCAAAAAGGATGCAAAAATGTGTTTAGAGATGATATATCCGTTTTTCTTGTGTATTTCCAAATATTATTTTGAGTAACCAGCAAATTAGTCATCAAGTTACACTGATCTTTAAGTCCTAACTCATACTTCTTCCTTTTAGAATTATGAAATAAAAAAGTTTCAGGGTTATGTAAATTGGATTAAACAGGAAAGACGAAGATTTGAGGGGAGCAAAATTATTCAACATGGAAGGAAATGCCCGGACCTCATAAATAAATTTCATTTTGTTGTCTCTTTTCTTGAAATGTGAAAATATGCTACATAGTAAAGATAATAAAGCATATTCTGAAACTAAAGATCTTAACTTGGAGTCAGAAATTGCTTTTCCACTTTCCGTGTCATCATAAATTGATTGATGAAGCAAGTGCCCACTTCTTTTATATGATGGTCTGTTCTGTGCCACAACATACTTTTACTAATTTTTCCCTTAAATATTTTTTCTCAAAATGGTATATTTTTGACTCTGAAACTTTCTAGTTTTTTGCAACCAAAAACAAAATAATACTTTTGGTCGTATCACTCTTATTCCTCTACTACCTTAGAAAAGAAGGTACCATTCCTGAAGTGATTAATATTGTGTTTTCTGATTTCTTTCACTATTTCCTGAAAATTTCAAATCATGAAGACCCTTGCTATAGACCCCTTAGTATTGAAGGGAGTGCCTACACTAACTGTCCCTACCTAAACCATTCCGGTCAACTTCAGCAATTTAAAACATATATATTAGCTTAGATCAATGGATATGCCAGGCAGAAACAATAGTCAAGAATGGGAATGGATATTATAGAAGTGGAAAGAATCACATTTCTTTTCTTTGATTAAATAGTTACTGTTAAAACCAGAAACCTCTACTAATCCTTTTTAAAGGTACACATGACATTATGCTCTCTTTCTCAATTACTAAAATAAACAGAATTTGATCCCTGTCTTACAACATGCATAAAGGCCTTGGGTGTTTTTAAAACATCACTGAATAATCTATGTATTGCTTGAGTTGTTGTTTCAGAGAAGTAAATATTAGCTTAGAGTACAATATTATTTCAATGCATTTGTTACTGCCCAATGTATCATATTTCAATAGATATAGTATTTATCACATCTAGAGAAAATAAAGCAGTTCCTAATTTTAAACCAGCTCATATTTCCTTGCTTTATTCACACAACTTCCTCTTGACCCATAATAAGGTGATCAGAAATCCCACATTTTAACAAATTGTCCCACGTCCTGTGGTGTTTTAAAATTAAATAAATATATTACAATACTATTTTTGCATTCTATGAACATTTTTTTTGCTCCAGGTAGAACAAATTTTTAATCAAGAACAACCCCCTCCCCCCACCACCCTGGTCAATGGTGTTCTGTTTAAAAACTGGTTACTTTACCAAGTTCCACAGAGCACAAGGAAGTGTGTGGAATTCGCTTTTTTTTTCAAGGCTACCCATAGTTTTTTTGGAACTCTGTTCAATGAGACATAAATAAACATCTTTCTGTTATTCTCTGCTCTGAGTCAAGATCCATCTTATGCCGGTAACAATATCCCTTGTGCCACATCCTGTTTAGAAGATCATCCAATAATGGATCAATTGGATTTCCTCAAAGGCATACAGATATATTCCTGTCAAAGTCAGAAATGTACTTCAAAACTGATTTTGAAATATTCTTTTTTACAATGAATTCAATGCCCTTCCTCTTGATTGTATTATTCCCAGAATAGTAAATCTTATGATTTTCTGATTCTATGAGGATACTACTAGTCAATTTCAGCTCACTAATGCCTAGGGTATTATGCATTAATTTCATTTTTGACAACTTTCAATTTTCTTGCATTCGTCATAGACTGCTAAAGATCTCAATTGGTTCAAGTTACAGAAATCTGACTGAAAATTAAACTTGAGAAAATGTTCAGTGGATGTCAACGCAGTTGTGTTCAGATTAGCTAAAAGCAAAGTTTGTTCTAGAAATATAAACAAGTGTGATCATGATCTGAAATTTTTCTTCAAAGAATTGTCTACATGAGTGGAAACGTCGCCTCAAGAGTACAACAGAAAGGCAAGCTCCCAGTCAAAGCAGTAGCGAGCAACCGGTGAAGCAGTCCATTCAAACAAATCTACCCACTGGAGAGAAGAGAGTACGATGGATGCTCAAGTTATTGTTCCTGACTCTCTGGAGGACCAACCAATAATGACGTCTACCTTTTATGAGAGTGTTTTGAGGAAACTAGCCAAAGCTCTATTGGAAAACAGCTGGGGAAACTTCACTAAGAGAACTGTCTCTACCACAACAGAACCATTCTCTGACTCATGCTCTCATCAAAGAAGGGTAATTAAGACAGAGTTGTAAAGGGAAATCATTACACTTCCACCCCCAGAGTCTAATTGGACTCTAAGTTCTTTTTGATGCTTGCTTTAAAATTATGTCTTAAAATGGCACCAATTTTCCTTTATAAGTAATGCACCAAACTACTTCATTGATGTGGTTCGATTCCCAGGAGGCTCAGCTCTCCTAGGGGTGGACTAAAGGATTGGTAAAGTTGCTTGCAAAAGTAGCACGAACATAATAAGGATTATGTTGAGAAATAAATGAGATTTTGTCTTATTTCTTTAATGTTTTAAATCCATTTTCCTATCAACCTTAAAAAACCTTCTCAGGCACATACACATATGTGTATGTGTACTCACATGTGCCCATCCCTTTATGTTGAGAAATAAATGAGATTTTGTCTTATTTCTTTAATGTTTTAAATCCATTTTCCTATCAACCTTAAAAAACCTTCTCAGGCACATACACATATGTGTATGTGTACTCACATGTGCCCATCCCCGCGCCCCCCCCCTCCACACACACACACAGGGAACATGCTCTGGCTGCTGGTCATTCGATTGCTGCTGCCCCGGCACCCCTCCAGTCTCAAAGGTGTGTTTTGAATCAAGGTGTTCCCAGGCTCATGTAACTCGGGGTCCAAAGGACTCCCTGAGCTCCGGGCTCTTCTCTTTATGAGTAGTGGACATCTCCTTACTGCCTCTGAAATAGCTTGTTTGTACCCATCATTATAACAATCGCAATTCACTCTGTTAACCAGTGAACCAAGCTGGCATACCTTTCTCCACCTTCTTACGCAGCCCATTAGGAAAACGTCATTTGGTGGAAATGACAAAGACCATGGTTAGAAAAACCCTACTAAATAATTCACTGCACTGCACCCAGGAGTGCAATTGCTGGGGAGTGTGGCAATTATAAGCTTTGTCCCTAATCAGGAAAGTTTTTTTTCAGAGTGGCTATACTGTTTTTTACTATTAACTGGCAAAATATGACTGATTCAGTGCTTACTAATTTTATTTTTTAATATTTTAAGCGTCTGCTGCTACCTATCTATATATGTATGAGTATACATACACACTTATATATAATACACACATACAAATAAGAGGACTTCAAGAACTTTGGAAAATGGAATGGAAAGAAATTATATTTTCTAGTGAACTATTTAAAACCCTGGAGCTCAGTGCATGAACCTAGAGCTCAGCATATCCTTTAGACCCCAAGTTACATGAGCTTTAAACCGCCTTCATTCAAAACACAGCTTTGAGAGCGGAGCAGCAGCAGAGCAGCAGCAGCGATTGAAAAGCCAGTAGCCTGAGCATGAGACATCTGCAACTGAACACTGAATCTGGAATAAGGTGGACCGTAGAAGACTCCAGGCCTTTAAATTGCTGTGCTGGAGAAAAAAAAAAACAAAGTACCATGGACAGCTCAAAGGACCACCTGCTGTGAGTTGGAAAAAGAGACTGCAGGCGGCTCCTGAGAGGCAAGGGTGGCCAAACTTGCATACCTTGAACATTCCTGCCAGAGACACCAGACCCTAGAGAAAGGCATCGTGCTTGGCCAAGTGGAAGGATAACGAAAAGGCCCTCAAGGAGCTGGACGGACACAGCGGCTGCATGAATGGGCTTAGGCATACGACAATTGTGAGAATGGTCTCAGGCCACACAGTGTTATGTGCTGTCGTGCATACAGTCACTATGGGCAGGAACCGATTTTGCAACACTAATCACAACAACAAATCCCATAATCATTAGTGTCGACTCAACTGTGAGTTCAGTACGATCATCGCGGTGTAGTATTGATTCAATCTCAGAGCATTGGGAGGATTGGTTGCTATCAGAATTTTCCAGAATGAGTAATAGGGATGACAAATAGAAGCCTGTCTAATGAGGGCAGAGGAGGTCACATTTGGCCCTCATGCCATGTCCAAACTGCGAATTTAACATATTATGTTAAACATAATTTAACATATATGTTCATCCCAAATTGTGTACATGAGTGTTTATAGAAACTTTGAATATAGCCAATTGAGACTGAAAATAATGTAGATGGCTTTCAATGGATGAATGGTTAAATGGTCATTTAGTCCATTGAGTATTGTTTAGCAATTCAAAGGAATAAGCTGTTGATGAACAAAACAACCATTTAAATGTCTACAAAGCGATGTTGATTAAAATTGCCAATCCAAGAAGTGTGTGAATATATATATATGTGTGTGTGTGTGTGTGTGTGTGTATTCCTTTACATGTCCTTGTTGTTTGTTATTAGATGTTAAAGAGTTGGTTCTGACCCATAGTAACCTTAAACCCAACAAAATGAAACACTGCCAAGCCTGTGCCATCCTCTCAATGGCTCTTACACTTGAACCTCTTGTCACAGCCCCTGTGTCCATCCAACCATCGCATTAAACACCAACCAATCTCTTTTTCCATTGGTGTCCTTCTTCAGGGACTGCTCTCTCCTGACAATATGTTAATTATTTATATTGCTTTCCTAAACAGACACCAGTTTTAAAGTGGCAAGAAGATTAATGGTGTAAGGTGTTAAGGAGGGACTGGAGTCTAGAAGGCAATGTGGGGAACAAAAAATATATAAGAAGAATATTTGGGGGCTGAGCCCCGGTGGCGTAAGTGATTGAGTGCGGAACTGCAGCCCGCAGGCTTGGCGGTTCAAATCCAGCGGCGGCTGGGTAGCGCCCACGACCGCCAGAGGCAGTGATGCCCACAAAAAAAAAAAAAAAAAAAAGAATAATATTTGGGCTGAGCCCTGGTGGTGTAGTGGTTGTGCGCGGTACTGCGGCCCACTGGGTTGGAGGTTCGATTCCAGCAGCAAGTCTGGGTCTCCTACTCCCACCACCAGAGGGCAGTGATGCCCCAGAAACAAAACAAAATGAATAATATTTGATGTCATGGAAAGATCCACTATCAGGGTTCTCACTGTCAGTTTCCTGGGAGTGGGATTGTGCTGAGTTTTGCAAGAAGTCACCACTGAAGGAAGTGGGGAAAGAGATGCCAGGGGTGTCTATTGTACCACAAAACTAAATGTGAAACAAGCATTCACTTAAAATTAAAATTTTAACAAGAAACAAGTACTGCTCTAATGCAGTAGTCAATTAAATTATATGCAGGGTATAAACCATTTTATTCTTATGCTTTTGTCCATTGCATACATGTACTTTTACAATAATCTTTGTGTCAGTCTGGATAGACTAGAGAAACAAATGAAGATATATATATACATATATATATATATATGAGAGAGGTTTATATGCAAGAACAATTGAACATTGAGAAAAACATCCCAACCCAGTCCAGTCCAAGGTCATAAGTTCTGACATTAGCCCCTATGTCCTATGGCAATCTATAGAGCCCACTTTGAACTCACAAAGTACATGCAGTGATACCAAGACAATCATAGGCCAGTGGGTGGGGAGTCTTGTGAATCTAGTGGTGGTAGAAGCATCTCAGCACTGGCAGGGTCTCCTCATGGTTCCTTCAGTTTTCAGGGCTCAGGATCTATCAGCATGCTGTCATGCGTCTTGTCAGCTGCAATGTGTCCCAGGGCGTCACCTTTGTGTCTTCTCAGTAGAGCGTCTCCAAGGGACTGAGTAGTGAGCCTCTCACCTCCAAGGGGGAAATATGGCGAGATTTCCCAGAATTCTCAGGAGAAAACTGTGCCCACCCAGAGGTCTCAATGGCTCTCTCCAGATTGACAGGTTAGATTCCATCCCTACGCCCTTAATCCTCACATTGACACCAGGTTAGATGAATGCCACAATCTTTATGGGAAATATTCAAAGAGGTTAAAAATTACCAAGACTTCATACAAAAATCATTTTGCTTGAATGTACTGAAATGTATACCATCAAGGATCTCTTAACTTACCACTGAGGAAAAATTGACACATTTGAAGATGTGCATTATGTATTATTGGCATCACCCAGTACTAGAAGTTATAGTTGTAAGAAATATATGCCTTGTAGCTCTTCAAATTAGACCAGGTTAAATGATGTCCTTTAAACAGTTTTATAAAAGACACAAAAATATAAGTAATTAATAACTGTTCACCGTAGTACTCCCATCACTGATTTTAATCCTTAAGATTACATTGTAAGTTTTCTCTTTAATGAAAGAATTATTATAGAATTCTCTGAGCTAAAATATGAATTAAAATTTTATTTTAATCATAACAAATATAGCTATTTTGGGGGGAAACTATGAGGGTAAGTTGAAAGTGTAACTATAAAATCAGAACTTTTTATTAAACAAAAGCACAAAGCATTAAGCAATTGCTTAATTTTTTTTGTCAATTGATCTTGAAAAGTCCTGCAGCTTTGTCTAAACTTCTCTAAAGACATGATTCTCATCTCTCTAACACTTCCTGGAAGGAGCTGGGAGTTAAGTGGTGCTAACAGCAAGGTGAACCGTTCTAAACCACTCGGAGAAAGATGAGGCTTTCTGCTCGCACATAGATTTCCAATCTCAGAAACCAACATGGCAAGCCTACTCTGTTCTGTAGTATCACTGTTAGTCTATAGTGTCACTACTTGATGCTCCTCTAGTCTGACAAAACGTGGCACTCTTCAAATTGCACCACATCAAAGGGCAGTCCTTCAGAGACCCAAATTGTCCTTTTCAATATTCTTTCACCATGGAGAACAAAAAGAAGCCTGAAGGTACAAAATGAGAGGTTAGGGTGAACAGAGTAAGGTATCTCTATGAAATTCTTCCAGCACAGTCCTTACTATCCTCGAAGAATGATCAGGTCTGTTGTCCTGATGAGGGAGATCAAACATTTTTTGGAGCAATTTTGCCAGCATTTGTTTCAGCAAAATTGTTTTCCATTTTCTTAAATTTCTGTCTAATAAAGCAGCCTTGATGATGCTGTAAGGTATGCAGTAGATTGCTGACTACCAGGTCCGTAGTTCAAAGTCACCATCTGTTCTCATCATGATAAAGATGAGATTCTGTTCCTGTAAACATTGAAAACCTTGGAAAACCTAGATTACTATAGCACCACTGTGAGTGGAATCAACTCAAAAGTGGTGAATTTGAGTTCAACGTTTGAAGTATCCGAATTCTATGCATATGAATTGGGTTTGGTTTTGCTTGGTGTGGTTTTGGTTTACATCATCTTCTTATTTATATCTTCAAGAAAATTTACCAAGGTCACATTTTTGGGATCCCTTCAAAAAATGCTTGCTATGACCACCTGAGCTGCTTTCTCAACCTTGATATTTATTAGACAAATAACTCCCCTTGGAATTCACTGTGTGGAATGGATTCTTTATTTGTGTTCACGAGAGAACTTGTCCACAGACTTCCTCTGAGAGTAGATATGTTTGATTTTGAAATAAACCTGTCCATTTACAAATGGACATTCTAGTAACAATATTTAATCTTGTCTGTTTGTTCTTTGTGGCTTAAATATATTACATTACTTAAATTTACTTTAAATCTCTATCTCTAATAGTATCACTGCTGTTTTACACTGTCATGGAAATGAAGGATAAATTATTTAGCTACTGAGATTTAGATTTCTTTACATCTTAAACTAGAACTAAATTAGAAACTTCAACTTTCTTTTCCCGCCAATTTTTTGATAATCATCAACTCCTATTAATAATGATGCTTAAATTTTTTCTTGATATTCTAATATATCATATTTTTTGGATCATAAGATGCACTCCCCCCCCCAAAGTGGAGATGGCAATCACATTAAATCCTGTTAACAGCCCTCACAGCTGAGTGACAGTCCAATCAGTCTCTCCCCTGCCCATAAAGTGGCATACTTCTTACTGAGACCCATAAAGTTTTTGAGTTTAAACTGAGACTATGGCTAGAAGACCTATAATAAAAAAGTTCAATGTATGTCTATAGTACATATTTTCTCAGACTATAATTGAATCTTACCATTTGAATAGCTTATAACTTTTGATAATGTTAAATATTGCCAAGTATACTATTTATAGCTTTTCTCAATTGTATTTTAACTGATTTGACAAGACTGTGGGCCATTTAGGTACAGATATCCTTTATTTCATCTTTAAAATTAAACTCAAATAGCATCTATTGATTATCTGCTCTTAAATTAGAATCAGTCTAAGATAATGGACAGCAAGCATAAAATCCATTTATTTAAAGATTTTATAGTCTTTCTCAAACAAATAACTCAAAATGAAAACTGGAACAGATTACTAAAATATAATAAAAAAGCAGAAAGTAAACACCAACACATGAATACACACATATGTATGTAAACCAAAAAAGACAAAATGTTAATAAAACCAAACACAAGAAAGAGATAACAGAAGAGGTATTGCTGTTGCACATGCATGCAGGACCAGTGGATTATTGAAGGTGGCTCTCCTTGCCAGTCTGAAATTCCACCAAATGACCTTTCCTGCACAGGTCTGGCAAGAAGATGCGGGAAGATGCTGATAGGATTTACCTGTGAATGATTGAAACAAAAATCAGGGGAGTGTATAAAATAAGCCTGCTGTGTATAAAATGAGTCTTTTAAGAAGGAAAAGGGAGTTTAATACTAGCAGGAGCTAGGCATGGAGTGCACCCTGTAGATCCTAGATCCCTGCAAGTGAACCCTGTGAATCTAGAAGACAGCTATGACATCGATGGAGCAGCAGCAGAACCAAGGGCCACAGAACGGAAGCAAATGGTGTACTTCCAAACCCATGGATTCAGTCAAGCTGAATGCTTTTGTGCAGAAAGGGGGTTTCCAGAGTGGGATGCCTATGGGCACTTGATTGGGGATTTGGGCTTGCTGATTCACGACGTGGAGTGGTGTGCCTTCCGGTTGAGGCTTGCAGTGGAATGGACTGGGCACTTAAATCAGGGAGTTTGATTTGCTGACACATAGAACATGAGCTAAATGCTTTTGGTTGAGGCTTGTAGCAGAATTGTATACCCTTTGGGGAATTTATCAGCAGACCTGAAAAGGCATTGCAACATACTCGGATAAACAGCTCAATTTCTCACAGGCAATGCAATGTGTTAACTTCCGTAATAAACCCTTTAATCATGACTTTTGTCTGTGAGTTCTGTGCAGCTATTCAATGGACAGTAGAATCAAGAGAAATAAAATAAAGAGCATTAATCAAAACATCAGAGTGACATCAACTCAGTGCAGACTCACAGTGACCCTATGGACAGCATAATGACACAGAGTTCATGTCTTTGCCAGTAAGGGAATGGGGGTCCTTGCTATGTCTGAGCCCATTATTGCAATCTTCGTGTCAATCCATCTCATTGAGGACCTTCCTGCTTTTCCCTGACTCATGGGACTGGCATCTCTTGACCACATGCCACAGGAAGACAGTCCCAAACAAACTTTAAGTGTCTTCCAGACTGAGGAGCTTGAATTCTGGCACTGTAGCTGACAAAATTTTGCTGCCATGCATGAGATTTTCAATGTTTAATCTCTCAGAAGCTGACAGTCTACTCCTTCCTTAATCTGTTTTTGGTCTCTAATCTTCCTTACTCTATGCTTAGTCTCTACTGCAGCCTGTCTACCAAGGATGAGCCTGCTAGAATTTGAAATAAATGTGGCAGAGCTTCCAGCATCATAGAAACACACAAGCCATCACAGTATGAACTGAAGTGTGAGTAGGGAAGACAGTAGTTAATCTCTACCAATTTAGCACATATTTTTTGTAACTTTGTCATGAGCCAAACCTTGGAGAAATAAAGCTGAATAAAATTTCTTCAGCCCTGAGCTACTTGCAATCTATGTATGTTAACAGTCAACTATAAAAATGTATGGTTAGCGTTACTAAACCCATGGGGAAATTCAGAGAATTAAGATAAAGCAAGGCTATATGTACACTTGCCATGTCCTGTCTCTGCTTAGGGATTCTGCCTATAAACCAAAAGATTATGACTAAGTCCTTCTTTTAAAAGTTCCTACACTGCTGAGCAATTGGCAAGTCACAAGTCCTCCCTCATTATACTCCACATTTTTTAAATGAAAAGTACCCATTACATTATCTCTCAATAAAGTAAATTAGAGAGAGACGTCATGTAGTTGCTAAGTTATTATGGTTATTTACAGAGAAATCAATCTCACGACCCAAAGAATGCAAAATTACCCTGGAGTCCAGAAGAAGAAAATGCGGTTCTGCCTTTGAGTGGGGTGGTTGACCATTTACAGCACTACACCTCAACTGAAGTACAGTCAGCCCCTACCTAGAGTAAAGGTCAGTTTTCTGTGCTGAATTCTATTTTCTTTCATTTTATGCATGATTAAATGGTAATTAAGTTTTAATGAAAAGTGTTGGGCTGATTACAATTAACATAATTGTACTAGTCAGTTCATGTCCTCATGTTTTACATGCTGTGCAGCGCTGACAAGACAATAGACCTTTAATGGGTTTGAATCCACTGTGCATCACCAATCAATTTTTCTGGTAGACAAAAATATGTCTTCTTGTAAACACACATAGAGGGATATGTCTGTATGTGCTTTACTATATAAAGGCCATTAAGCACACACATAGGCTTACAAAATTCAAGATACATACAAGTTCCTTGCTTTGACTGTCTGGTAAGTCCTTGACTTGATATCTAAAACGGTGGCAGTTCAAAGCTATCTGATGCTCTGAGGGCAAAAGATGAGGCTGTCTCTTTCAACAATCTACAGCTGCAGAAATTCTACACAGGATCACAGCCAGTCAGTAACAAACTGGATAGCAGTGGGCTGATGGGTCAGTAAATAGTTGTTTCTGTTCCAATTTTGTTTTAGTGCATGGCAAACTACACATGAAACAAAAATATTGGCTGGGTTAAATTGTGCTCATGTAAAAGAATTTTGTTAGACCTAATAAAATGAAAATACTCTCCTGTTTCTTAAATGTTACCAGAATTCGTTCAACTGTTAACAGATGTTGGACAATGTAGGCCATGACAAAATAATAACAATTTATAAATTATCAAGTGTTCTTGAATTGGGGGGAGTGGGAAGGGAAAGGAAAAACGAAAAGCTAATACCAAGGGCTCAAGTATAAAGGAAATTTAAAAATGTGCCTGACACAATGTATATATGTATGGATTTTGATAGGAGTTGTGTAAGCCTTCAATAAAATTATATTTAAAAATTTTAGCACTATAAACTTGCCTCTAATAAGCATACTTCATCTAAATCAGACATTTGTTCTTTCAGTAGTCCATAATACTTTCAATAATCTTTGCCAACATCATACTTCAAATGTCTTCAGTCCTTCTTATTCAATGTCCATCTTCACATGTTTAGGATATGATTGAAAATACCATGGCTTGAATCAGACACACCTTAGTCCTCAAAGTATGTCCTTGCTTTGCAACACTTTGAAGAGGTCTTATGCTGTAGGTTAAGCCAATATAATGTGTCATCTGCTCTCCTGCCTGCTGCTTCCCTGAGCATTGACTGGATCCAAGCAGGGCAAAATCCTTGCCAACTTGAATCTTTTCTCAATTGTCCTCATCAACACACAAGTCACCATTGTATTGGTCCAGTTATGAGGGTTTGGGTTGTAATTCATTCTGAAGGCTATAATCCTTGATCTTCATCAGCAACTACATCAAGTACTCCTCACTTTCCACAAGCAAGATTGTGTCCTCTGCATATCGAAGTTGGTGCAGTTAAGACCTAGCAATTGCCGACAGTGTGGCATCACACAATCAATCAACACCACTGCAGCATCTGCTGTGAGCAGTCAAATAATTTTAAGAAGAGTTTGGTTGAATTCAACTCCTTTATTAACTCCTATGTACACCTGATGTCATTAAAAGGAAGTTTTCTTGAGGCCAAGGCCTACTTCCTATATAGCTGGACATGTTAAAAAAAAGCCTACTTGCTTTATTTTTTTAATCATCTTATTGGGGGGTCATACAACTCCTCACAATCCATACATACATCCGTTATGCCGACCACATTTTTACATTTGCTGCCATCATCATTCTCAAAACAGTTTCTTTCCAGTTGAGCCCTTAGTATTAGCTCCTCATTTTCCCCTTCCTCCCCAGACCCCTCCCTCACAAACCCTTGATAATTTAGAAATTAATCTTTTTCCATGTCTTACACTGTCTGTCATCTGCCTTCACCTAATTTTCTGTTGTTCATCACCCAGGGAGGTGGTTATATGTAGGTCCTTGTCATCAGTTCCCCCTTTCTACCTCAATTTCCCTCCACCCTTCCAGTATTGCCACTTTCACCACTGGTCCTGAGGGTATCATCTGTCCTGGATTTCCTGTGATTCCAATTTTTATCTGTACCAGTGTACATCCTCTGGTCTAGTCACACTTGTAAGGTAGAATTGGGATCATGATAGTGGATGGGGGGAAGAGAGGAAGTATTAAAGAACTAGAGGGATGTTGTATGTTTCATTCTTGCTATACTGCAATCTGACTGGCTGGTTCCCTCCTGGCAACCCTTCTATAAGGAGATGTCTAGTCGCCTACAGATGGGCTTTGGGTTCCCACTTCAAACCCTTCCTCATTCATAATGTTATGATTTTTTTTGTTCTTTGATGCCTACCTGATCGCTTCAACACCTCATGATCACACAGGCCGGTGTGCTTTTTCCATGTTGGTTTTGTTGCTTCTCAGCTAGATGACTACTTGTTTACCTTTAAGACTCCTTTTTTAATTTCTTTTGATAGATGGGAACCATCAGCTTTCTTCCCCATATTTGCTTATGCATCCACTTTGTCTTCAGCAATCATGTCAGGAAGATCAGCATCATGTAATGCCCGTTTAATAGAACAAAGTGTTTCTGCATTGAGGGAGTACTTGAGTGCTGGACCAATGTCCATCTGCCACCTTAATAGTAAACCTACAAATATATGAACCTAGATCTATTTCCCCATCATCATATATATTTACATATGTACATGCCTGTATTTAGGCTTCTATGATACTCTTTGCCTTCTAGTTCTTTCATCTATTTCCTTTTATTTTCTGCTTGCTTGTTTTTTTGCTGGGTCCTGATAATATATCTGACTGTTCAAACTCTGTTTTTTTAGAGTTGGGTCACTGGTCTAGCATCTCATCTGTTAACCTTGAATCCATTCACTTCTGCAACCCTAAGTCTGTGGTGTTCTGCTCATTGAGTCTCCTGAAGTTACAAGAGTTTAGTAGATTAACTAGGGTAGAGACAATCTAGAAGGGTAAAACAGAAAATAGAAAACACTGTGTATCATAGAGTTGATTAAAATTCTTAGAGACCATATGCACCACAGAATGCAATTGGCTCAGTCCTGAGTTTTTCTTACAACTGTTATGCTTGAACACCTGCCGGTGCTAACCGTGCTACCTGTCTCACCGAGGGCAGTTCCTTTCCCATTGACCATCGACTTTGCTAAGCATGATGGCCTTTTCCCAGTCTGCCGTTTCTGATGGTCCACCCAAAGAACGAGAGACAGAGTGGCAAGTCTTGCTTCTAAGTGTGCACCTTCTAAGGTGACACTTCTTCCAAGACAGATTTGTTGTTTCTTCTGGGTTTATATGCTGTGGGCAGTTCCAGTTCATGGAGAGTCTAAGGGACTCCATAGTGTATTCAATCTTCTTTGCCAATACCGTGATGGTAAGACATCAACATTGCCTTATGTAGTTGTCTAACTTTTGCATGCATGGAAAGTGATTGAAAGGATCATGGTTTAGGTCAGGCACACTTTAATCCTCAAAATGTTATCTTTACTTTTTCTTTCTTCACTCCATGGGAGAAGGAGGACGCTTTTCTACTTCAGCAAAGATTTACAGTTCAGAAATCTATAGATCAGGTGCTATTGTGTCCAATAGGCTCACTACAAAACAGAAATATCTCAGTGGCAGGATTTGGGTTTTTTGTATTATGATGCTGCTTCTTTGGTCCAGCTGTAAAAGTTTCTAATTTCTTTTTCTTGAGATGCCTCACATTGATACTCAATATGATACTCAATATAGGCATTCATTGCCTATAGTCTTGGATCTTCATCAATAAGTGATTTGAATCTTTTGGCTTTCAACAAGCAAGGTTTGGTCAACTACATAGTTCAGACTGTTCAATGAGCACTTCTATAATCTTCATGCCATGCTCTTATTTATTTAAGCCAGTTTCTTGGATCATTTACCAGAAAATTGATTAAGGATGTTCAACAGACACAACCCTGGCATATACATTTTCAGATTTTAAACCACTTGATACAAAATGACAAGAATTTGTAAATAAACCATCAATTTTTTTCATTATCCTTCGTTCACAAAGAAAAAAAATGAGATCAGATATATGATGATAAAAAATTAAATTCACAAAACCTCACTACCATCAAATGATTTCTGATTCGTAGGAAAAGGTTGAATTGCCCCTATGAATTCTGAGACTGTAACTCTTTACCGAGAAGAAAGTTTCATCTTTCACCCTTGAAGTGGGTGGTGGATTTGAAATGTCAGCCATGTGTTAAGCAGCCCAATATGTAACTCAAAATGTTTAACTTGCAGTTCATGTGTCCCATGTGCCATCGAAACACACGTTTCAATGATGTGTTTCTACATTGTGCCATTCCAAGTGTTTCTATGTTGTTTTTTAAATTATTTCTTTTAATTGTTCTTAAAATATAATATTATGAAAGCTACTTTAAAAAAAAGCTTTATTCAGCATGCACATTACATTTTTCTATTAAAAGAGTATTGCCCAAAGAATATATCATATTTGGGACTTCACTAACTTATAATAGAAGTTGGGTAATTATATCATTGCATTAAGTTGAACCATATGACTAAAACTGGGACATTCTATATGGCTAAAACTAGAATATTTAGAAAACTACAATTTAAATAAAATTAACTAAATTTCTGTTCTGTAGTGTCTCATATGGGTGTGTCCTCATTGACAAATTACCAAGTGCCAACATATTTAATGATTAATTAGTTTTATGATCCTCAAATAAATGCAATTTACCTAAACAAGAGAAATGTTTTTATTGGAAAGCAAAAATAATGAGTTTCACAGAAAAGTAAGTTGCTACTGAATATTCATGTTTTTAAATTTTTTTTATCAAATGGAAACAACTTTTAAATGGATTAAATGGGAGATCAAATGATGGATCACAGTTTAACATAACTACACCTACCATTATCATCTTTGCAAAGTCACCTTTCTCATAACAGTCGGAGGGGATTCACCAGGGGTTCATCTGTAGGTGGAGCCTGCAAATGGACTTTGGGCTTCCCCTGTAGTGAACCAGGTGTTCACAATTTATGGGTCAGTTTTTTGAAGGTTTTTTTTTGGAGGGGGGAACATAACTGTCTTCTGGTAGCCATGGGAGCTACCCAGCCTTGCTCCCGGAGAGCTGCTGCTGGATTTAAACCACCAAGCCAGTGGGCCCCTGTCCTGCACTCAACCACTATGCCACAGGGGCTCAGCCAGGTGTTCACAATTTAAAATCTGTGCTACTCATGATTTTTTTTTAACAGAGATTGGTGAATGGTTCATTTAAATATAGAACAGGTTGAAGGAAAGACAAATGACATACCCTTATAACCTTAACAATGTCCTAATTTCCTAATCAAGGAGAGTAAATAACTTTAAGGTCTATTCTGACTGAAATTTTATATGAGAAAGGGCAAATATGCAAATATACTAAAAGACACTTTTCCAATGAAGAATGCTTTGACATTTTTATCACAGAGCAACAAAAAAGGAACCATAGAGAGAGATTACACAACACACATTTGGAAACCATAATGAAATAGGTATTAAGAATTGTGCAGGCTAACACCTTAATTTTACTAGCAACCTTTTAAAGTATTAACTTGACCTAAGTCATTTTCCTTATGTAAATCCTAAATATGGCTCACCAGTGACCTGTCAAGAGATAAATTGAGTCTGAATGTGTTTATGTGCAAATTCCACTTGTTTTATGACTATAACTGACCCTGTGTGTGACCGAATTATATGTCACCACTACATGGTGCAATTTGAAGGATACTAAAAGGTTGAACAGCTACAAAATAGCTCTGCTCCTTCTTACTTAGGAAATCATTAATCAAAAATAGGTGAGATGGCAAAGATGGGCACTACCTTCAGGAAATAATATTTCAAATATGCAAATATGAATCTGCTGGGAGTATATATCTTCCACTACCTGGCTGAAACCTTTGTTTTAAGGAGGTGGAAATAGAGGGTACATCTAAGGAGGGAACGTAAGGGTAGAAAATCTAAACAAGTCTGGTTGCAAACAGGTAGCCAGCCTAAAGTTTCAATCACAGAGAGAAACTCGGTAATTAAGACTCCTGAAGCTGTTGTCTTGAAGGGAGTATCAAGGATAAAGTTTATATTCAGGCAAAGATAAACTTTATATTCATATAGAGCCCCCCCCCATCTGTCAAGGTCCCAACATTAGGTACTTATTAATTAATTGAAGCCCATAAATATTTATTTTAAAATAAATACAAAAAATCATCGCCTTTCCGCTTCTGATAATAAAACTAAATTGCATAAAAGAAATGTTCGCTTGCAAGAAGGAATTGCACTCATCATGGATGTCATCTTTTTACTGCAAGACCTACGAGTGCCAGTACAATGACAGAATGGCGGTCCTATTTGCTCTCAAGATCCCTCAAAAGCACGCCGCTTCACCTACTTGAGAACTGGATGGAGAAGCCGGACTTGCTGATGAAAAAGTCGCTGTCGAACTGCAGCGTGAGTGAGTTGAAGGTGCTGTGGATGTCCTCGGGGAGCGCAGACCCGCTCCACTCCTTCAGCACGATGTTGCTGTCCACTGGACCATCCCAGACCTTCAGGATATCATGCGCCATCTCAGTGTCAAAAACAATGAAATGCAGGCTGAAGAAAAAGAACATATTACACATTTACTCCTCCTAATCAGTATTGCCGTTAGTTGTTAGAAAGTGAGTCCCTCATCGCGGGCACGCATGTACCATGGTGCAAAGTTCTGCCAATGGCGTCCTATTCCCACAATTAGTGTAGACTGGACTCTTGTGCTCTCTTGAATACCCAGAGACTCATTTTCAGATCACTGGGCCCTTCATCCTAGTCCATCTTAGTCTGCAAGCCCCACTAATGCCTGTTCCACATCACAGCATCAAATAAGCCTCCACTAACAGAGAGAGAAGGCGGTTTAGAAGTTTTCTTGGTCAGGAATCAAACCTGGACCTCTTGCACAGAGAAGGAAGAATTCTAGCACGCACTTCTAATGCCACAACTCATCATATACTTTCTGCTTACTGAATCCCTGGTTTCTAACACAGTGGTTTTAACTTGGTCTACAATTCACCAGGTCAGCAATTCTGCACAGGAAGTCCCTTCAAGGGAGAAAGACTGGGTTTTCTACACCCTAAAACAGTTACCGTTTTGAAAATTCACAGGGGCAGTTCTACCTTGTCCTGTAATAAGATGTCTATGCATGGAGTTCAGAGCCACAGGATGGCAGTGAGTTTGTTTTAGGGTTAAGATAATGTGAAAGTGTGTTCCCAAGAAAGCCCACTAGGTGGTAGCATCCATACCAGGAGAAAAGCGCTGTCAAAACAGTAAATATATTTTAAATCCGAGGCATATCTTTCTACCTGTATCTGGATGATCTGACCTAATGTTATGTTTCTCCCTTTCAATTTTATTTTCAGAAAAAAAGGTACTTGAAATGCCCACACAAAAATCAAAATGTTTTACATGAACTTCTATAATACTTTAAAACATTTCAATTAGATGTACAGTTATTTTCCAGAACAAATTAAAAATTTCATTGTCTGAGGAAGTTCACATTTGGAAATGCCAGAAGATATGCCATCCCACTTAAGGCACTTCAAACATTAAAAACTAAGCTAACATAGCAACCAAAATATCTAATATGAATGTGTTAGAATTTTTTCATTTTCTGCTTACTGTCTATTAATTGTAAATAAGATGAAAACACCTGGGTATATACAAAAATATTGATAAGTATCAATTTTTAATTTCATATGAGGAAAAAAATCTACCTTATTCTTTAGAGTGTGAGTATATAAAATCATACTTAAAATATAGTTACTGTAGGGAAAAATACAGAATACAGCAGAAATTCACATACCTATTACCACAAATTGGTCCTATTTGCTTCATACCTTTTTTATTAAAATTTAATAGAAAAATTATATCCCCCAGTCACTCCACTAATGTACATTTTCCCTATCCCAGACACTGATATTTCTAGGTGTCATTTCTTCAAGGAAGCCACTTAAATCCACCAGTTACTCCTTGAGGAAAATGGGACCATTTAATCCTATAGAGATTTATAGTCTCAGGAATCCTACGTAGAGTTGGCACAAATTGGAATTGACTTGATTACAGAATTGCCATCTAAAGTATCATTTTTTGAATATGTGTGCAAACAAATGCATATATCTAAACAATATATATGACTGTATGTCATTGAATAATTATTACTTAAATATAATCCTTGCATATATATATTTATATGATGCTCAACTTTTTGTTTGTATTTTGTAAAATTCCTATATGATTAAAAGTTCTATTTCACAAATTCACTTTAATTAGCTTCTATATTTTAATTCTTATTTTGCATCTATTGTTACAGCTATTTAATCTGATATATTATGTATTTACAAAGATGTAATTAAATAAAGACATTTATAAATGGATGTTTTATAAGTAACTGCAATTTCATTGAACAAATACTTGTTTCTCTCTCTGATATCCCACAAGGAAACAACTGACTAAATACAACAGGATGGTTGCACTTTGTGAATTTATAAGAATTAAAATGGGGGGCTGAGCCCCGGTGGTGTAGTGGTTGAGTGCAGGATTATGGCCTACTGGCTTGGGGGTTCAAATCCAGCAGCAGCTCTCCAGGAGCAAGGCTGGGCCCCCCACTCCCACCAGAGGGCAGTGAGACCCTCCCCCCCTAAAACCTGAACTAAAACTATTTCCTAAAGTCTAGAACTATGCTCTGTGGTTGCTGGGTGCTATTATTGAAGAACAGCTTTTCAGTCCATGGCAATAGACTAGAGCAATATTGTGATTTATGCATGGGGGCTGTTCCATTTCAGCAGCCTCCAAAACCCAGTCACTGGTACATGACAAAAACAAACAAACAAAAAAGTCTAGAACTAAAACTATTTCCTAAAGTCTAGACACCTGTAGCAGTTAACTCAAAGTGTAAAGATTATCACCCTTACTAAAGAATGAGTTGCAAGTTGCACTGAAAGCATTATTGATAAGCAAGTCGCCAAAAATTGATGGGTTACCACGTAAAGAATTCCAACAAGCAGATGCAATACTAGAAGCCTCACTAGAAGCCCATGAGCCTCACTCAATTATAAGAACTTCGGAAGACAGCTACCTGGTCAACAGACTGGAAAATTTGTGCCCATTTCAGAGAAAGATGACACAACAAAATTTATAAATTATTAAACAATTTTATTAATACCACATACAAGTAGAACATTGTTGAACATAATTCAAACACAGCTACAGATATGTGTAGACAAAAGCTACCACAAATTCAAGTCAGGTTTAGAAGAGGAAATCCAACAAATGATACTACTGCTGATGTCAAATGGGTCTTAGCTGAAATCGGAGAATAGCAGGTAAATGTGTGCATAGTATTTATTATCTATGCAAAGGCATCCCTCTGTATGGATCATAATAAACTAGGAATAACACGAACTCCAGAACCTTTTGTTGTTCTCAGGCACAACTCATATATTGACCAAAGCATCATCATTTAAAAATAACAAGGGCATACTGCTTTATTTAGTATCAGAGGAGTGTGTAAAGTTTTTATCATTTTATCTTACTTATGCAATCTATGTGCTGAGCAAATTATCTGAGGTATACATGAAGAATTCATCATGAGAATTGGAGGATGGCTCAAGGATAGCCTCAGAAATGCAGGTGACACAGCCTTGCTTGCTGAAAGTCAAAAGGGCATAATGACTAAGATCTAATACTTTTTCAGTACAGATTGTGACTCACTGTAAAGAAAACCCCCAACTCCTCACAAGTGAACCAAGATGCAAGCAACGAGAATTAGAGAAAGATAGAAAGTGCCAAGAAGTTCATTTAACTTGGATCCACAATAGATTTTCATGGAATCAGAAGTCATGAAATCAATTTGCAATGGAATGAGCAAAGATGTCCCTTTAAATTTTAAGCCATTTTAACCCGATTTTAAATTTTAACCCAATTCAAGCCATGACATTTTATATCACCTGCTATGTATGTAAGAGTTGAACAATAAACAAGGATGCTCACAGAAGAATTGAGACGTTTGAATTATGATTTTAGAAGAATATGTAACTACCATTGACTGCATAAGAACAATCAAATCTCTCATAGAGATTGCATATCAAGAATGCTCCTGAGAAGTCAGAGTGTCTTTGTTTCACTACTCAGACAAGTTATCAGGAGAGAACAGTCTTTGGAAAGCATGCACTGTTTGATAAAGCATAGGGAGAGTAAAAAAAGACTTTAGACAAGATGCATTGATACAGTGGCCATAATAATGATTTCAAACAGAAATATTTGCAAGGATAGTCAGGATTGTGCAAGGTGAATATATATATATATATACATATATATATATATATATAGAGAGAGAGAGAGAGAGAGAGAATGCACTGTCATTGATTCAATTTTGACAATCCTATAGGACAAAGCAGACTTCCCTTTTTAGTTTATGTAACTGGCAATATATACAGGAGAGCAATAGAGAGAGCAACATGGCCCAATACAACAATGTTTGGCACCTAAGAAATGGAAGTCTCAGAACAGGGAAGCAGCACATAGGGACAAGGGAAGAAAGGCAACAAAGTCCCAGAGGAATCCTGAAAATACACTTCAGCCTTGGAGGTCAGGACTTAGTAGTTCATCAGATTTAATCAGAGAACATGCCTAAGAGTCAGCAGACAGACCTGGAATTATTTATAGGAAATAATTATTCTTTCTTCTTCATCTTTCTTTCTTTCTTTCTTTCTTTCTTTCTTTCTTTCTTTCTTTCTTTCTTTCTTTCTTCTTCTTCTTCTTCTTCTTCTTCTTCTTCTTCTTCTTCTTCTTCTTCTTCTTCTTCTTCTTCTTCCTCTTCCTCTTCTTCCTCCTCTTTCTCTTCTATCTTCATGTCTATCTATATAAGATGGGAAGATAAACAATCTCAAGGAGAATACAATGGGACTGACCATTCCAGGAGGAAAGGGAGTTGGGGGAAAGGAAGGGAGGATCCAACAAACCCAGAGACAAAGAGCAACAGAGATCTAAAATCAATGGCAGGGAGGGTGTAGAAAACATGGTGGGGTTTGATCCAGTAAAATAAGGAATTTCTGAGAGCTGAATGAAGGTGACACAGCATAGGATGCAAGAGGAGAGTTAAAGGACATAGAGGAAGGAAGTAGGAACTATAAATGATCTTTAAAGAGGTATATATATATATATATAGGCACATGTATGTAAATATATAATATATAATGATAGGAATCTAGTTCAATGTATATATAATTATATGTTAAGGATCAAGGTAGCAGGCAAACTTTGTACTTCTGCTCAAGTCCTCCCTTAAAACACATACACTTTGGCAGATAGTACTTTTCTAATAAAAGAATTTTTAATTATTGATTAGGTAGAAATTTACAGAGAACATTATCAGTTTTTCATTCATCAGGTCATACATATTTTGACTGGTCTTGTGTATTGAAATGCCCACAAGGGAACATCACTTATCCCACTTTTTTGCTGTGTTTCTCATTTCCATTCATCCTTCTTTCTTCTCCTTGTTTTTAATCATTTTATTGGGGGTTCATACAACTCTTATCACAATCCATCCATTCATCTCTTGTGTCAAGCACATTTATACCACTGTCGCCATCATTATTTTAAAAATATTTTCTTTCTATTTGAGACCTTGGTATCAGCTCCGCGTTTTCCCCTTCCTCCCCCATCTTCTCTCTCTCTCTCTCTCTCTCTCTCTCTCTCTCTCTCTCAGAAATACTTGATCATTTAGAATCATTATTTTTTCATGTCTTACACTGTCTGTTATCTTTCTTCACCCACTTTTCTGTTGTCCAACCCCCAGGGAGGGGGCTATATGTAGCTTATTGTGATTGGTGCCCCCCTTTACCCCCACAGCATCTTTCCCTTACTTTCCTGGTATCTTTACTCTCATTATTGGTCCTGAGGGGTTTATCTATCTTGGGTTCCCTATATTTCCAGCTCTGATCTGTATAGTATTTTTATAAAATTAAATTCCAGTATTTTCTCTTGAGAATGAAATCTTACTTGTGTAAGATTTCCAATGTCAAATTGTAAAATAAAAATCATAATAAATTATAAAATGAGTGTACTGTGGTGCAATTAAACTTTATTCATAGTCAATGGTGAGATAGCTGGTGTCAGAATTGCTAAAAGTGTGACTTCCATTTCATACAAATCAACCACCAACTGATGGTCTTTGGTGATGAACTTAATGTCGATGTGAGAGAAATTTTCATAATACTAAGAAATCTAGCTTGCATGTCTTGATACATGACTATGACCTTAGCAGAGACATTAAAAAGAATGGTAGCTTTTGAAAGGAGTATCGAATTGAGAAATGGAAACGGATTATTTTAAGTGGGGTAATAAGAATGAAATATTGGTTGAGAAGATGACATTTTAACTGTGCCCTAAAAGAGAGAAAGAATGTACAGGTCTGGATATCAGCTGAAAACTAACTGGGACATACATTAAAATAGAGTTGCAATAACATAGGTGGTGAATAGAAACTTATAAATGAAGATGAATATGAATAAGAGTGATGGAAGATGAATAGCTATAATTCAAGTCACTTAGGGCATTACGTTTCAATGGGTCCTCAATCAATTCCTGGAGCCTTATTTTGGCTAGGGCATTTAGTGAAATTTGAACTTCCATCAGGGTCACTGGTTGTTGCACAGTGTGATGGGATGTCAGCTCGTTCTTTTTGGTATTAGTTCTTCTTGAAATGGTTCACCAAGCCGATGAAGCACTGGAAGCACTCACTTATCTATGTCAAGAAGTTTGGAAGACAGCTTCGTGGCTCACTGGCTGGAAGACATCTACATGTACACTTGTTCCAAATAAAGGTGACCCAGGTGGATTATACAGCTATAGAACAATAGTAACGATATCACAGGCAAGTAAAAATTGCTGAAAATCATCCAACATCAGTTGCATCAGTATCTTGACAGGGAGCTGCCAGAAGTTCCGGCTGGATTCAGAAGAGGTCGTGGACCAAGTATGCGGACCGTAATATACTGTGAATAAGCTTAAAAGAATGCGGATTAAAGAATACTTCCTAATGTTTCTAAAGAACAGATAGGATAATAAAGAAGCAGTTGAGCAAACAGCATGAGGACAGATACATGGCTTAACATCAGGAAAGGTGAGAGACAATGTTGTATACGCTCATCATACTTTTTCCATCTGTATGCTGAACGAAGCACAGCAGATGCTCGATTATATGAAGAGGAATGCGACAAAAGGATGGAAAGAAGCCTTATTAATCCGAGGGATGCAGATGATGCAAGTGTGTGTGCTGAGAGTGCACTTGCTGATGAAGATAAAGCAGGGTAGCCTTGACTAGAGATTACAATTCAATGTAAACAAGACCCAAATCTTTTCAAGTGGCAGCATCATGGTTAATGGAGTAAAGATTGCAGTTAAGAATTTTACCTTACTGGGATGCACAATCAATGCTTATGGAAGAAGCCATCAAGAGTTTAAAAGATGTATGGCACTGGGTAAAAATCTGCTGCCCAAGGCATCTTTATAATATTAAAAAGCCAGAAAGTTCCTTTTGGGACTAATGTGTGCCTGACCCAATCTAAGGAATTCTCAATTGCCTCATGTGGAAGTAAAAGACGAGTTGATGCATGTCAATGATGGTGCTGGAGAAGAATATTGAAAGTCCCCTGCGCTGCGAACAGACAAACCTACCTGTGTTGGAAAAAGGAAGTCCAGGGTGCTCTTTAGAGGCAAGGATGGCAAGAATTCATCTTATACTCTTTGGACTTATATATTGTCTGGAGAGTCCAGTATTTATTAAGTGGAGGTGCAGTGAGGGAAGGAAAGCCTCCAAATGAGATGGACTGACAAAGTGGCTGCGTCACTGGGATCAGGCATAAGAACAAGTGTGAGGACAGCACAGGACCAGGCAATGTCTTGTTCTGTTGTGCATAGGGCCATTATGAGTCAGAGCTGCGGTATGTCCACCTGAGAGGACTGTAGTAGAAAACCTTGACAATCTGCTACTGAAAGTCACTGTGTTGACAACCCTACACAGTAGATCTGAGCTGCCATGAGCTGGAAGGAACTCCACAACAACTAACACCAACCTTAAGCCATTTCACATCATTCACCAGAAAATAAATCAGTAAGATGTATATTAAAAATATCAATTGTTTCCTACACATACATTTCAGATCTCTGAAAGGACAAACAAGGAAACAAAAAGTAACATCGAACCTTAAAACCTTCGAAGAGAAGAAGGTCAATAGAAGTACTAACAGAAAGAAAAAATAAAGAAGCACAAAGAGGCCTGTGGGAAATGATAATGACATTGAACTTGTGGTATCTGGAGCATATTTGCAATGAATTGTACAGAATGTATTTGAAAATTCATGGACCCAGGGAGAGATGCCATAATAGGAGCTAGAGATTGAGAGAACATCCCAGAAGTAGAACCTGTGGGAACAAATTAACTTTTCAACGAATCCAGCTATCAGATGTAATTTCAGAAGCATTCAGAAAAGCTACCCTGATTAAATGTAACAATTCATTAAGATTTGACTGTTCTACATGAACAAAAGTATAAATACATAAGATATTCATAATTCAACATTCTAATACTGTGACTAATGGAAGTCTGTATTCATCCTTTACCTCAAAGATCAAGAAGGACTTGTTGTATAGACCTGGTGTTTTCATGGAACTATGTCCAAATTCAGATGTATTTCCCTTTGAGCTTCATGTGTCATTGTAAAATCTAAGCTGCTTCCTCTGAGGTCAAGTTAGGTAAAAGAAAGCGTCCCTTGCTTTGCAAGATGGAGTTGAAGGATATCAATGGAAGAAAGATAAATACTGCATTCATTATTTTAATGAGTTCTGTTAAAACAGTAAGTACTTCCTTCAATTGTGAATGCATATGAAATTTGTAAAAATAATAGTGAAAAAAAAAGATTTACCGATTTACCTCAGCAAACAAGTTAACAAATAAAAACAATTGTCATTTAGTCAACTGGAAATCAAAGAGTCCAAATGTTTCAGAGTGGAGCTGTTCCCCCAAGCAGACTGCTCTCTGGCAGAGGTGTGGGGGAGAGTTTTCAAGCCTGTGTTTGTTTGTTTTTTGAAGTCTCTAACTGGGACTTTTTTCCAAAGTGTCAATGGTGACTGAAACTGAAAAAAAAAATAATAACTGTATAACTATCAAGCACATTAACATTAACCACCCAAGTACTCCAAATATTTGTCTAGAATTAGGTATCTTAACACATTAAGATTCAAAAGCATTTATTCCATAGATTAAAAAGGAGAGAAAGCACACACATGAGTGGTTCCAACAGTGCCACCTTTTTTTTCTTGTCACTTAGCATATGATTAAGAATCTCTAAGTTGCCTAAATCTATGAGAATTCACATACCTCTTTCTAAATTCAGATCAGCTCCAACCTTTTATCTTCTGCTCCTCCCCCATGGAGAAATAGCTACAAGCATGCGTTTGATGCTTTTAGCCCACTCATTTCCCCTGGGCCATCATCATTCTGATTTCATGGCCATTTTCGGCAGTCAAGTCTTACGTTCCTCTGATTCCACAGCTAGACTTTCTTGAACGATGACAGTGCGAACATCACCATGGCTGGCTAGATCTCTGGCACCTGTGTTTGCCTTTAATTAGAATTGCACTTCCTGCAGAGTCGTTTCTCGTTTATTTGCTCCATTTTCATCTTTGTTGACAAATATCTCTCTTTTGGTATTCAGATTTGAAAGATGACATATGAAATTTATGACTGAGAGACGAGGGAGCAGCACTCCTACACTCAGTTCTAACCGTGGATGGATCTTGTATATTTAATGAGCATTCACTGACAGACTTGAAAAGAAGGAATGTGATTAACCACTGATCATGAGGCGCATTTGTTATTTACACAGAGATTTGGGGAGTGTTACAGAGAGTATCTCGTGGTTTCTGCAATTACATCATGTTGCTGAGGGACTGGTGAACTGTAGTAACTGAATTTTGTCCCTTCTCTCCTCAGGGACTGCAAGGGAAGCCAATTCCAGTGGCTAGCCCTATTAGAAGGTATGGGGAGCACCTCTAGCCCTTTGGCTGTTTTCTTTTGATGACTGACATTCTCTTATAAAGTTGTCTTCCTATATTATCTACAAGGATATATGGAATATTTATTTGTGGTCTTGATAGCAAAGGGGGAATATGCCATGCTTTGTTTCAAGACCCAAAGTCTATCAAATATGTCTGTAAAGTAACCCAATCATTCCATAGTCCATCACATGTACAGAGGCTGAACCTCAAAATTTGAGAAAAGCACAGGATGAAAGGAACTCATTTCACTGTCATTTTTCCCTTAGTTGTACTACTTATAAAAACTTTGAAGGGCAGTTAAAATATACACTAAAATTAGTCTCTTAAAAAGCCCTGATTGTTGGCTGAAAACAAATCAAAAAGCCAGAAAGGGAGATCAAGGTCACCAATGTGAGTTTCACTTCCTTTAAAGGACTGCCAACAAATAGTTTTTTCCTATCTTGATGTATCTTTAAATGTGTTGACTGGTTTTAATACTGCAAAAAATTGTGCAAATTTTTATAATTATGTTATTTTACAATGATAACTTTAAAGCAGTACTTTTTGTCTTATCTCTAATCTAAAGACTGTGAAAGAGATCCAACGAATAATTAAGTTCTTTCAACTATACAATCAAATAAAATTTCTTGTGAATTATTTGAGTACAAATACTTTCAAAGTGAATTTTTCAGACAACCACATTCACAGAAAAGCAATTCAAAAGAAAAAATAATATGTATATATGATCTGGTAAAAATATAGCATCTATTGCTGCTTAGTGAAGATGTTTATAATGCTATTACCTTTATTTGTAAGTTATAACTTATACTCAGCAGTGAAATACATGATGTCTCATAGAGAAATGTTTACATATAACGTTTAATGTTGATAAATGTCCTACAGTGTTTTGCAAGTTGACTTTTGGTTAAATTCAACTTAGGTAACTGCTTTAGGGCATGCATGCTAAAGGCGCAAAGCTGTTCCAGACTCAACTATACTGTAATAACGACAGTGTGAGAGACTTCTATACCTTGAATAAAAAGTCACAGCGAGGTATTTCTGGTAATTTCTGAGCCACAATAAAATCAAAATAGGTCCTCTATTCAATGCCCTTAAAATTTGAAACCAGCACTTTTACATTTTTCAGTATTCCATTTTTATATCTTTGGGGAGTAAAAAAACATTCAAATTTTTATAGCAGATACAGGTAGCGATGCATTTCATTGACCTTAGCATTGTTGTAATGCTTAAATTAACCTCCTGGCACCTGTTATATGACTGAAAAGAATTCCTCATTTCAAGTAAACAGTGTAAGCCTCATTAGCTATACTCACTGCCATCCAGTAAATGCTGACACACAGTGAAGCTCTGTGGGCTTCCAAGACTGCACCCGTGGATGGGAATATAAAGCCCAGCCTTCTCCTAGGGCTGCTGGTGGTTCTGAAGTGCTGTCCAGGTGGATCCCAGTCCCACATGGAACCATTATGCCCTCAGAGCTCCATTGACTATAATGCCAGTGAAATGTATAGCACTTAGTACCCAGTCAACGAAGTTTACATTTGAAACTGTTTTTCTGAGATTTAGTACAGTTTTGAACCTGAAATAGTATTTTATGTTTTAAGTATGCTATTTCCCAAACATTAACCTGACAAGTGACCAAAAACTACTATTTCTTTTAGGTAGAATAATTAATATTGGGAAATATTTTATCTGAAATTAAGTTTCATTTCAGAAATTAATTATAAATGCTAATGTTTTCCTCATAGCTTCAGTATTAAAAAGGAGCTTCTGTCTTTAGTGTTAGAGTAAATCTACTATTTTTTTATTTTTTTTTTTAGGCATCACTGCCCTCAGGTGGTGGGAGTAGGAGGCCCAGCCTTTGCTCCTGGGAGCCGGAATTGAACCTCCATCCCAGTGGGCCGCAGTCCTGTGCACAACCACTATGCCACCGGGGCTCAGCCCAATCTACTACAATGTTAGCAGTGAAAATTATCTAAATTCTCATTGGAAAGGCACATATAAGAAAAAAAATCGTTTGGGAACTATAGACCATGGTATGAAATGTCTTATTTCTTTCTCATTCTGCTGAAGACAAGTTTTAATCATTAAATATCATAATTTGTGATATAGACTTCATTCTTTTCCCATTACTTTAAATCATTATTAATTCATTTACTAGTTTTTTTTTGGCGCGGGACATCACTGCCCTCTGGTGGTGGGAGTAGGAGGCCCAGCCTTTGCTCCTGTGAAGTCTCTGCTGGAATTGAACCTCCATCCCAGTGGGCTGCTGTCCCACGCACAACCACTACACCACCGGGGTTCAACTTTTCTAGTTTCTTATTAAAATGTTCATGAAGTATTAGTTTCACCTGCAAAGTGAAAATTCATCACTCTGCATTTAAGAGGAGCTGCTACTCATTCTAATTTCAGGAAAACGAGACACAAGGGAAATTGGAAGGAAGGAAACAATTTGGAATTCTCCTAAAAGAAAGAACAGCTATTTTATGTTTGATTGTGCTTGACTTGATGGTTCTTCACTGAGAGTGGTGCTTTTTAGGTAATGCTTTGTTTTGTTTTGGCCAATTTAGAATTTGTGGTAAACCTACAAGGAGTGTGTGCATTGGCTCTATTTTACCAGGAGCATATGTTCACTTCATCTTACGCTTTCAGAAATCTCACAGTATTCCAAATTCTCGCACAATGCTAGGGTTCACCAAAATAAACCACAGCACACTAGAATCATTACGTTTATCTGCACTCGAAAATCCAAAGTTATGTGTCATTTGCTTTATGTTGATATTTGCTGTATTGTGGTGGTCTGGAGATAAACCCATGAGATCTTTAACATGTGTCTATAAAATCTAATTACGTAAAGTTATTTCATCAACTAGCACGTGTATATGGGGTTTTTCAAACTCAAAGGCAATGTAATTTTTTTTTATGTTATTTAAGTCAAACATGGATTAATTCAAAATTAGGCACACAATTTAATTTAATTTATTTCATGGAAAAGGAACTTCATTGATTCTCATGAAGAAAGTAAAATCTTAAACTCAATTACTCAAACATATTTGATTTTTGTCTTATTAGATCAATAGCTATCTAATATATCTTGATTTGGTACACAACTAAATTTTTAAATGAATTATTCTGAAATATGCTCATAGTGAGGTATAATTTAAGTTCTGTTTCTTACTTTCTTTTCTATACACCTTTTCAAATATTTTTTACCATGTAAGTTTAATCCCAAAAAGTGAACACGATTAAATAAAAAATAAAACAAATGATCTTTGCATATCAGAAGAAGAATGAGAGTGTGTATAAACACTCCTCGGTTGCTTCCAAACAGACAACAAGGGTAAGGCCTCTGGGGCCTGGTCTGATTACGTCATAAGTGCTAGACATTTATACAGTGTGGGCAATTGAAAGAACTTATTATTATTTTTGGAAAATAAACAGTATGCTGCAAGAAATATATAAATCAGAGGAAGCAAAAATATTCAGTAAACACAGATTTGAAGTAAACTGGTCCTTTCTATACCTTTAAGTACCCTACTTAGCATCATTGAGAGAAATTCACTTAGGAACCTCATCACTATTCTCAAATTGCACACATCCATATTAATGTCACCAGAGAGAAAGGTTTGAAATCAGATATCAACAGGCAATTCTCTCAACAGGTGTGATATTAGCTCAGGTCAGACGTGGTGTGAGTATATTATCTCTTCTTATCATGACTTTATTTGGCTAGGTCTAGCTCCATGTGCTTGCTGGCCCAGTTGCAACTACCAGCATTGGGATAATGCCCTTATATGGATAGTAAACAGATTAATTCCTTCCAAAACACTTATGTGGGCATTAAATTTTAAAAGCTCCTATAAGACTGTATGTGGGTCAGCTAATCATTTTGAGAGAGTAACAAACCTGTGGTCAGAAAGGCCACATAACAAAAAAAACAAACAAAACTCCATAAACCACAAAGAAAAATAAATAAAGCATCTTGAAGCAGAACATGCATCTTCTAGTTCAGTTTATTTTTACTAGATCCTAAAATATTAATAACAAATGTCTATGATTTCAAGTTAAGGAAAATCACCAAGTTTACCATATTTTAATTTATCAATGTTTCTACTCTTTCATTTTTCCCAGAGAAAAAGTTTCTCTCTTTGATTTCTAAGTATCTTCAGCCTTTATATATGTTTATGGGATGTTGACATGACCAAAGAAGGTCATTTAATCATTGATGGAAAGCAATAGCACAAGGGAGGAGAATAAGAATAAAATATATGCTAATTAATACTGGAGTAGAAGAAAGTAGAGATAAATATAAGTATATTATTTTGGACAAATATGATGAAAGAGGAAAGTTAGTTGAAACATATTAAAGATTTTAAGAAGTATTTCTTCTATTTCACTAACAATTACAATTAAAGAACAAGTTGTGTTGAAATTGTTTTTGTTTTATGGACTGTGTGTTTTAAACAGGCTTCTCAAGAGAAACAAAACCAAGATACTTATGATTATATATAAAGGTGATATAGGTATAGGTAGATATAAATATAGATGATACAGAGATAGATATGAATAGATATATACAGTGAGAAGGAATATAAAAGCTAATTAATCTACAAAGCAGTACAGAGGACTCAGCTTAACTCATTTTTGTGGAGCAGTTAGTAAACTGGAAGTCCTTCAACTCACATGGGCTACCAAGTCCAATGTTAAGAAAATGGACAGCAGAGTCTTCCCTCAGGCAAGTTAGGCAGAGTATGCCAGAAGGCAACAGACAGCAGGGTGGGTCAGCATCAGTCAATTGCTTGGGAGCTTAGCAAAGCAAGCCCTGATGGGACCTCTAATTCAAGCATATTAGAGGATCCACTGCCCAAAGTTACACAATGCACACATCACCAGCATGGCCAAGTAGGCCTTGAAAGAGACTCAAGCTCTAGCAACATGACCCATGGGTTGGCTTGCCACATAAGTACTGCAGCACACAGGTTGAGGCAGAGAACTAGCTAAAGCAGCAGCCCACTGATCTGGTCATCAGAGAGCAAGAGGCAGATGAGGTATTGGCTATCTCTATTTATTTCGGTCATCCTCCAACTAAGCAGAAACCTGATTAAATCTGACTCACATGTCCTTATTGGCCTAGTTGGCACAATAAATCAAACTATCTCACTGTATTACTTTGATGCAACTTTAATACTCAGACATGGAGAACTCTTTTAAAATATTACTTTTACTGGTGTGATAGATTTTATTTTTCTGCCAACATGACACCTGTAAGAAGATATGGGTGTAGTTTAGCCTGTCAATCAGGTTGCAGCTTGATGACCTCATTTGGAAATGCAAGCAAGATAAATGACTTTCTGGAAATCACCCTCCCTCTCTCTCCTTTCTCTCTGCCTTGACCTTCTTGATGATAAGCCATGCTGTGAACCCTATGATGCAGCCACCGCCATTGAAATCACACAACTCTGCACCCACTGGCCCCTGATCTTCCTGCATTTGGCATCATTGTATTTACCTTCGTGAATCTGAAGAGGGATTCATGGTCTAGTATCAGACTTGCAGACTTGATCTGGACTGGGCTGGGATGTTTGCTTGGCACATAATTACTTCTTTATATAATTAATTACTGAATGCCATTGAATTTGCTTCTTTAATCAACTGACCTAACACAATTGACTTGTTAACTAAATGTTTTAAATCAGTTAAACAACTTACAGGCTATTTTAAGACTATCACTTAAAGCAGGATAACTTTTTTTTAATGTTGACAATATTTTGTGCAATTTTAATTATTTTATTTTACTTCTGTAACTTGCCTGTCAGTTTATTTTACTGTAGCCCCTTTTGTGTGGTTGTGCTGCTGAAAGCTATTTATACAGGTATTTTCAAAGACTAGAAATGGAGCACATAGTGAACAGGCTTCTGCAGAATGTTCACACTAAGAACAGTCTATTAAGAAAGAATAGGCTGTCCCCCTCAGAAATGAAGGTCTCAAAACCATATGGGCAGCATCAAGAAATTGTCAGATACTGAAAACCTCATGAATATCAGAAGAACATTGTCAGATATAGTGTCAGAATATGAGTCCTTCAGGTCAAAGTGTGAGAGAGGAAAAGCTGTCTTCTCAAAACAGAGGCAACTGTAATGCTATAGATGGCATAAGGCCTGCAGAAGTGCGGGGGGGGGGGAAGACTTTCATATGCTGATTGTAATATGACTCAAGAAAAGATGAAATGAGAAAACAACTATTAATGATTGGAACTTGGAATGAAGGAAGCATGAATCCAGGAAAGATTGAATCATTAAAAATTAAATTCATAAAAATGGATATTTTAGGCAATTGTCAACTGACTGCACTTGTACTGGCCATTTTGAACCAGAAAATAATATGGTTTCCTATACTAGGGAAATGACAGATTTATAAGGAATGGCATCAAATTCATCATATAAAGAATTTATAATACGTATTTCACAGAATAATGCTGCCAATTATAGAATTATAACTACCTGAACACAAGGAAATCCAGTCAATATATAATCGTCTTAAATTTATGTACCAACTGTTAAAGTTATTAATGTTGAAGATTTTTACAAATGTCTTTAGAAATCGACCAAATGTGTAATCAAGATGTATTAATAATTATTGTCAATTCAAATGCAAAAATTAAAACAGAGAAACAATAGTTAGAAATTATGGTCTTGGTGATAGATATATCATGATAGAATTTTGCAAGATTAATAAGTTCTTCATTGCAAAAACCTTTTATCAACTACACAAAAGACAACTATTTACATGGACATTTCCAGATGGAATACATGGAAATCAAATTGATTATATCTGTGGGAAGAGGTGATAGAGAAACTCAATATCAGCATTTAAAACCAGGCTAGAGGCTGAATGTGGAGTCAATTATGCAAATTTAAGTTCAGGTTGTGGCTGAAGAAAATTAAAACAAATGGTGAGATTGGAGCTGGTGGGGTAGAGAGATGGAACCAACTGCAAGGATCTACCCATAAGCTCCTATTGGAAGGACGGGCATCAAGGGAGTGGGTTCGGGGAGAGGTCGGGCAGTGAAAGATATGACAGAACAATAACAATGTATAAAGTATTGAGGGTTGGTAGGAAAGGGAGAGCAGGGGAAGGGGGGAAAGGATGGAAAAGCTGAATAAAGGGTTCAAGGGGAAAGGGGGATGTTTGGAGAATGATGATAGCAATAAACAGGTGAAGGTGCTTAGCACAGTTTATTTATGTATTGTGAAAAACAATGTACAAGCCCCCAATAAAGTGATTTTTAATTAAAAAAATGAAAAAAAAGAATCAAAAAGTGACTTTGAGTCAATCTCACCTGCATTTTGAGAACATATCAAGACTAAATTTAATGAGAGAAGGCTTGTGAGAGAGGACCTGATGACATCCAGAACATCAAAAATGAAGAAATCAAAATGTCATTAAAAAGACAAGGACAGAAAGAAAATATCAAAGTGAATGTCAGAAGAGACTCTGAAGCTTGCTCTTACTCATAGAATAGCTAAGCAAATTGGAAGAAATGAGGAAGTCTAAGAGTTGAACAAAAAATTCTAAGGGGCATTTCAAGAAGACGAAGTAAAATATTATCACAAAGTGTACAGACAATTAGAGTGAGGATATTAAAAGGGAGTACACTCTCAGCATTAGAATATTTTAGACTGAAATTACTGAAGAAAACTTCGACCCTTCAGTTGCAATATTGAAAGCTTCTATGGGCAAAAAATATTGAATTGTACAGGAAGCATCAAAAGAATATGGTAAGAAGACAGAGATTCACTCCCCACAAAAGAACTCTTCAACCAATTCAAGAGGTAGAACCTGTTTGAGAACCAAAGGGGTGTAGGAATGTAGCCCAAGCTGTCCGGAAGGCATTAAGGAAAAATAAGATTCCAGGAATTGATAGAGTACCAAATGAAATGATTCACCAACCTAATGACACACTAGAAGCATTCACTTGTCTATGCCAAAAATTTGGAAGACATCTACTTGGTGCCGTGGAAGAGATCTATATATGTGCCCATTCCAGAGATAGGTTCAGGTAGGACTCAGAAGAGGATGTGGAGAGTGAAATAGCATTGCTGACTTCAGACAGACCTTGGTTAAAAGCAGAGAACACCGAAAAGGTGTTTACTTGTGTTTGTTGACTTTGCTAACATATCCAACTCTCTGGACCATGGCAGACTATGAATAAACTTCAACAGAATGGGAACCACAGAATATTTCATTGTACTCTTGCTGGATCAAGAGGGAATAGAGTTGAATTCTTTGACCTTATTTATTTTATCTGTATGCAGAGAAAACAATCAGAGAACCTCAATTGTATAAAGAAGAATGTGACATCAGAATTAGTGGACGGCTTATTAACAATCTGCAGTACGCACGCAATACGGTCTTGCTTCTTTAAAGTGAGGATGACTTAGAGGCACTTGCTGATAAACATTAGGAATGTAGTCTTTAGTATGAATTACGACTAAATGTAAACAAGATTAACATCTGCACAACTAGACCAATAGGTAACATCATGATAAATGGAGAAAAGTTTGAAGTTGCCAAAATGTCCTATTGCTTGAATCCACAGTCAATGTTCATGGAAATGGCATGCAAGAGATCAAAGACTATGTTGGATAAACATGCTACAGAAACATCATTAGACAGCTGAAATGGAAAGGTGTTACCTTGAGGATTAAGGTGTGTCTGACCTAATTCGTGGTATTTTCAATTGCCTCATACGTGTAGGAAAGTTGCACATTGAATGAGGTGAAACAAAAACGAATCAATGTGTTTGAATTGTGGTCAAACTCTGGCAAAAGAACAAACAAATCTGTCTTGAAAGATGCAAAGCCAGATGATATTGCAAGGCCTTGAAGTGAAGGAGAGAAAGGCCCTCAACAAGGTGTATGGACACCGTGGCTGCAGAAAAGGGCTCAAGCACAGGACTGATGTCAGTATGACACTGGACCAAGAAGTGTTTCCTATCACTGCATAGAAGTCACTATTTATTGGAACCAACTGGAGAACAACTAACAATTACAACTTTATATGGTAACATTGTTTTCCTTTTTTAGATATGTATTTAGTTTGCAAAATAACCACAAGTTCTGTACATCACTATACACAAGTGATTTCAGACTATCACTTCACAACCTTCCCATTGGAGAATGAAAACTATTTCTTTAGACCTCTTACCTTGTTTAGACCATGAACTTAACTTAGACCATGACCTTAGCTTTGGCAAATGGCCTTTTGCAAATGCAAAGGGAAGTTTGAAAGTTTCCATCCATTTGATATTAAGAATCCTTCCACTAGGTGAATATGCATGAACTAGCATACAGAAGGCAGAAAGATCTTGTTCAGAGAGATCCATTCTGGTCACCTGAGGCCTAGACACCCTAACAATCTGCTTCAGATCAGATATCAGAACCATATTGCCACTTAACATCACAGCCATAGCTGACACCTAATTTATTTGAATATTACATATAGCTCAATGCAGGTTGTCAAGGAATATCAATGCAAGAAAGGGAGCCAATGAAAACTCAAATGCACTTTTAATTCCTTATCTGTTTTCCCTGGATGGTAGATGTATCAAGTTGATCTCCTAAATAACAAAATGACTGAAGCAGAGCAAATACCTGATGGTCCTTCCTGGGTCTGCCTCTATAATCCACGTGCAGTGCAGGTTGTTGTCATAGGGAGCTGGGTAACCAGGAGACAGTAGACGCCCGGACGTGGCGACATGGATCCGGCCACCACATTCCGCTGTAAGACATTTGGAAACATGAGGATGTCTACTCCAGGTGTTTCTGTGCCTCGTCAAAGCAATAGTAAGTCTCTTGTATCCTCTACCTAGGGAACTATTTTTTTTATTCATCCTCATCATTTCCCTTCTTTTCCTAATCCCAATCATTATTCTGATAACAAGGAATTATCCTCAGTGGTGTTAAAGATAAAAGATGTAGTGCTCATGTGATAACTATGACACAGCTGTGCATTTGATATCAATAAAATAGTAAAAGGAAATCTGTTTTTCACACCTGAATGAAATTCTCATCAATCCTCTATATACATAGCCATGTAAATTGGAAAGAGTATACTAAAAATACTGTATTTTCTCCAAAAGGTTCTAACTTGCTCTGCAACTCACCGATGCAAGATGGCAACGCCTTATCCCACACCCTCCGGTCTCCACTCAGGCAGGTCAGAGTGCTGCTGCCGTGCATGGCGTAGCCTGGGTTGCAACTGTACAGAACCACGGTGTCGGTGAAGTGGCCTTCATCTCGGATCTTATACCCATAATTAGGGACCCCTGGGTCTTCACATTTTACTAGATCAAAACCTATGAGAAAGAGAAGAAAAGGAAGAATGGAACTGAAGGAAGAAGGCATTCCAGCATTAAAATAAAGATGACATAACCGAGGTTGTCAAACGTACCTTGAAATAAAATTTAAAAATAAAATCGTGAATTGAAAAAGAGTAATAGATTTATGTTTTAGTCTTGATTGGCTTAATCTGTTAACATTTTCTAGTTTTCTACAACTTTGATAATGGCATCTTTCTATATCTAGTTAGCTAGATAATCTATATTTAATTCCATTCTTACACTGGACTCCCGGACAGGTACACTCAGAAATCATGTTTGCCTGTTATCTGCAGTAGTCAAAGTTTTGAGTTTCCCCAGTGACGACTCTGGAGAAAGGCCTGGCAATCCACGCCACCTGATCTCATGCAACAAAGAGTCTGTCACTGAAAACCCAGCAAACAGAGTTCTGCTCAAAAACATACAGAGCTGCTCTGATTAAGAATTGACTCATGCTTGCTAGTTTCACTGGTCATTCTCTATTAAGATCTCTTTGTTCAAAGAGTTGTGAATTGTTATCTGCTATAACTTTTCCTTGACTTTGGGCAGCACACTACACTCTAATAGTAAGTCTCAGAGTAATAGTAAGTCTGACAAAACCTTCAAATCCCCTTGTAAACCCTGAACCACTCAAGAGGGTGGACAACACCATGTGGAGCTGTCAGGGCTCTCTCTGGTCACTTGAGTGCCTGGGTTCTCTCCAAATCACCATCTAGAGCCACCTACTCTCCCACCAACTTCCCCCAAACTACCAGACAGTAAGCTCCTTGGGAAATTGTAAAGTGCCTCCCTACCCACAAAAGGCTGGGGAATCAGGAATTACCACCTGCCACACACTTGATGACACATAGCTCTGAAGCTCTTCAGCAATCCCATGCATACTACAAATTCCATAAATGAATCATTATAATGACTTCATCAAACTAAGCTCTTAAACTCAAAGAAATGTGTGATGGAAATGAAGATTTAGTGTTTGCAATACTGAGAGCCATATATTGCTTTTATGTGAGGCAATATTTTAAGGCCATCTGTGAAGACAGTTCCGTAGTAACATATTTCTCACTTCATATCATGATGCAAATTTTGACCATTTTGAAGATTAAAGCTGAAAACTTGAAGTATCATGTGGCCAATTTACGTCTGTTCCCAGCAAAACTCGAATTCTTGCTTTTCTTAAGAAAAAAAGAGTAGTGCATTGTTTTGGCTCGGTCTATTAAACTTGCCCTTTGATATGTCTTCCTTTAAAAAAATATGGCCTTAAATTAGCAGTACAATTTTACAGTATCACTAAATACCAAGAGTTGGTCTACCCCTATCTGTAAAGGGTAGAGAAAAGAGAACACAATTAATTATTTATATTAAGATTCTAGAGAAAAAGTTTTTCTATAAAATGTAAACATTAAGCTTACTAAGCGTGTCTTTACAATGATTCCTGTGTATTTAAAACATCAAAAGTGCAAAAAGGTTATACGGTAGTAGGTGTCCTACAAAAATAAAAATAGGATAAGAAACAAAGGAAGACCACAAAAGAGAGGTAGCATAGAAATTAAGGAAATTGTAACGGTCTTAGTCACATACTAAGTGGAGTACATGTTTGGCTGCTAACCTGAGGCTAATGGTTCAAACCCACTAGCTCATAGAGAGAAAAAGGAGACTGCATGCTTCAGTTACGATTTATTATGACTATATGATCTGCTTGTTGCCAGTGGGTGATCACATAGTTTCCGTTGCATTCCTTCCAATTTCTCATTCCCTTACCAAGATAACTGGGCAAAACCTGAAATACTAAGTTCTGTTAAGTACCACAAACAACTGTGGCATGCAAAAGGTCGGAGACTCTACAGATTTTTCAGCCCTCTCTTCCTTTTGCTAATTTTAATCAAAGTACTATTTTATTATATGAGTTATTTTATACAATATGATCAATATAATTACAATTGTAATTTTTTAAATAAGGATGGACCGGTTTTCAGATTTCCAAATCAGACTGAACTGTACATTTTTACAGAAATGTCTTTGTATGAAGTCCAAAAGGGAACAGCAGAATGCTGAGTGCTGCTGTCGCCCCTTCCTAAGGGTTCCTTGGAGACCCAGTCACAGGGTTGGCACCTCAGGTGTGAGATGGGGGCAGGGTCAAAGGTGTCATGAGCTCAGCCTTCTTCTTTGCACAGAAGGAGAGTACTTGGTTGCATTTTGTCAACAAAATATTAGCATGTTGCTGTTCTTGGTTTGGGGATGACAGTTTTTACATAGAGCTTTAGAAAGCGATACTGGATCATGGACGAGACACAGAATGACTTGCTATGAGGACTTGTTCATGGGTCACTTTTTAAGAAGGGCTTCAACAACAACAATAATAAATACTGTTTCTTGGGGCCATTTTAAATTCAATTCATTTTCAAGTGCCAGTGGAATAAAAGAAAGATATTTTGACAATATTTTATCAGGTATAAAAAGAATTGACAAAAAGGTAAAAAATACCTTCTTTTTATTTGTGTAGTTGTGACAATGCCTGGCCCTTAGTTGTTGGAGTGTCAACAAGCAGAGTAATCTTACATACAACAGAAAGAATGATTGCCCAGCCCTGAGCAATCATCAAAATCCTGGGGTGCTTTTTAAAAATCTTCCAAGAAGGGACAGCTCAAAAACAATTTGGTCCATGAAAGTTCTTTGACAGTTGGGGCAGAGAGCTACCAGATTCTATGCCAAGACTATGCAGGGAATATGTAGGCATGCAGAACTTAGTGCAGCTGAGACCACAGATTTAGAGTTTTTTGTTTGTTTGTTTTGTTTCTTTTGGCATCACTGCTCTCTGGTGGGAGTAGGAGACCCAGTCTTCCTCCTGGAGAGCAGCCACTGGATTTGAACCACCAACCCCGTGGGCCGCAGTCCTGGACACAACCACTACGCCACCGGGGCTCAGCCCAGATTCAAAGTTTTTAAGAGACACTACCGTTGGGTCTTTTTAAAGTTATGAAACATACTGCCGAGTAAACAGATGTGCCAAAAGTGAATATGTATAAATTGTTAGAGTTCAATATAAGTACCACCAAAGAGCTAGATTATTTAGCAATTTTGAAAAGTTACATAAATGACACATATCACTTACACATATCCCTTATGTCAAGGGAGTAGTGGCTGTTTAAACTCAGGAGGAGGAAAATTTGGAGTACCGTATTTACAATGCTATTAGATTAAATGTTGGAATATATATATATATATATATATATATATATATATGATTAAAGCTTGTGCAAGAAGTGGTGGCAGTAATTTATTCAATATTTTTCTTACAAAAATGCATTCCCTTTCAAAAATATCAGACTTTATTACAAAGCTTAGTGCACTGTGCAAAGCTGCTGCAAAAGCCCTCTTTCCAGTGTTGACAGACCGAGGATATCACTTTGAGAACTAAGGC
Organism: Nesogale talazaci; assembly: GCA_004026705.1. NCBI lineage: Eukaryota > Metazoa > Chordata > Mammalia > Afrosoricida > Tenrecidae > Nesogale > Nesogale talazaci. Next base: position 188,719 of record PVJH01000448.1, on the reverse strand, counting down.
AGGTCTGACCCAAGGCTGGGTACTCAGTCATCTCATATCCGTGGAAAGGTGGGTAACGCAAAAAGAGGAGCAAAGACTAGCTGATGCATTGGAAGTGTGCTTCTGGCCAAAGATGCTGAAAGCACCAGCAGTTACCTGAAGGACAAACAAATCTGTTGTTAAGGAAGCACAGCCCGATCATTCCTGAGAAACATGCTGTACTTTGGACATTGAATCAGGAAAGAAAGGATCCTGGAAAAAGGCATTATGTTTGGGAGAGAGGCAGAGAAACAGAGGAAGAACCTCAGTGAGACGAAGTGACATTGGCTGTCCCTAGGAAGGAAAACACACTAACACGGGCATGGGGCAGGATCAGGCAGCCAAGTGAGTGCCAGCTGATCTGTGGTCCCTACTGGCAGCAACAATCACGTATGACAAAAGATTTCCTTCTGTGCATACGTCTGCCTATGTTGATAAAATGATGATACTGATGGGTACTGATGGACTGTATCATAGTTTACAGTTATGAACTTGCAGATACTTTATATTAGCATGTAAAGTATTCTAATGATGCACTTATTTTTAGAGAACATATTTAGATACTAACAATTTCAATCAAATAATCACTTATGTTCTAAAATCCCAAAATATACTTACTTAACATGCTTAAACTGTTGAATTCTCTAAGTGGATGCAATATCACTAAAACTATTAATATTGAAAGCAAAAGTGAACATATTTATTTTTTAAATAATTTAAAGAAGGGTTTTCCTCTGCCCCAAAACTTGAATTAAAATCTAATTTGAAGTAAGGTAGTATGAAATATTAAGAAACACACACACAAGGGCTGAGCCCTGGTGGTGTAGTGGCTGTGTGCGGGACAGCGGCCCACTGGGTTGGCGGTTCAAATCCAGTAGCAGCTCTCCAAGAGCAAGGCTGGGCCTCCTACTTCCACCGGAAGGCAGAGATGCCAACAAAAAGAAAAGAAAAAGAAAGAAACACACAATGAATATAGATGTACCAATAATATTTCTTCTGAACTTTATTTTGTCTGTATTTTTAAGAGAAATATGTTTTATTACTTTTTCTCATCACTCAGTGAAAAAACTTTCTTTTTTTTTGTTTTGTTTTTACTATAACATCTTGTCATGTAGACAGTTATTTATGATTTTCCATTGCCAGCTCTTTGGTTTTTCTTATGATGCCATCTATTATTTTTTAGTGGATCATTGAAGTCCTTCATGACATTCTGAAATGTCTTACACTTGATTAATACGTGTTGGAAAGCCTAACCTGTGTCATTATCTGATATTTATTTTTGTTCTCTGAAAGAAATTTAAATATATTTGCAGAGTTCAGAATGCCATTTTCCAATTTTACTGAGAAGGATGCTGTTCATTCAAAATATTTCTTACTGTAACAATTCCATGCATAGCTAGAGGACGAAACAAAAGACGTTTCTCCATAGAGGAAATACTAGAAACCACCCTGGTAAACCTCTTGAAAGGAGTGGAACTGCTAAACTTCTACATTCCTATACTTCCCCTGGGAACAGATTGGGTCTGCCTATTGGGGAACTCAGGGACGCTTCAACAACTTACACTAGACAACTTAGGACGATAAAATTTATGTCTCTCTCAAGATTATATGACTAGTTACACTTTGATTCTGCACTCTAAACAAGTTAGTTCCTGGCCTCTTATTCTGCATATATACACTAGAAATGCAGCCCCAATTCTGTGTCTTTCTGCTCATCGCTGAAAGGGATTAATTTCTATTGAATTTTGCTTGTTATTTGGCTAACCAGTAATATATTACCATTATCTCATGCTGAAAGTTTAAAACTTATTTTAAATATTGTTAAAATAAGTTAACTCAGTGAATAATAGAACTTTGAGAGGACAATATAAAATTCTATGATGTAGCTCTGTGATGAAATTTATATTTAGATCTTTAGCAATATTCCTCAAAGGAAGAGATGTTCCACCTTCAATTTCATTTACAAATGTCTGAGATTGATCAGTCTTAAAACTGCTAAAGAGCAATTATTTTAAAAATATATGCAGATATCTCCTTGTCTTTCTTGAAGCTATATAATCCACCAGAACATAAGTAAAGTCACATCATATCTTCCTTATTATGTGGACACTGTCAACTATTAAATTTAGTAATTTGTGTAAAGACATCATCTATAAGGAATCACAATTGATCTTTAAACTTATTAGTTCTGTTTCTTTCTGTTTTCCACTAAGTTCCTTCTTCAGACACATAAGCAGCAAAGATGCTCTGAACAAAATGTTCTAGTAAAAACAGACTTCAAATCTCAGATGAGTGAAAAGTACTACTCTGTACTTTTTTGGCAAAAATTACTCGATATTTTAAAAGATTACACCCTGTAAGTCTTCGAAGTCTAATCCCTGTTACAATATACTTCTTTTTAACTTGCAAGTACTTGACCTAATTCTTATCTTTCAAATGAAGCACTTTTGTAGTTAAAAAGTAAATAAACCTACTCCAGGCTTATTCCATTTTATCAACTAAACTGAACAATGCGGACTGGCATGGTGGCAGCTTCTTCAGAGTCTATCTGAGTAACACTTGTGAATGTATTTTCATGCTTAGATAAGCCAGGGAAAACACTTTGAAGGAGAATAGTTGTCATTTATGAATTCCTGATATCTTATGCCATGAAGAACTGAAAATTCAAAGATTTGTAAAAGTCTATAATAACATAACTTTACCTCTGATTTATTGATTCATTTTGGGTCAAGTCATTTTTGGTAAATGACTAAGCTAAGAAACACTGCAATATATGAAACATAATCAGAAACAAGATTATTTTTAAGTTTGTATTCTATAATAAAGAAATAATGTTGAAAACAGAAACATTCCTTTTATATAACTATTCTTTGAGTGTCATCTGGAAAGAAAGGCAGCTTAAGAGCAGGTCACTGATTAGACATATTTTTGTCATTCATTGAAATCCAAAATTAAATTATAGTGTAATATTTAAAATGCTTGAATGATCTGTTGTCTTAAATAAAAACTAAAAAAAAATCTCTCCAAGTTTAAGAACGAAATTTGCTTGTGGTTTGTTTGCTTGATAATTAAATTTTATATTAAACCGAAGCCAACACTGCCTTCATTCACAATGGATAAGCAACCAAAATCCATGAAAGCTGCAGCAAGATATCAAGCAAAGATTTGCACTGGGCAGGAGTGCTGCAAGTGAGCTCTTCAAAAATATATTTTAATTGTATCTTTTAATTCTAAGATATGACTGACCTAAACAATGGTCTTTTCAATTATCTCCTAGGCGTGAGAAGTTGGACAGTGACACTGGAAAGCAGAAGTTGTGTTTAGATTTTGTTATGGGCATAGAATATGGAATGTACTGTGGATTGTCAGTAGAAAAAACAAATCTGTTTAAGACGAAACATAACCATGATACTTCTTAATGGCAAGGACTGTGACATCTTAAATCAGATACTTCAGCCACATCGGGAAAGACCAATCTCAGAAATAACTGGTTGTTTGGAGGATAAGTAGAATTGAAAACACCCCTCAATGAGTTGGATTGACCTGGTGCCCTAGATGATGGGCTCAATAGAGCAGCTATTGAGAGGATACCACAGGACATGGCAAGGTTCCATTCTGATATACATAAGGTCACTGGAACAAGCCAGAGGGCCTGTCATGAGAACTTTAGGCATACCACATTTTACTGCCCTTTTCTGTCCTGTGCTTCCCAGATAACTGTATTATGTATTGAAGATCTGTATCAACAATCAATCCATCAAGGAAATCTGTGGGTGCCACGTGTTTGGTGGCCTGTACTTTGTGTCTCTGTGTTACATTTTGTTCATTCTCACAATAATTATTTCCCTTGTTCTTTACCACAAAAATAGTCTACTCCCATCCACTGCCATCAAGTCAATTCTGACTCATAGTGTCTATCTAGGGTTTCCAAAACTGTAGATCTCTCTTCTAGAAGGCAGCCTCGTCTTTCCCCTGTGGAGCAGCAGAGAGACCACAGTGCAGTGTATATACAGTAGAAACCAAAGCATTCGTGTGACTGGCTTTATTGTGATATCTGTTTTAATGTAGTGGTTAGAACTCAAACCCACACTATTTCCATGATATTTACCCACCCACATTTGTTGTTGCTATTATTGTTTCTTCATTCTTCTTTTAGCTAGAGCTGTTACTTGCTTCAAATTGATTTATTATGTCAGATTTGCTTTCCTGGTAATCATTTCCCTTTCACAGTGAACAATATTATAATGCTATTATCATCCTCTCATTTGAACAGTTTGTAAGACCTTGTTTGAAAGATACTATAAATCATTCCCAAATTGTAAGCTATAGTTTGAAAGAGTCTACAAATCATGCCCAAAATGAAAAAATGATGATATGATGTCAGAAAAAAAAACTGAATTTTTCAGATCCTGGGTCAAAAAACCCCAAACTATAAAAGTGCCAATTGGCTCTGAAGTAACCCAAATAATCTTCTATTTCTTTGGTACCATCTTGGATTTAATAAAATGAATTATGACTTACTAATAAAGCAGGCTAGTTGTAATCTTGAATTCCAGCAGTTGCTCTTAAAGCAGTCTATAATTCTAAATATATTATGGTATATAAGTCAGAATCCTTAATGAACTCTTGTGCAGAGTGGGCTATAAGTAATCAAAATTGTTACTGTCACTACAAAATCTTTAGTAGAGAATTCAAATGATTCAGCTCATACTGATTTTAAACATTAAACTACCAACCCAAACAAGCAAATAGCCAGAGTTAAAAGTGAACAATAAAGAAAGCAGTGTCATTGAATCCGTTCTGGCTCCTGCCAGACTTGTAAAGCAGAATAGAACTTGCATAGGATTTCAGTTGGTCTGAAGGAGAAGGATGGGGTAGTCTGTTTCTGCAATGCCAAACAGTTAACTAAACACCGAACAGTTTAAGCAGTGCCACCAACACTCAAGCATTTCACACCTATTATCGCAATTGATAATGTTTAAAATTTTAAGGTCCTAGGAATAGCATCTGACTCAAGAATATGATTGGATGGTATGGACTTGGATGGGCAGAACTCGTTTCACTCAACCTAAATCAGTTGTGAATTGCATCTTGCTGGCAGAGATGGTTCTAACTTATACACAATGTTAAGACCTTAGAATCAGTGCAATGACTCGTTTTTCAGTGCATAATGAAAACTTCTCTTGAACCAGAAACTTTATAGATGCTGTGAATAGAGTTGACAGATATACGGGTTCAAAGTGCCATTGTCAAATTGGCTACACAGTTTTAAGATATTTTCAAAACAATATGATAAATGTAAGAGTTTAGTGTGAGTATAAACAGAGACCTAAAAAATGTGACAACACTAGTTAGAGACAATTTTGAAACAAGATAAATTTTAGCTGGTTTAGATTGATGAGTAGGCATTTTCCCAGGGAAAAAAATCAGAGTGAAAGCACCACACATAGAAGAATCAATATAAAAGCCTGTAAGTTTGAAAGAACATGTGGTGCAGAATAATTTATGGTCACAATGTATCTGATGAAGCTTTATTTTAAATAGGTGAGGTGATAGTAGGAATAGAGAATGCATAAGACACATAAAGGTTTAGTCTATAACACCAAGTGGTTTAGAGGTATTCAACACATATTGAAAAACAATGGCAACAATAGATATTTACATGAGCAAATGGCATAAGTATATTTTCATGTCAGAGGTATGTTTTTGTTTTTGGTGACCTGAAAGTTCACACTGACTCATAGCAATCTCATATGTAAAAAATCTAAACACTGTCTCCTCCTGTATCAATCAACGTTACAATTATTGTCATATTTGAGGCCATTGTCAATCCATCTAGGCAAATGTCTTTCCCTTCTTTGATGACATTATACTCTTCCAAGCTGCCAGGAGAGTGATTTATTTAATTTGGCTCTTCTAGAGACTATGTCTATAACTCCCACCAAATGACATTTTCCTGCATGGCTCTAGTAAAAAGGTTGAGGAAATACTAATAGGATTCACCAGAGATTACTTGTGAGCAGGATTCCCTGGTGCATATAAAATGAGCCCTCTGAGGAGGAGGAGAGATTGCATTACTTGCAAGAGCCTGGAGAGACTCCCTGGGATCCAGATGATAGCTATAATCAAAACAGTCCAGGAGACATAACATAAAACATAGTCATGCACTTTGCAGTCCATGGAGCAAATACAGCTGATTGCTTTTGTGCAAGGGGCTGGCTTGTAGAGTGGTGGTTTCTGGGACCTTAATTCAGGGACCTAGTTTTGCTGACCCAAGAAGTTTGCACTGAATGTCTTTGGGTTGAACACCTTCTAACAGACCTGAAAGAACTTTCTAACATGCCATCATGAACAAATGTAACTTGAGCATCTCTGACTGGTCTTGTAACCTCTAAACTTCCTTTGTCAATTCCTTAATTATGAATAGTATCTGTGAATTCTGTGTACCATTGAAATGGATATATGATTAAGTAAAGAATTCTAATTAAAATAACCCACAGCTCCTTTTCCAGAGATTGACCCATTGTGATACTATGTCCAAAACCTATGACATGAAGTCACATAGTTGCTTTTAATGATCATTCTGTGTGCTTCCTCCAAGGAAGATTTTGTACATTCTTCTGATATCTTATGATACTTTCAGGATTCCTCACCACCAGCATAATTCAAATGCATCTGTTTGTTTTCAGTCTTTCATAGCCATTGTTCAGTTTTCTCACCCTTATGAGATGAATAAAAAAAAATCATGGCTTTGATCAATGACATCCTTGCTCTTCATCACTTTAGCGAAGTTTTTTGCCTTGTGCTTTTTTTTTACACACATTGACCCATTGCAGTATGCTATTTGATTTCTTGACTGCTGTTTCCATTGATGTTGATTATAGATCTAAATAAAATGAAATCCTTCCTTTATCAAGACATTTTCTGTTGGTCTAGTGAGGTTTTCTGTTTCTGTTACATTCAATTATAGTCCATGTTTAAGACTAAAGTCTTTTATCTTCTTAAGAAATGCTGGAATTCTTTATTCAGCAAACCACGCCATGGCATATGCACATCACTGGCTGCTCATGAACCAGTTTCTAATACTACTGTCACATTCCTCTTTATAGAATCCAACTTCTCACCTTAATTGCACACCATACCTGGAATACATACTGCCATGGTATATACCTCCTCCTGATTTTAAATCATCCACTATCTCTGTGCTCCCTTCAATAACTGTCTTTGCATCTGTGTTCAGCACAGTGTTCTGATATCCCTATTCTTCCCAATGCTATCCAGAGTTTGCTACAATCTACAGAGCTGAATGCCTTTGCTTAGTCTATAAGACATATAAACACCTCTTTCTACTTTCTGCTTTCAGCCAAGATTCATCTGACCTGAGCAATGATGTCTTTTTTTCATTCCACATCCTCTATGGAATCTGTCTTGATCTTCTGGAAGTGCCCTATTATGCACTACAGCAACTAATGTTGACTCATCTGTAGAACAAGTTGACTTCTATGTAACATTGAGAAGTAGAGTACCCTCAGGAAGGTTCAGGAGTGGGAGGGTATCTGGAAGGGTGATACCAACAGCCTGGGACATTCTCATCTTAAATGTGCAGGCATCAGACCCCTAAGCTGATTCTAAACCCCAAGGTCATCAGATCCAAGACTCTTGGTGCAGACCTTTACATGCCTACACTCATGTCCATACCAAGATGAAACCTAGCTAAGGTGAGAGCATGATCGAGTTTATGATTGGGCCCAAGAAATAGGAGCAGTTCTGGGATGGATTCATTCATAACTCAGAAATGCAGATGGCCAAGTACCCCACATGTGACAAAAACAAAAACAAAAAACATATACACAGTTGATTCAGCAAAAACTCCCTGGAGTCCCCACCTGCTGCACCAGATGCTTTTCTTTCCTGTTCAAATAAACTCTGATTTCTGCTTGCTATTTCAGGATCTGTGGGTGCCTTTAGGTTCTTGAGACCAGGAGCTATTGGACATATCAGAGCAATTGCATCAATATTAAGGATATGGCTTGATTATTTTTTTTTTCTGTTGGGTCACCTTTCTTTTGAATGGGTACACATGTGGATTTCTTCCAGTCAACTTGCCAATTTTCTTTAAAATGTCCAGTCATAGACTAATTATAGAGTGGCATTCAATTTTTGATCTATTTCAATTGATATCAGTCAACCCTTGGGCCTTATCTTTCACTATTGCCTTCATTGTAACTTGAACTTTGTTCCATATGGTGCTGTAATCTGCAAGGTCAGCAGGTCAAATCTACCAGCTTCTCCTAAGGAGAAAGACCAGGCTTGCTACTACTGTAAAAAATGCAGTCTAAGAAAACTCAGAAGGGCCAGTTCTACCCTATCCTATAGGGTCATTATGGATGGCGTCTACTACATGGCAGTAAGTGAGTGAGAACTTGAACTTTTTTCAATATCGTTAGTTCTTAATCAAATGCTACCCCTTAAAATAAGTCAATGTTGGCAATTCTGAAATGAATGGAACATGTATCAAGATGAAATCCACCAAGTTTTCAGTAGCTAATCCTCAAAAGTGAACAGCCTATGCCTTCTTCCTATTGTCTTCTGCAAGTGTTGATTGAACCTGTTCATCATGAATGTCCCGGCATTCTAGTTTTTGAAATGCCAGTTGCAGAGCTATCAGTATCCCAGCAACATGTAAGCCTCTGAAGTGTGGCACTTGGAAGACTAATTTGACATATAATGAATAATAAAATGAAGCATGGATTGGAATGTAACATAATAGAGGCAGGAGAATAACAAAGATATTTTTTTTAATGCGGAATGTCTGTGGTGATGTGGATGTGTATTAGAAGATGAGGCAAATTTAATTGTGTAGAAATCACACGAGAAGATTCAAGAGATGAAGAGAGTTGAACAATTTCATAGCTTGAGATGGTTTTTGAAAAGAAAATCAAGCCATGATCTCATGGGAGAGGTGGTACAGAGAGAAGAGAAGCATCAGCACTGTGGACTTTAGCTGTCAGTGTTATACCACAACACATAATCAAGGAAAAGTACAAAACTCTGAGATTTCTATTCACTTTAAAGGGAAAAAAAAGATTTTCATTGAACCCATTCTAAGGGCAAAGCAAAGACATTTCAGGTCTTACACAATCAACCCTCATGGAAACAGCAGCCAAGACACCATGTAATGGCCTGTCTTTGACAAACCTGTTGCACAAGACCTCTTTGATGTGTCCAGAAGCAAGGATGTTGAAGGTGGACTAGAAAGGGGGAACCAATGACAAGGATCTCCCTGGGATATAGACAACAGGGAAGTGGGTGAAGGGCAACATCTGACAATGTATGAGATGACAAAATAATAATAATGCATAAATTATCAAGGGTTCAAGAGGAGAGGGAAGTGGGGAGGGAGAAGAAGTATGAGAAGCTGATACCAGGGCTTACGTAGAAAGAAAATGCTTGCGGAGTGATGATGGCAACAAACATACAAATGTGCTTTGCATACAGTGGATAGAAGTATGGATTGTGATAAGAGTTGTATGAGCAGCCAATAAAATAGCTTTTTTTTTAAGAGAGATGAAGACATGCTCCACTGAAAAGCTATTCTTTGGTGTATTTTTTTAAAGGAAAACAATGCTCAGAAACTGATTGTGGCAGCAATTGTACTTGTTGTGATGGAACATTTTGTAATCTGTACTAACTGTATTAACTCTCAATAAAACCATATAGAAAAAAAGAAGCATTATGTCGCTTTGCAGACTGGGGTGTTTTCAACCACTTCAAACACTTTTGAAAGCTAGGCCGTAAGGAAGACCACAGAAGACCTTTCGCATTTGAAACATAGTGCTGGTGACAAGTGCTGAACGTACTATGGACTGCTAGAAGAACAAACAAATCTATTTTTGAGGAACCACAGTAAGAAATTCCTTTAAATGTGTTATTAGGAGGGGCTAGTCACTGAAAAAGCACTTTAAATTTCATAAAATAGAGCTAACAAGAGGAAGTTTTTGACAAGATGGACTGACACAGCCATGATGAAGATCGACTCAGACTTCATAACCGTTTGGGCCCAGCAAGCAGGTCCTCATTTTGAACATGGGGTCATTATAAGTCAGATTCAATGTAAAGGCATCTAATGACAGCAATCTAGAAGTTACAGGTTGATAGAGATACTAGATATGATAATAAAGAATCACAGAATAGACTAGGTACACACATCATGTAAACTTATAAAGTATGGATCTATAAGGACCGTTGTAAAATATGTCGACTCATTTTTCAACTTTATTGTATTTGTTTCTATTAAGTCTTCTATTTTTTTTTGTTTTTCTTTTGGGGGGGGGGCATCACTGCGCTCTGGTGGGAGTGGGAGGCCCAGTCTTGCTCCTAGAGAGCTGCTGCTGGACTTGAGCTGCGAAGTCAGTGGGCCGCAGTCCTGCACTCAACCACTTATGTGCCCGGGGCTTAGCCGAAGCCATCTATTTTTTACACAATTATATACATGTTCTATTGTATCCACTCTTTCATATATTGGAATTCATGAATAAGTAAAACAGACTTTCTCTTTGTTGTTATTAACTGAAGCCTGTGCAACTTCCCTGTGGCATATAATAGACTAGAGACTTTGTGGGAAAACTCGGACTCATCTAGGGTCACTACCTAAAATGTTACACATTTCATTGTATGTAAAAATGATGAAGTGGTATAGTGATGTGGTCTGTGATCACAATACAAGTGTAAGCTTTTGCCTACTACTCTTTTACAGTTCAATTTTGATTATTATTTCTACCGTGTGATTTTAAATAGTAAATTATATCTATATTGGCTCATATTAGTAATATTCCTTTTCAGTGATAAAATATTTGAGTGCATAATTCTTTATTATAATATTATAAATATATTATATTTGTCCAGGTATGTGTTCCAATGTATTATTAAATTTAGAATGAGGGGAAGAAAAGAGCCAGTTGAGCATGTATATTTGGCATATCTTATCTTCTTACCAGCACTGCTGATTCATAAATTCAATCACTTAGCTAATGTAATTTTTACAGAATCTACTCTGTTTTCGATATTTTGTCAAGTTCTGCGCATAAAATAATAATTAACCCCAGTCCTTGCCCACCAGGAGCTCCCATTCTGGATAAGAAGGAAAAAAAAACATGGAACAACAGCCAGCATATTACATATTAAAAGGACAGGCATTCATTAATTCAACATGCATTATTAAAACCCTTTTTTCCCCACATGATACTGCACAACAGTTACATACATAGGCACAGCCCTGCTCTTCAGGACTCAGTGTAATTGGAAATTTTAAAACTACAATACAGAATGCTCGAAGGAGGCAATCAGAACAGGAGCTCAGTTTGCTGGGGTCGTACAGTGACCCCGGCAGGGTTCGGGCCAGGAGGAGAGGAGTACAGGGTCACCCATTTATAGGCAGTCACGCAGCATGAAATATGCCTGCTTTGAAAGGAACCACCTGTGCTTTCCAAAGTGGCCATGGGTGGCAGTGAACTAATGCCTGGCCTGTTTGATTAAAGATGTTTCTTATAGTTTACAAATAAAAAAACACGTAGAAATCAATGTGTATCTATTGAAACAAAGTGCTACCCAGAAGTCATATAATGCAATGAGTTCATTCAACCATTGATGACATTTAATTAGGCAGGATATTGTGTTCAGAACATATCGGGGAACAAAATATGTGTGTGGGGGAGGAGGATACCTTTTTTTACCTTCAGCATGTGCTAAGAAAATAACAACCTCTTTAACACGGTCTGTTTTCTCTAGAGCTAATATAGCTTTTTAAAAACTCAACTTGTTTATATTTTAAACTCTAAAACTAACTCATTACTTAAATTCCTTAATTATTCCAATGATTTGATAAACTCGTGTTGATCCTTTAGAATTGCACTCTAGATATTTGCATGCCTAAAAAATTCTTATGGCCAAATTCAAGATTAAGAAATGCTACAGGTATCCACAGACAAATGTAGTATACTTATGGTACTGAAAATAGAATATTAACACTTGATTGTCTATTTCATTAGATTATAAAGCTAAATATCAAAATTAAAATTCCAAAGATACGTAGTGGTTGTGTGTGGGACTGCGGCCCACAGAGTTGATAGTTCAAATCCAGCAGCAGCTTTCCAGGAGCAAGGTTGGGATTCTTACTCCCACCAGGGCAGTGCTGCACCCCCCTCCCACAAAAAAAATAATAAAAACAAAAAAATTCCAAAGATACAAAAATATGGCAAGTTAAAGACAGTTCTAGAAAGGTATACACTAATTGGGAAAAATCAATTATATTTTGATATTAACATAAACAATGTACATATTGATAAACACATCTTGATGGCATTTCTTCTCGTTTGCTAAGAATCACTTGATTGTATCAAAACTTAATGTAGTAAAGAGTAATAAGAATTACTTTTTTAAAAGTTTCGTGGGAATTTACATCAGGAGCTCTTCATGACTATTTATCAATCATGGAATGTTCTTCTCCATAAGCACTGCAATGTTAGAACAAGATGCCACAGTAACTCTCAAGAGGTAATAAGTCACAAAAGTTGATCCATGACTATTTTTCTTACTTAGTTTATGTGTTTAATCAACATTTGATATACATACATACACAAAACATGCACACGAATAAATACACATACCTAAATAAAGAAGTCAAGAAGAAAGGCATGGGGACCTAAATTGCACCATTTCTAAAGACCCTTAGTGAAAGAAAAGGAAGCATTAGTGAGTGAAATGACCCACACCCAGAGAGAGGTATGAACAGACGAGGGGACAAGTTAGGAGAGGGGCCGTGAGGCAAGTGAGGAAGGGGGTGGAAGAAACATAACTAAGGAGGAGCACTTAAATTTTGGTAATGTGGTAATGTACCAAACCACATCCAGGAGTTCTTTTCCCTCTATCTAATGGTAAATTTGAATAGCAATACTCATGTTTTCCTGTCCCCATAGGGTAGCTTTTTTTAAATAAGAAAAAGTAAAAGATTTATGGAAACATTTTCAGCTCCTCTAAGAAAAACTCGGTAAATAAAAAGAATTATCAACAACACTTGAATTTATTGATGCTGTTATTATTCATGTTGTTACATTTCCTATTCCATACCAAATAAATACAAAGTAATTGTCAAACCATATGCCATAATGTACCACCTTGAGCAGTATAGTGAAGTCATCAATTCCTAGGAAGTGACAGTGACAAGCAGACAACCGCTGGCATGTCATCGCATTAAAAAATAAGAGTACCGGTCCTTATTTTCAATATCTCATTTTCCCAAAAGAAATTCTGTGAGAGTGACTACATCCATCTGCTTAATTGTGACTTGTAAGTCCTAACCAGTCCTCACTCAGTGTACTTCAGAGGCGTGAATAATGTAAGCCACCTAAATTAAGTGTCACAGTTCAAGACTCACACCACCGTGCCACAATCTAATGCTTCCTATTTGTCTTTTTCCACGCATGCTATGACTGCTATGAATGCTAAACATGAAGCAGTAAGTAGCAAAAACAAACTGCAAAACAAAAACAAATTAAGACACAACCAAAAATTGCTAAACCAGGAGAGCTGAGTTGTTTCAATGTCTTTCAAAATTGGAATCGCTTTTATATCTGCCAATTAATTTCTAAGACATTCATAACTACCAAAATAGTTTTGTTTAGTAGATTTCCCCTTTTTATTTGCTCCCATTAAACTAGTCAGCAGAGTATTCCCAAATCTTCTTTCCCCTCTCTCTCAAATGTAGCCTTTCTTTCCTTTCTAATGTAAACATTCATAATCCAAGTCTTTCCCACAGCTTGTTTAAAATTACTGTGGTTTCTTTCTAACAAATTTCTGCAAGATTTAAAGCCCAGGTCAACATTCTATTCTGAATGGTCTAGTGATCCAGTTGTCCCATCTTGCCTAGTCTTCCCAAGTTAGGCATCATATTGTGCCTCAGAATTCTTCATCATATAGATAATCTAGATGTGTCCTTTAGGGTTAAATTAAAGACTGGCTCCTTGCTGTCTTCACAGTTTGGACTAATTTATCAGAACTTTGGGAGTTACCTATACTGATCAATGGATCATTTGGCAGGGCCAAAAAATAAAATTATCTTAGCCTTTCTTTCTGAAAACTCTTCATCTTCTCATTTTTCTCTTTTGCAAATGTCCACAAAATATGTAAAATGATGAGTCTATGTGTGGTTCTTGGTCGTTATTGTTATGCTACTTATATAGTTTATTACTCCATGTAAAAATCATCTTGAAGACAGGGAGAGGATAATGAATAGTCTATTTATTATCTCAACTCTTTAAATATGGCAGCCAATGTAGAAACAATCTAAGGATATTTAGGCCACTCTATGAGATGTTGTCAGTTGGGTGTCTCCAGATTGACAGGCTAGCCTCCACCTCTACACTCCCACTGTTCAAATTGACACCAGATTTGTGACTGCCCCATGTATAAATGAACTGAAGGGACTTAGCCCAAATTCTGCCATCCCAAGAAAGAGGGAGGGCACATTTCCCAGATCCTCTTCAGAGCGGCTGCCCAAAGTCGCCCTGCAGGAGGTGTGGCATGTGGGAGCCACAAGTGGTTTCAAGGGAGGGGAATGGGTGTCACTGAGTATCCCCACAGGGAAAGCTGCTCAGGAACTGGTAAAGTGACTTCGTTGTGTACCGTTTTAGGAGGTGGGGGAATGAAGAAGTTCATAGTACTTATGAAGACAGAGGTAGCAAGCCGGTGGGGGAATGAAGAAGTTCATAGTACTTATGAAGACAGAGGTAGCAAGCCGGGTGGGGGCAGTTTCATTGGCAGATGCTTTACAGCTTAAGTCTGCCTTTCAGTAAATCCCCTTCTCATCACCCTCAAGGCTTCCTCTCTTCTCTGCCCGCCCCGCCCCGCCCCCGACAATTTCCTCAGGAGTCCCTCACGGAAGGGCCCCTCCCTTGGCTTTAGCAGCATCCACCAGTCTGGTGCATCTCAGCTGCTCTTCCTTCTCACCCCTGCCCCAGGCGATGCCCTCGCTGCCCCCGTTCTTTACCCCCTGCTCCGCCCAGCCCCTCTAAACATTGTCAAGCTGCCCCTGGGCGGGCCTGGGTCCCAGCAAGCACGCGGCACGGTCTGCCTGTACCCGGTGTGCCGCGTCCCGACCCGCTCAGACTAGTTGCCATGCGTGCGAATGACTGGTCCAAGGAAAATGAAACCCGTCTTCTCCTCGTTGGGAACAGAATGGGACAAAGCGTCCCGGTGCGGTTCCCGCCTAAGGACGCACACACATGTCAGCAGCACTGCCATCAGTGACAGGACTTTCTGTCGGAGACACGAACTCAAAAGGTCACTTGTTCTCCAGCCCTTTTCTAGTCTCCTAGAGTCCTCTCCTCCCCAAATAAAGACAAACGTGAAAGAAGAAAGAGAGCAAGGAAGGAAGGAAGGAAGGAAGGAAGGAAGGAAGGAAGGAAGGAAGGAAGGAAGGAAGGAAGGGAGGGGGGGAGGGAGGGAGGGAAAGAAACAAAGAAAAACCTGCTAGCAGTTAAATGGAGCCCTAGTCCCTCAGTAGCTAAGAGCAAAAGGCCTCTGTAAAATGCCACAGAATTTTACAACACAGAACTTTCAAAAACAATGAACTTTTTGAGATTGAGTAAAGCACACATGCATGCAGATCCTCTACAGTTGATTCAGGAGCTAGCTAACAGCACAGCTTCTTGTTTCCAGCGACCAAAAGGTGCATATTCTTCAGTGTATATTTTGTTTTTGTTTTTTTTTTGGGCGGGGGGCCTGGTGGGAGTAGGAAGCCCAGCCTTGCTCCTGGAGAGCTATTGTTGGATTTGAACCACCAACCTTGTGAGCCGCAGTCCCATACAGAACCAGTACGCCACCAGGGCTCTATATTTTCTTATTAAGCTAATACTTGACTGTTAATTCTTGCAATTTGCTTTCAAGTGTCGTCCTTCAGATTCTTTGCACATTTCAAGGTCAAGTTTTGCAAATGCTTTAATGCTTGACATTCTTCTGATCCTGTAGCTGGAGGAGAAATAGAAGGTTTTCCATTCCCATAAAGATGTAAGGTTTCAGCAACCCCCCAGGGGTCAACAAGGCACCCCACCCGGGTAGGGAGTTCTGTTTCTCTGAGGAGTTACCTTGCAGAGTCAAACAGGACACTGTTTTTCTTTGTTTTTCTTTTTCAGAAAAATTTTCACATGAATGTTTTGCTAAATATTTACTTAGGATACTCTAGCTAAAGGGGTGGTCAAATATGAAGTTGAGAAAAAATTAATATTACTATTATTTAAAAGCATAATTAGAAATATTACATATGCAAAATCAGAATATTTTGGTCTAATACTCAGTATTTCCTCACTGACAAGGCATGTCTTATGAATCTTACATTCCTGTGAATGACTCTTGATAATTTATCCATGAGTTTAACTAAACAATAATTATTAAAATTTTATTTTCACTAATTAATAATGAAAAATGTTCTATTGTCTTCCCATAACATTTTACATTTGGTACAGATAAATAAAATAAAAGTTTACATTTGGCTACATCATCTGTCAACCTTCATTTTATTTCATATTTAAGTCATTTGCTCTTAGAATAATCTTTATAATGGCATATTTGTTACCCTTTGTTAGGCCTTTTTACCCTCCTCTAAATGATAAAAACTAACAATTACTTATGAATCCTGTAAAATAAA
This sequence comes from Nesogale talazaci, assembly GCA_004026705.1. Lineage (NCBI taxonomy): Eukaryota > Metazoa > Chordata > Mammalia > Afrosoricida > Tenrecidae > Nesogale > Nesogale talazaci. Next base: position 172,002 of record PVJH01000448.1, on the reverse strand, counting down.
AACTCATATCTATAGATATCAACTATCAAATTGTCACCAATATAAAGAATAAATAACAATGTGAGAAGCAATTCTGAAAATAAACCTCATGGAGAATGGTGCAAAGTGATGGGAAACATTTTTGAGGATGCAAAGCTAATCACAGACAGATGAAGTTGCCATCAACAATGCCTGCAAAACTTTCCACAGAAAATTACAAACTGTGAGTAACCAGGGCGAGCTAATATTCCTATTTCACATTTCACACATTATCAAAGAGGCCAAGGTTTCATTATGAATGTTTGAGACACTGTTAGTTCTAATAATTCTAACCTTGTGATACTGTCTATCTTAGTAAGATAGAAAAGATGATAAAACACCAAAGGGATCTGGATCACATGCCAATCTCTGTCTATAAGTTGATTTTTGACACTGAGTAAATCTTGAGGGGCCATCACTGCCCCTTGGTGGGAGTGGGAGGCCCAGCCTTGCTCCTGGAGAGCTGCTGCTGGATTTGAACCACCAGCCCTGTGGACCGCAGTCCTGCACTCAACCACTATACCACCGGGGCTCAGTAACACACTGAGTAAATCTCAGTATCAAGTTTGAACTAAGATTTTTGTTTTCTTATAATGATGCTTTGTAATCATTAAATATTTATTTGTATGCATTTCTTAAAATGTGTGCATAAGAGATATCCTAATACAATATGCAAATAGTATATTTGGATTGGGTCTTGTTTTACATATGATATTACCAAAGATGATTTTTTTCTTTATATTATTATATTTTAACAACCTATAGGAAAAAAATTTTTTTTGTGACATCACTGCCTTCTGCTGGTGGTGGGAGCTACCCAGACTTGCCCCTGAGAGCTGCTGCTGGATGTGAACCACCAAGCCAGTGGGCCGCAGTCCCACACTCAACCACTACACCACTGGGGCTCACCTGAGGAAATTCTTTACATATGCCCCCCTTATTGTTTTAGTACAGGCAGAATAAACTTCTAGGTAAATTCTAGCAGCCTACATGTCTGCTGTATCTGAATTATCTGGACCAATTATCCATTGTGGTAATTCCACTGAAAATGATTCTATTTTTTTAAAAAATGCATGTGCATTTTATATATATATACACATATATATATACAAACACAATTCTATATGATTTCTTATAGAAGCATAACAAAATGCAATGTTAAGAAAGCTGACAAAGAAATGTAAGCTTCTAAAAGGTGTGTGGATATGTCCTGGTGTGCTTACTAGTAGAAAATGTTTCTAATAATTTAAGAATATGATAACCAACTTTTCTTTGATATTAAAATTTTCACCATTATAACACTGCCTTTATAATAGCTCACTAAATTCTGAGTGTACAAACAAGTCTTCTCTTAATATACAAGTCTCTTCCTTAGGAAATTGTGGGATCTAGAAAGACACTTCCCCAACTTTGTCTCCGCCCAAAATATGCCAAACACTAGATGCTGTTTGCCAGCACATGGTGGGAGGTGTCCTGCTACTTCCTGAAGGCATTCAGCCAAGAGACTACTATCTGGTCCTTTGTAGGTAGGGTTCACACCCTATTGATAAGGAGAATTATTTCCAAGGAGAACCAGAGAATCTATATTTACATAGCAATGAAGTCTAGCCAACTAGTGGCCAAACCTGCTTATTAACATCTCAAGTTCTGCTGACTCCCTGAATCTAGGATCTACCCTTCTGGTCCATTGCATATTTCCAATTCCTCCTCTTCTTATTGCGTGTATACCCCTAGATCGCACCCCTCCCTCGCCTTACTGTATTACCTACAGCACCACCCATTCCTGTGATGTATGTCTTTTCCTGTAATTAGGGGGCCTGCATGCCTCCAAAGTTATAGAAGCCTTGGTCAGCAATAAATCACCCTCTCTCCTGCCCTGTACCACCAAGAGGAACTGAGGTGAGCATGCTACCATGGAATGTGTCTAACAGCATTATTTTACTCTCTTCCATCTCTCATATTCTCTATGACTTTACTATGATCTATGTATATATTTTTAACCATAAAATTGCGCTTATTGAACCCATGATTAGTTGTGGGGTGATGACCTTTCCACCCAAAATGGCACCATGGGGTAATAGGAAAAGAACTCCTTTGAGTTATACCCCATGTAACAATTTTATAGCAGTAGAGTGAATTGGGGGAATTGTGTGAAGTGAGGCTCCAATGTCAGGATTAGCAGATAAACAGGAATAAGAATGGTGGTATGGTAGTACAATATTTTAAAGAAAGCAATGGGTCAAAAATGAAGCAAAACTAAGACTTATACTCACACATTAACTGAAAAACAGAAGCAGTAATGAATAAAATGCAAGATTTTCTACAAGTGGTTTTATATATATATATATATTTCATGGTTCCTAGAGGAAGGAACTTTAGATGTAGGAGCTTGGGAAGAAGTAGGTAAAAGTTAAAGAAAGCATACAGCGATAGGAAGAATATCATGGGGGACACATGATCTCTGTGGACTCAAGTTAAGATGGTTTTAGAACCTTTGCAAGAGGAAGAGAAAGAAGATTGTCAGTCTAGTGAGAAGTTTTGTGTCTATTCAAATCTAGAAAAACAAGCTGAAATTTTTTGAATGACTATGAATTAGGTGATGAAACTAGGAAAAACTGAAGAAGCAGGGATTGATTTGCTAACTAAGACCTCTGATTTTCAAAGAAACCTCATGGCCAAAGCCTTCATATCCTCAAGGACTGTAGCCTCTAGAGATTTAAAAGTGATAAAGCATAAGAACAGAGGTGCTCAATACCCCAAAAATAATCCCTAGCAGGATTTGAAAGTATTTGCACAATATAAGTCCTAACCCAAAAATAAAACCTAGTGATGGGCGTGGCTATCTGCACAACCCATGCATCCAATCATGGAGCGGTAACTAAAACATGCAACCCTTCTCATTGGTTCCATCATGACCTATCTGCAGACATTTAATATTGCAATAAATGGGCTGAGCCCCGGTGGCCTAAGTGGTTGAGTGCAGCACTGCAGCCTGTGGGCTTGTTGGTTTAAATCCAGCGTTTGCTCTCTGGAGCAGCGCTGGATAGCTTCCACAACCACCAGAAGGCAGAGATGTCTCCCCAGAAAAAATAAAATATTGCAATAAACAAGCCATTCAAATACCACTTTTGCATAGAAATTAACAACTACATTGAAAATGGAATGACAAGAAATCAGCATGGAAACTTTGTTTACTTTAGCTGGGTAGAGGCTGTGATTTGGGTTGAAGAATTCATGGGATAAAATCACTTGCAGTGGTGTCACCAGTGCACTCTGAGCAGGTTACATGCTTAAGAGCTGATCATTTAATGAGAGCTCTATTGCTCAACCTGAGAGTTGCGGCCAATGATTCTAAAGGAAATAGGGTCACAAGAAATTCAGGATGGAATTCAGGGTTTGGAGAGTTATGATGATGTTCCAGAAGAAGACAATATAACTGTATTTGAAGAAATGTAGATTGTTGTACCATATGTTAAAAAAAAAAAAAAGCCTTGAGAAAAAATAAATATAAGACCCGGCCTTCTTTTGGGGAAAATCTGGTATAAAAATGAGTTGGAAAGCTGGACCAACTAAAAGACATATCATTTTCATATGGAATGGGAGATTTTGACACTATAAGTTGACATTCAGCTGAAATTCAGAGTGCAAGAACAGTTCTGGAACTTACTCGCAGAGGGAAAGTACTCTAACATGAAAAAATGCTCTACCTCCTTAATTGCGTTCTTTGCTTTATTTACTTATGTGAGTTAGCCTTTTTCCCACATAAAGATCATTAAGTCCACCGTTCCACCATGGCTGATGATCATTGGGAAGTGTGCTTAAGGCTGGCTGTCAGTAGCTACTGTTGGACTATGCATCCCTGACTCATTCCATTCAGTGCAAGTCATCCAGGTAATTTCAGGTAATGACAAAAAATGTACATAGTTAATTTTGTTGTGTTGTGCATCATGGACTCATGCAGTTATGTAAACTACATAAACATACATTTTACATATAAAGTATTCTCAATGCATTTGTGAATAAATGTAATAAATAAATAAAATGTGTTTTTCATTTTTGTAGTTGGTAGATCATTTTGACTTGATCATTTTAGAAGTAGCTCACATGCCGGAAACGTGTGAGCACCCCTGCACTAGAGAAAGTGAATTCCAAGATCCAAAGGGAGACTATTAATGCCAGGAAGCTCCCTTGCTCTCAAAGGTAAAGAAAGCAAAGAAATAAAACCAGCGGAGTAGTGAGAAGTCTCTGAGATACCCAGAATTAAATCTGTAAGAGGCAAGCACAATGGGTATCAAGCAGATGAGAAGATTTTAGACAGAGCTGAGAAAGCTAAGACTGAATCAGATGAAAACATCACTAGAAGCATTGGCCCTGCTGCCAGAATATAGTGTGGAGAAGTCTAGGAATCACACAGGCAAGCCAGTGCTCGAGGGAGAGATGAGATTAAATACAAAGAATTGCAAAAAGAGATATTTAACATAGAAGGTGAGATTCAAGAAGTGAGAGACAAAGAGGCAGGGATTAGGAAGACACCTTTGCTTTCACTGGTAGAGAAAAGTATAGCTCAGGAAGCAGATTTGGAATTTAGAATGGCTTATTCTGTTGGAGTTTTTGACAGCCTGATGGGTAGCACCCATAAGGGATTCAGGAATGGCACCATAGCGCCCTTCCCTGCTTCCTTACAGCGAAATAGAGGGTGAAGCTTAATGCAGAGCAGGCCCAGCGGAGAGCTTGGAAGGCAATGTGTCTGCCTGATGAAGCAAAGAAAATCTCAGCAGGGATCCTTAAACAGCAGCCCTTGGGCCACATGCGGCCTGCCGAGGACATTTATCCAACCCCAGGTGTTTTCGTGGCTGCTGCTGTCCTGCTTAGCAGCCCTCATCCAGGTCCAGAGTGAATTTGTTTGTTTGGTTGGTTGGCTTTTTACAACTATAGTCCCGTCATCCAACAGTCTGAGGGACAGTGAACCGGCCCTGTGTTTAAAAGTTTGAGGATCCATGCCTTTAGAGAGAAACTACAGGTATTCTCTAGCCTTAGAGCATGAGACTAGACTGGGCCAAACTTCCAAAAGCCCAGCCTTTGTTCTGGCTGCAGTAAATTTGACTAATGAAGTAAAGGCTCAGATGCCCTTACGATAGCCCATTGATCCCCAAAGGCTATTAATGAAAGAGTAATACCTCTTTGATCAGGAAGATTTAGCCTAAGTTTTTCAAATTTGGATATGGGGTCATTTCTTTAGGGCATTCCGGTGGGCTTAAGATATACCCATTAGCTTTCCCTAAATCCAGCATGGAAGGAATGAGAGAAATTAGCCAAGAAAGAAAAATATTGTAAAACTAACACTGAGGGAAATATGACTGCGACTGATTCCCTGACAGGTACAAAGGGAATCAGCAAGACTAGTATTCCACAGAGGGAAGACCACCATTCTGGTAGTTGGAGATATAGTTCAAGTACATTTTCCGGTGGTAGTCTATCATTTCCACAGTATCCTTAACGCTGTTCTGCCCTAAAGTAAGAAAATGGTTGATTCTCTCTCTCTATAGAAGCAGATATTCCTGTCTTCTCTATTTCTTCCCACCGCAGCATCCAAAACCTCAGCTACTTACTCTAATAGCAGATGGACATAGGGGCACTTTATGCTGCATGCCTGCATTCAAAATGTTTTCAATAGATCAGAATTTTTGACTTTAGTAGTTTGGTCATTAAATTTGCTTTCAATGTATAGAAAATAAACACCGTCCCTGTGGCGCTTTTGAATTTTCTATATAAAATAAAAGGGGGGAATTGTGGGATAGAGATAGTTCCCCAACTTTTTCTCCCCCAAAGATATGCCAAACATTAGTAGCTGTTTGTCAGCACATGGTGGGAGGATAGATGCTTAGAGATATTCTGCCTGAAGGCATCCAGCCATTAGACCATTGTAGGTAGGATTCACACCCTAGTGATAAGGACAGTAAATGGTTCCACAGAGTGCCAGAGTAATGGCCAATCCTGGTCAGGGACATCCAAAGTTAGGCTGCCTCCCTGCATCTAGGATCTCCCCATCTAGTAACATGTGTACCCCTAACCTCTCCCCTTCCTATTGCATGTATAGCCCTAGATCGCCCTCCTCTCATTACTGTATTAGCTACAGTACAGTCCCATCCCGCTGATTGTGACTCATAGTGAGCCCAGCGGACAGGATGGAACTTCTCGTGTGGGTTTCCAATAAATTACTCTCTATGGGAGTAGAAAGTCTCATTTTTCTTCCTCAGTGATGCTGGTTGTTTCAAATGACTGACCCTGTAGTTAGCAGCGTAGTGTATAACCATGATGTCCCCAGGATTCTTTGTCATACGACCTTTTTAAAAATATGTACTGGGAGCTCTTATAGCTCTTATAACATTCTATGTCTATCCACTGAATCAAGCACATTTGTATATATGTTGCCATCATCCTTTTAAAAATATTTTCTTTCTACTTGGGTCCTTGGTGTCAGCTCCTCTTTCTTTTCTCCCTCCTTCTGCCACTCACCCACCATCATGAACCCTTGATAGATTATAAATTACTATAATTATTATTATTTTTCTATTTCTTGCACTGTCCACTGTCTCCTTTCACCTATGTTTCTGTTGCTTGTCACCCTGGGGGCTAGATTTTATGTAGATCATTGTGATTTATTCTCTCTTTATCTTCCCACCTTCTCCTATCCTCATGATATTGCCACTCCCAATACTGTTCCTGAGGCTTTTGTTTGCTCTGTATTCCATGTGTTGAGAGCTCATAATCTGTACTACTATACATGCTCTGGTCTACCCAGATTTGTAAAGTAGATCTTGGATCATGATAGTGGTGGGGAGGAAGTATTAGAGAACGAAAGGGATGTTTTGTATTTTGTAATACTGAAACCTGCCTAGCACGTCCCGTTCTTGTGACTCCTCTGTAAAAGGATGTCCAATTGTCTATAGATAGACTTTAAGTCTTCCCTCCAGTCACGCTCTTTTGCATCTATGATTGTTTGTTTTGGGTCTTTTGATGCCTGATACCTGCTCTTGTGAGCCACTCATTATTACACTGGCTGATGTGCTCCTTCCACGTGGGTTTTGTTGCTTTCCTGCTAGATAGCCACTTGTTATCTTCCAGAATTAAGACCCCAGACACTGTATCTTTTGATAGCTAGGCAGCATCAGCTTTCTTCACCACATTTGCTTATGTACCCATTTTGTCTTCAGGGATAGTGTTGGGAATGCACTACAGAGAACAGCATTGAAGATACAGCCAAGGGAGAGGGGTGAGTCTTCTCAGATCAAACTAAGAGGGGAAATGAGGGAGAGAGAGAGTGAACCGCATCTTGGACCACCAAGTCCTAAATATGACATTCCTGCTCAGGACAACCAATGCACAAAGAGGATGGACCATAGATGTCCTTTCACTGACCCATAAAGCTATGGGAGACAGCTCTGGAGACACAGTTCAGGAATTGTGACCAGTCTGACCCCCTCACAGAAGAGCAAAACTTGAAGAGAGTGTAACAGGGTAGCAAGGGGAGCAAAACAACAGGGTCCCTGAGGAATCCCCAAAGTAGACTTTGGGGCAGGACTTGGCCCCACATCAGACTTGATTATAAAACATCCATAGAATTAACAAACAGACCTGTAAGTTTATAGGATTTTCTTTCTTTCAATTTCTCTATATATAACTAATACAGAGGAAAAACCAAAAGGACTGACACTTCTGGAGAACATGGGAGAGAGGGAAGTGGAAGAAAAGAAAGTGAGGAGATTACAAACCCAGGGACAAGTGAATGAGGGATCTCAAACTGATGATGCAGGCATAACATGCCTAGTGGGGTTTGACCAAGTGTCTTGCTGTCGAGAGGAATTTCTGAGAGCCAAATGAAGTTGGAACATGATAGTGGCACAGGAGGAAAGTAAAATGAAACAGAGGAAATAAATAAGAGACAATGTACATCTACAGTTATATAATTGCATGCACATATATGTGCAAATATATTGATATGTAACAGAAGGGATACAGGTATATGTACATATATTTATATAGTAAGCTTTAAGGTAACAGGTGGACATTGGGCTTCTACTCCAGTATTCACTCAATTCAAGGATACTGCATATAGAATTTTTATAAAATTAAATTCCAGAATTTAATCTTGAGAATGAAAGCTTGCTTGTGTAGGGTTTCCAAAATTAAATAGTCAAAGAAAATTACAAATGCATGTACCATAGTGCACTTAAACCTTATTCATAGTTAGTGAGGTTAAGGGCCAGTATTAACATCTATAATACAAACATGTACCAGTGTGACTCCTGATATACTTGGATGGAGTTAAGCGTGAGCAGGAAGATGGAAATAAAATCATATTAATCTATCCAGGTAGAAATTATCCCTCTTTATCAATTGTGGCAGTCATGTACTCTGATGTCAATTTCATGATTGGGAGTATAGGGGTGGAGTCTAGCCAGACAATCTGGAGATAGCCAAAGAAATTTCTGTGTGGGCATGGCCTTCTTCTGAGAATTCTGAGACCTCTGGCTGAATTTCTTCCCTGGAGGTGAGAGACTCTTGACTCAGTCCCTTGCAGAAGCTCTACTGATGACACACAAGGTGATTCCCTGGGAAACATTGCAGCATGCTGATAGACTTTGAGCCCTGGACAATGGAGGAGCCATGGGGAGGCTCAGTGGGGAGATACTTGAGAAGCCAGAGAGAGGCTCCTGTCAGTGCTGAGAGGCTTCTACCACCACTGGGTACACAAGACTTTGCACCCATTGACCTTGGAGTGTCCTGATGCCACTACTTGTGCTTAAGTGCCTTGTGAATCTGAACAAGATTTTATAGACTGGTATCTGACATATGGGATAATATCAGACCTGTGAGCTTGGACTGGACTGGATTGGGATGCTTTCTCAATGTCAATTCCTGCTGTATATAAACTTCTCCCTTATATACATATGTCTGTTTATGAATTTGTTTTTCTAGTCTACCTGGACTAACCCATCAATCCTGTATTTGAAGGAGTTCAAATGATAGATTCTGACGGATATGCCTCTCCTTCAGGTTTATTTGTAGTAATTATTGCACACAGTGTCTGTACTCCTCATGCTCTCAATATTTCTGACAAGCTTTGAAGCATGGCAATGCTTACTATTTCCTTATAGAATATATTCACATCTGGGAAGATCATCCCATTTACAATAATATATTTAATGTTGGTGTCAATTTAATTCTATCAGCAAGCTATTAAAACCAAGAGGACAGCTGCATAAACCCTTGATTCTGGGCTTGCATTTACTCATCCATATAATAGACTCATTTCTTAGAAATCAGTTGTCAATTGCTAAATCACTTCACTTCTACCACTTAGTTATCATGGAAAATAGAATCATTGATGAACTATAATCAGAAGAAATGTCTAGAGAAAGAGTAAGTTGTAAAAGCAGCTCACCAGCTAAGGGTCCGATTCTTTTGTTTCAAAGGGCATTTGTAGTGGAGTTCCCTGTGCTTCTCCCTTGTGTTCTTGGGGGATACCGACAGATTATGCCCCAGGTTGTCCCCCCATATTACATGCCAAACTTGAAATGCTGCTTGCTAACACTTGGAGGTCAGCTGATTCAAGATTGCCTCGCTGAGGATTATCAGGCATCTAGAGCAAGAAGACCCTATTGTCTGTCCCACTCTAGGTGGGGCACACTGCTTGCTGATAAAAATACTGCATTATTCCCCTGAAGGAGAACCAAAGACAAGGTCAAGGCAACTCTAGGAGGGTCAAGGTGAGACTGCCACCTTGACTTAGACGCCACCCATCTTGTCACATGTGTACCCCTTCCCCTTCATATTGAGTGTACCCCCATGGCTCTTCCCTCTCTTTTGCCTCTATGCCTACAGTGAAATCTTTTCCTGTTATGATGCAATGAAGGGGACTTACATGTTCCCCAAGTGTATAAAAGTCATGATTGTAAATATATTCACTCTATTAACATTGACCTGGCTGCTGAGATCAGGGCTGTCAGGAAGGTGAGCAGTTGTATGGTTTATTTTTTCTCATGTCTCTTTAATTTTACTCCTCATTGCACAACTGCTCCTTAGACCTGATCCATTGTGGGGGCTGGTACCCCACAGTTCTTAAAATTATTCCTGGGCAGTCTTCAGAAAAACACTATAGGCTATATACAGGCTATGGGACAACTGCATTTTAAAGCCATCAAGCCCTTCTTAAGCATCTCTAATTATCTACCATGGTCAGATTCTAACACAATTCTTCTATAAAATGTGGCTTCTAAAAATGAGAGAACTCAAAGGGGTTTAATTATGCTGGGATCTCTTGATTTTTGCCATATCTCAGTGGGAAAATGGGAAAAAAAACGTCTTGTTTTACAATAAAAAGCATCGCAAATAATAAAATAGACGACTAGAGGCATACATAAGAAAAACAACTACACCCTTCTATATTGTGGTGTTGTTTTATCTCTTCTAATTTTGCTTGTCTGTGACTCTTGGTGGAGCACTGGTGGCATCATGGTTAGACTTCTAATTACAAACCAGCAGTTCAAAACCACCAGCTGCTCAGTAAAGAATCACAGCCTTGGAAACCACTGGGCAGTTCTACTCTGTACTCTCGTGTCCCTAAGGGTCAGAATCCACACACTGGCAGTGAGTTTGGTTTGGTTCTTTGATTTTGGTAAACTGATTTTATAGACTCCCATAAAGTAGTGTCCTCTACGACGTATTGGTAAGTTAGATCCATACTTTTAAATTCTTAGATGACCATGTCATGAAGCAAAGAGCTGCAGATTATGTAGTCAGACACCTTGCATTCACATTATATAATGTAGCTCACATTTTGCTTAAGACTAATGGGCAGTAGCCAGCTTCCGTTGAGCATCCTCTGTAGAGCACTGACAAGGCTGGGGGCTCTACAGATTGTCTTCCCCCTCCCCAACAAACTGAAAGCAGTTTGTAGTGTTTCCACTTTATCATCGTGAAAAGAGTGTCAGAGAGATTAATGAACCTGCAACAGTCCACACAGTAAAAGGAAGAGCAGGTATTTGACCCAAGACTTCTCTGAGTCCAAAACTGTCACTTTTCTGGGCACTTTTTATTGACTTTTATGTTGTATTTATTTATGAACATATAAAAATGGGGAATCACTAATCACAGAAAACTTCTCCTATTGTACTTTGTGTAATTAGATTTAAAATGTGCTGAACAAATATGTTAGAAATCGACCTCCAGTATAACCTTCGATTGAATCTAGCTATAAGAAATTGAGTATGTTTTCTTATATTGCCATATCTAAAAGAGGAATAATAACTCTGCATTTTTGTCAATATTGAATTAGATATTATACAAAGTGTCTAGTAAGTGAATTATAGTACATATTAATTAATATTAATGCCATTACTGCACTTATTCCCAACACTGTGTACTGTCACAACCACCTGTATGTGATACTGTAGATTATCAAGAATTCCTCTGTTCAGAAACATGCACAATTCTCCATACATTTTCATAAGTAAAACTTCTAAAACCAAACTGCAGCCATCGAGTGAGTTCTGACACATAATAAATGTACAGGATAGAACAGATTGGTTCCATGGGCTTCTAAAGTTTTAACTCTTAATGGGAGCAGAAAACCTCAACTTTCTTTCTCTTTTTTTCTTTTATCTTTTCTTATAAATAATATATATATGTATATTTAATGAAAACTTTTTTTCTTGACCATTTAGTGTCTTGAGGGTTTTGTCAAAGCAGGATTCTCACCCTTTACACCTTTCTCTCTTTGTCTTTTTTTTAACCTTAGATATTCTGCTCATACTATTAAACTGTGTGCATATGATTGATCTCTGCCCCCCACCATTTTTAATGGCAAATAATTTACATACCTTATAATTTAATAATTGAATCATATCAAGGAGAATTTCACAATCATCCCCCTTCAATTTTAGATCATCCTCCATCCTCTGTGGTTAAATTACACCCAAGAAGAATTATGTAATCAGAATCCATTCAAGTGCTCCCCCCTCCCTTCTCCTTTATTTATTCTCCCAAATCCCTGTTCTTTCCCCATCATCCATCCCCAATTTTGAGTTCCCTGAATTCCCCTTGTATCAGTTATTATCATTAAAAAGCCACTTCTCCTATGTTTCACAGCTGGGAGACTCAACAGAAAACAATAACAAAATCATGCTAAGTTGGTAAGGTTAAAAACATAATAGTATATAGACAAAAATACAAGTAATACATAAGGAAGTAAAGGTTCCTGGAAACATTCAAAAATCCAGGGAAGAAATTTCCGTCATAGAAACAGTAAGAGATAGATGCACCCACAACAGACTCAGGTTGCAACTCTAGGGTGCTCATCTGGTCAAGTATTGAGTTCAATCCAGCAGAATCAAGATTGCAGTGGTCTCTGCCAGACAGTAAGCCTGTTGTCTGTGACTAGAGTGGATGTGTTAATGGATCAGTCCAACTAGTTACCCCTGCAGATGGGTTTGGGGCTGCCACTGTCTCCCACAGTCCTCCACAAATTGGATGTTCATGATTTTATTCACCGTATTTGAATTTTGTAACTGACATCTTTGGGTCACACAGCTGGTGTGCTTCCTCCATGTGGACTTGGTTGACTCCTCAATGAAATGACTTCTTGCTTAAATACAAGTCTTGATAAGACCCCACTTGCTATTCCAGCAAATAGCCAGGAACCATCTGTTTCTTGACTACACTTTGATAAAGCCTCAAATTTCCTCCAAAGGCAACAGGTGGGTTCAAACTGTTGACTTTGTGGTAGCAGCCCAACATGTAATTTCATATGCCATCAGAACTATTTCATATTCTATTTGATTTATTAGAAATCTGGCAGAACAAATCAACAATAGGATTTCATTTTATAAAACATTGCAGCTTTAGAACTAGATTATATGTGGGATCTTCAAAACATTCCTGGGATAATGGGAACTGAATTATAGTGATGTCTTCGTACACACTTTTGGATGTTTGTACATGCTTTTTTTTGGAACTTGCATGTGTTTTTATGAAAGCTTGCATGTTTGGAACAAGGTAAAGTATTAATAAAACTCTTTCACCCATAATATGGGATAAAACATTCCATAAACGGAACCCTTATTCCTCTGTATAACAAGTAGATGATTGAAAAGATTGACTGCCTTTCTATGAAAGACAAGAGATCTGCTTTCCTAAAGTCCTACACTTGAATGGACAGATAGTGATTATAGTTTATACCTGGGCTATCCCATTATCATTTAGACTGTGTTTTGACCAAGACAATTGATTTCCACTTCCCAGCAACAGAGATGACCAGGAGTTGAGTTTGGTGAGATGTTAATATTATGTTTCACTACCTGCCTTGAGGATATAAACACAGGGAAGGGACAATAACATGGACAGAAAAGTCAGACACAGTATTTTGGAGCATAACTGACATGTTAGACTTGCTTTGTCCTGATTTTCATCACCTAATTATATTTTAAATGTTTCAGAATTCGTGGTGTTGGTGCAGGACATTTCAAATTTTTGTAGCATACTGGACTTAAAAAGGTAAGTTAAATTAATTTTTGGTCACTTCTTTATGAAACCTTTAAAATAGCATTCAGTAAACATATATTTGATGGTAGATAGAATAGCGGAAGGGGTGGGGCATCCATTAGGGGGTCAAATGAAGCGGTGACACATTGCGCATGTTCCAAGATCTGGGCTTCTGAAGAAAATGTTGCAACTGGATTGGTTTAATTGTGTCAGGTAGTTGCAATTCAGCCAATAAAGTCTGCCTGAGTCGTCAGCCACGCCTTTCTCCGAAAGCTTGAAAAAGAAGCGCTATTAGCCGTTCTCTTTCTCTCTCTTAAGCAACTTCCCAGCTGGCAAATGTGTATGTGAGATTTTCTAATGGCCGAACTAACCTAAAACTTCTTTACTCTTCATAAAACTTGTTTGAATCAAAAACCAGGTTTCAACTTAAATTCTTTTTTTCGCGGAGCCAAAGTACCGAGGCATTCAAGAGACCTACCATTCCAGCACCTACTATAAACCTTTTACAAGGACCCGTGGGAGTACTGCAATACATGTTGGGTCCCTAACATGATCATTGGTTCAAATCCACCCGTGGTAGAAACTAAAAGGCCACCTGATACCATGAAATCAGGTGTGAAAACTCTATGGTTTTCCGTGAGCCAGGATCAACTAGAGGCAGTGGGTTTTTATAAATCACACATGACTGCAGTCCCAATATTTAAAGAAAATCAATGCATGGCTTGTAATTTGCATATCATTACATTTAGTAGTTCAATGACATTAAGAAGAGTTTTGCTTGGATTGCAAAAAGAAAAAAAGCTTTGCAATCTATACTTCATGTTTTTGTCCATGCTCTGACACATCTATAATGTTTATGCTAGAAAAAATATTTAGGTTTGGGACTGATTTTGATGGTCTCAAAAATCCATTTTGGATTTGTAGCCTTGCCTAAATTATGAGGTTTATTTAAAGATTATAGTAAATTATTAGTAGGTGGAAGTTACTTTTTATTTTAAATCACTTTATTTGGGGATCTTACAACTCTTATCACAATCCATACATCCATTCTTTGTGTCAAACACATTTGTGCATTTTTTGCCATCATCATTCTCCAAGCATTTCACCCTCCCCCACCCTCCCTCCATCACAAACTCTTGATAATTTGTAAATTGTCATTTTTTCATGTCTTACACTATCTGATGTCTCCTTTTTTCCCACTTTTCTGTTGCCTCTTCCCCAGGGAGGGGGTTATAGGTAGATCATAGTGATCAATTCTTCTTTTCTCATTCCACCTTTCCCTTATACCTCCTGGTATCCCTACTCTCCTTATTCGTCCTGAGGGGGCTATCTTTCCTAGATTTCCTGTGTTCCTAGCTCCCATCTGTACCAGTGTACAGCCTCTGGTCTAGCCAGATTTGTAAGGTTGAACTGGGATCATGATAATGAGAGAGAGAAAGTATTAAAGAGCTAGAGAATTGGTTCTCAACCTGTGTGTCATGACCCCTTGGGGGATTGAATGATCCTTTCATAGGGGTTGTCCAATTCATAACAGTAGCAAAATATAGTTATGACGTAGCAATGAAAATAAATTTATGGTTGGGGGGGGTCACCACAATATGAGGAACTGTATTAAAGAATTGTGGCATTAGAAAGGTTGAGAACCACTGGACTAGAGGAAAGTTGTATATTTCATTGGTGTTATACTACACCCTGACTGGCTTGTCTCCTCCCTGTGACTCTTCTCTAAGGGGATGTCCAGTTGTCTACAGGTGGGCTTTGGCTCTCCACTCCACACTCCCCCTCATTCACAATGATATTATTTTTTTGTTCTGGGTCTTTGATAGCTGATACCAGATCCCATGGACACCTTGTGATCACGCAGGCTGGTGTTTTTCTTCCATGTGGATTTTCTTGATTCTCAGCTATATGGCCACTTGTTTATCTTCAAGCCTTTAACACCCCAGACACTATAACTTTTGATAGCCAGGCACCATCAGCTTTTTTCACTACATTTGCTTATGCCTCTGTTTTGTCTTTGGTGATCTTCTCAAGAAGGTGAGCATCATGGCATGCCAGTTTAATAGAACTGGATTGAGAGAGTACTTGAGTGGATGTCCAATGACCATCTGCTACCTTAATACTAAACCTATAAATATATGTAGATAGATCTATGTCCCCATCATCATACATGCACATGCCTGCATTTAGACCTCTATAAATGTCCTTTGCCTCCTAGAGCTTTCCTTTATTTCATTTTACTTTCCTTTTTCCCCATTGACATGCTCAGCCTTCATATGTGTTTCAGTAATTCTTCTCAGTTACGTTGCCCTTAATCAGTATTACCAGGCCTCCTACACCCTCCTCACTGTTGATTTTTGGATCATTTGTTGTTCCCTTGTCTCTGGGTTTGTTAACACCCACTTCATTTTCCTCAACTCCTCTACCACATTGCCCCCTGTCTCCACCCCCGGAACATTTGATCCCATTGTTTTTTCCTCCAGATTGTTTATTCTGCCTATCTTTTCTAGATATATTTGCAGAGATAATGATGTGCATAAAAAAACAAAACAGAGCAAAACAAAGCAAGAAAAGAAAAGAAACACCACAAAAATCAATGACAAAAAAAAAGAGAGAGAGAAGAAGAAGAAAGAAAAGCCTGTAAATGGTTTAGGGTATGCTGATGTTTGATGTTTAGGAGTGCTTCCCAGTTGATCCAGATGGAATGCCATGTCCTTGGCCCCAGTCTGTTTTTGGTATTCCTTGGGGGCTTCCTTGCTCTGTTCTCCTTGCTATTCTGTTGCACACTCTCAGTGTTTCACCTCAGTGTGGGTCAGATGGGGTGCAGTTCCCACACTGTGTCTTCAGTGTGGTCTCCTATAGCGCCAAGGGTTATTGAGGGAGGTCAAGTCTTGTAGTGGGGCTGGCCCTATGGTCCTGTCTGTAGTGGGACTGCTGCTCTGAGTGGGAATATCATCCTCAGTGCTCCACTCTCTCTTCTGTCTCCTTCATTTGTGCCTGTGTGCTCTGATCAGACATGTCTCTCTTCCTGAGCTGTAACTACAATGCTGTCCGGGAAAGTGAATCCTTCTGCGGGGAGGTGGGGGTTATCCATGCAGCTGGGCTTGAGATGGGTCCCTCATGTAGTTGCTCTTTTATTATTAATATATTCCCTAATGGTAATAAAATGAGTCTGTGTATCAACAATGATAAAACTGGGTTTCCAAACTTATTTAACCTACTGCTCCTTTTCAGAAAACAAATAAACAAATTTGGTGTAGCCTTGGTAATGAAAAACTTCTGTGCTATGGCCCACAAGTCAGGATAAAATGTCTGTAGGTATCTGTTCTTACAGCCACACTGGATTATTCTAGCAACGCATAGGAAATGTTATCACCTAGTGTGGGGAAAACTGACATAGACCAACACATTAGCATTAACTTTTCCAAAAAAAAATGAAGTAGGTGGGAACCAATTTCAAGGATCTACATATAATCTCCTCCTTGGGGTATGGACAACAGGGAAGTGCGTGAAGGGTGACATCGGACAGTGTACAAAATGGCAAAATAATATTAACTTATAAATTAGCAAGGGTTGATGGGGGAAGGAGAGTTGGGAGGAAGGGGAAACATGAAGAGGTAATACCAAGGGCTTAAGTAGAAAGAAAAAGTTTTGAGGATGATGATAGCAGCAAATGTACAAATGTGCTTTGCATACAATGAATGGATGTATGGATTGTGATAAGAGATATATGAGTCCCTCATAAAATGATTTTTTAAAAAAATGAGGTAGGCAAAGTTCCAATTCTCTTCTCTTGAAACAAATGCTTCAAATGTCAGAACCTGCACCCACCTTAATTTAGTCTAGTAGTTGGCAAGAGAATTCAGCTATCTTACATATCATCATGTAAAACTATGGTTTGAATGACACAAATGCAAGCCAACCACATACATTTTTGTGGTATTAAGTATTTTTATGCTCAAATTTCTCCTCATACGCTCAAACCAGGAAATCTCTGGCAAACTATAGAAAGGAAGGAGGAATTTTTTTCCCTCTGACAAATCTCAACAACTCATCTTTATCCTAGATTTTGTTCCACTTCCTATATGTAGTTTTGATTGCTCATTTTGTCCCTCAAGTATCCGTATTTTTTAATCTAAGGAAAAGCCTATGCTCCAAATTGTGTTCAAATGTAAGTACTTCCTTACAGATACAGCACTCTTTTGAGAATTTATAAAACTAACCATGAATCACAGATACATTGTTTTATAACTTGGACTAGGTGTTGAGCTCTTTATGTATACCCTGGTAAGTCATGGTAAGTACTCATGGTCACCCATCCATAGGCTTAGGGAAACCTGTGAGTGAACACAGGACAGATGTTGTTGACTCTCCATCAGTGGCCATCAGTGCCTGCTCTGTAGGGACTGGTGTTTGAATGTGGGAAGTAGATAATACTTATAAGAGTGAATTTGTTCATTACAATAGAATTAAATCCAATAAGGGGGTAAATAGAGAGCTCATTACTGGTGAAAGGAAATCTGCCAGTCGTGATAAACCTGACAGGGGAGTAATAATTTGCTTAAGGTCTGTGAACATCTCCATTTCTCCAACACATCACGGTTTTCTGCAAATTATTTAGTCTTCAAAGTTGGGACTTTGTTTTAATTCCAAGCTTTGTACTTCATTAATTTTCAGATCTGGCTAGTACATTTATGTTGATTTTGCTTTGAGACCTGTTAACTTTCCAGGACTTTTGCGGCTGTTGTTGTTTTTGAGTTGGTACAAAGGTGTAGTGATTATAAATTAGTAGAAACTCTGCAGGCTTCTCTCTTTAAACAATAAACCTGTGTTGGTATCATTGATGCTGAAAAATAATCTTCTACCTGATTTACTTGACCCAAATGTTTCCAAAGTGAGCACACTCATAATCTGTGATTTATTGCCAATTCCTCTTCTCTCCCCACAAGATATGTGAGAACGGCTAAAGGAAAAGCAGTCAACAACCACTTAGGCAAAAGCATTTTCAACTCCACTTAGATGTGAAGATTCCAATTATATCAATGACTTAAATTCTCTCAATTTTCTCTTAACCAAAGTCCCTGAGTGTAGTGTGTACAATGCTACAGAATTAAACAAACAGTGTCTACAACTCACATTTTCTGCTGCATCCTCTTCCCCAGTCAAGCATGGGTAGATACTCCCTCAGAGTTTGCTGATAGCGATTGAACAATTTCTTCTAGTTACTCTGTGTTAGTCCGGGCAAATTAGAGGAACAAATTTCATAGACACGCATATAGGTATAAGGAAAAGGTTTACATACAAGAGGAACAGGACATTGAGCCCAGTCCAGTTCAAAGTCTTAAGTCCAATATTAGCCCATATGCCCGAAATCAGTCTATAAAGTCTCCTTCCAACTCATGAAGTCACAGTTCAGTGGATGCAGAATCCCAGCACTGGCAGGGTTCTCCACATGGCTCCTCACTTCCAGGGCTCAGGGTCCATCAACAGCAGAAGCAAGTCATCGCTGGCAGAGGTCTCCATGTGGCCGCCCCAGCTTCAGAGGTCTGGTTCCATCAGGGCAAGGCCATGTTGTCTTTCTGCTGGCTCCTCCAGCTTCTTGGACACTGCCATCTTTTCTTTTTCATGATTATTCATCTCTCAGACTAATTCCAACAACTGGGGAAGATAGCTTCTCATCTTCATGAGGGAAATATCAAGAGATTTCCCAGAAGCCTCAGGAGAAAGCCATGGCCACATAGAGGTCTCATTAGCTACTCAATGGCTATCTCCAGATTAACAGGCTAGACGCCACCCCTACATTTCAATCATAAAATTAACGTAAACACATGACTGCCACATACTCCTTTTTAGCATTAAAGTCTTCATCCTGGTGACCTTCCAGCAGCTCGATCTTTTCTTCTTCAGCATTTTTCATAGTTTGCTTATCTTCTGAGCAAATTTTATCTCCCCAGTTTTTCTTTATCTCCAATCTGATTCTTTAGAGACTAGGTATGACTTTCAAATTTGTTTCTATTATCAACTTGATCCTGGCCTGTTTGCATTCCTCAGCAAACTTCTCAGCATCATCAGCCATCCTTTCAATTTCTTCAGCTGTCTGATGATTTGGGTCATTGGTAATTATGATCTTATTTTTGTTCCCAGTAGCTTTGTCTTCAGCTTTTTTTTTTTTCATAGAATGCCATTGACATTTACCTGAAAGTTGATTTCAATTTGGGTGTCTTCACTGGGAGCAGGTAGAATTCCAGTCAAGTAAAATGAACCTAAGAGATGATGTCGGGATTTGTTCAGATGACTTTTCTACCCTTCTGATCTTCCTGTTTGGTTCCACTTTTATTGCAATGTCTTAGGGAGTTCACTGACTGGGGTTTCCCTATTTGACAATCGATGGTATAGAAATTGGAAGCAAAACAAAATGAGACTTGTACACATGAGGGTTTACTCTGAGAAAAACTGTTAGGTGACTTCACAAAAGATGCTGGCTTTGTAAGATCTGCCGTCTGATTCAATCAGTATAACCACAGATCAATTTCATTAGAAGATTTATCTGACTGAATTATAATGCCAGAATTCCAATTTCCTAATTTGAAATAATCAATGTAATCATTCCATGTACTAGAATACCTCTGTCAACAGCAATATATCACTCTCTTCCCATTGGGAGAGCTACATAGACATCAAACAATAATGAGAATATTTTGTAGTGAGCCTGGCATCAGAGAATGGGAAGTTAATTAAATGCAATTTAATATACTGAAAGGGAGGTTAGCCTGATGAATTCACCTCAATATTGGTACGAGCTTTCTCAATGAAACTAGAAAATATAAGCAATCTCATTGTCCAGAGACATCTCAAATAGTGACTACCAAAGTTTCAGAGAAAGATTCATCTATCTGTTTTTCTCTGATTGTTGAGCAGCCTCTGATCCTCCAGCTCAAGCTTTTCCTTTCTTTCTTTTTCTTTTCAGAAGGTATGTAATATATTCAATATGGTTAATAGGGATATGAATGAGGTCTATTTATTGATATAAAAGTCAG
Source organism: Nesogale talazaci (assembly GCA_004026705.1). Classification (NCBI taxonomy): domain Eukaryota; kingdom Metazoa; phylum Chordata; class Mammalia; order Afrosoricida; family Tenrecidae; genus Nesogale; species Nesogale talazaci. Next base: position 151,405 of record PVJH01000448.1, on the reverse strand, counting down.
TAAGTAATCTTGTTTCTTTCCACCTCATTTGCAGTGAGCAATGACACAGAACACTTTGGAGTTATAACCTTACAGGGACCAGCATTTATATCCCTGTCAGCTTACAATTCTTGAAATCTAAGATTTCCATCTACTTTCATTGTTCAAACACTATCACTGACTGGAGTTTGAGCTTGTGGCTCATCGCCTGGTAGATCTTTTTTGGCTCAAGGTGACCCATGTGTGCAGATTAGAGCTGGTCTATAGGTTTTCAATAGTGTGACCCTTACAACGTTTCTGGGCCTATTTCCAAAGGAGGCTCTGCGTAAAGTCCTAGTGCAATATTTGATAATTTGCACCATCCAGGAAGACCTATCTTGACCATAACTTTGGGGATTTTTTTCCTCCTTCCCCCTTTTTCCCCACCACATCACTGCCCTTGTAGAATAGGAAGCCCATTCTTGCTCCTGGAGAGCTGTTGAAGGATTTGAAATGTCAACTCATGGGCCACAATCCCGCACACAAACACTGCGCCACCAGGGTTCAGCTACCATTGCTCCACAAGGGTTCAGCTGTCTTAATCATACCTATAATAATTTATCTACCTATTTTTTTCAAGATTTTCATAGTTAGGCTTCCACATAAATAGTTTTATTTTTCTAATTCTTTACAATTTACATTCTCCATTTTTCAAATTTTTTTATATTAATGATCTGAGGAGCTTAGAGACCATAGACAACTCCACGTTTTCACTCAATCTTCTTTACTGAAATATTATCCCTGCCTTTTAATTATTTTCCTTTATCAATTATTATTTTAATTTTCAGCAAAAGTCTTGGAAAAGAGCAGGTCTTATAGTGATTAGAAAATATTTCAGTTTAATGTACACAGGTAAAGACAAATAGCTGCATATTACTTATGTGTATATTGATGACTATGAATCAGTTTTGAAGGACTCTGACAATATTTACAGATCCATGTCATATTACAGAAGGGAATTAGTTATATATTCACATTATTTTCATCGTGTTAAGTGTGAATTTCTCAACCACTTATCTAGAAAGAAGAACCATGCCTTTATCTGTTGTATTATAGTTCAAAGCATGTAGTACAGTGATAGTAATTGTCCATTCATGGAACATGTGAACCAATACAGTCTGAAGCAAAGTAAAATAGAATTAAACTCCCTGATATTGAGTCAATTTCAACTCAGTTTGACACTATGTAAGAATGGAAAGACTGCCCAGCCTCACTTGACCAGAGCCTTACCTTTCTGCCACAGCCATCTGGCTGATGGCTTTGAACATCGGAGGTCATCGCAAAGCCTTACCTACATGACAGGAATTTTTGTTTCTTTGTTTGTTTTTAATATGTACCCATGTAACAGTAATGTTTTTTGAATTGTGACAAAAGTACGTTATTTAAATCATTGCATGAAAATAACTATGAAAGCCGAATGCATTTATAAATTTCCTCAGAATTTTGCAACCAATTGATTATTCAACATGACTGTACTGTGGATATTCTTTGGGAACTCGGAAAAAAAACCATCACATTTATTTTTTAATGTAAATTTAGTATAAAATTAAATATAAAATTTCCAGACCTCCATTTCTGTATGAATATTCTTGAAATACTTATAAAACTCCATTGTCAATCTGGGTTTCCTTGAGTTTTTGAAGATATTTAAAATCAATGGAGAAAGCAAAATCAAAAATGTGAAGTGAGGGAAAATTCTTACTTTGGTTGCTGTCAGGCAGTGCTATAGATTCTTAGCATTCCATTGAATACAACCCAAATAAGACTGATTCAAGCTAAGCTTCATATATGACAATTCAAACACTTATTCAAGGTGCATAGGGGATATAAAAATATACACCCCATTATCTCTGATATCTAAAAGCTTACACATTTTGCCTTGATTTCATATATTTACTTACCATAGGAGTATTATCCACTGAAAGTATGTACATTTATAAAAAAAACAAAAAGCAAAACAAAGAAATAGTGTTTTAAAATGAAGCAGAACTCTTTTGTATGTCTTATCTCCACTCAAAAGAAACCAAGTAATTTCTTGATAAAAGTCGCAATTAAATTTTTCTCCCATATTTGGGCCAAAGATCTTTTTGTCCCTTTTAATTTGTGTGCATAAGTAAATTTCAGTCAAGATATTTGGTGTTTAATGAAGAAGGATTGTCTAAACTATTTCAAAAGAGCAATTCTTGGCTTCAATTAGAACCCCTTGATTTAGATCCTAGCAGCAACTCTCAGTGAATCTGGAAACAAGATTTCAAAGTTTTGAAGAATAATAAGAGAAGTTACTTACCAAGACACAGAATTGTTGTGCTGGCAGATTTTGAAAGACTATGAGAATATGCTATACATTTTAAAGAATATATTATACTATTTGTACTGATTTCTAAACAGGGCAACTATACAGAGAAAGAAAAAAGAGAAAAGAGAGAATATAGTAGAGAGAAAAGTGGAGGGGTGTATGTTTACCTTCTATGGGAATTTTCTACTCCACTCATATATGTTGATCAACTTTGGATCTGATATATCTAACAAATAACTGTTTTCTAAAGCAATGTAATTAAATAGCTGGAAGAATGTGTAAATGAATCCTTTGAAAGAGTCTTTACATAATATTGGGTTTTGATGATTTACTGAAAGTATTTTCACTCATTTATTATTATAAACATTTTTAAGGATGAATATTTTATTCAAATATTCAGTAGCATTGTTGGAGCTTTGGATTTCTTAGTCACACCCAATGTTTTTAAAACCTAAGAATTTAATATGATAGTAATACTATTTGACTATATGCATTTACTAATATAAACCTAATATATATATATATATATATATACTTGATTATATAGCCATGTGTACTATCATTTCTATGAGACAAATATCTTTCCACATCTCTCATTCTGTCCAGTTCTGAGACAAGGCTGCAAGCTACACCGGTGCCTGAGGAGCACCTGTGAATTTGTAGGTGCGAGAAAATGAGATCGGCGCAGGGAATATATCAAAAATTATTTTTGCCCCATTGACTACAATTAAAGTCAGCCATCAGCTATCTTCAATATTCCCTCTCTTTTTCCAAGGTTTGTATTTCTATGAAACAAGAAATTCCACAGGATGACAAATTGTGCTTGTAGAGATCGACAAATCCAAGTTTCTTCTTGAAGTTATTTGGTGAATGGAGCCGCAAATCTTCAAGGTGTGCTAGATACAAATATGTTTGGGACAAAAAGAGCCACACGGTTCCAGTATGGTCTGAGGGTAATAAGATGAAGCAATTCCTCTTGATGAGGGAGGATGCGCACAGCATACTGATGACACTAAACCTCCAGCTGATCTCCCTGCAGTCAGCTGGTCTCTAGAGCATGTGGGCCTTCCACCTGTAATTTGCATAGTAAAGAAGTTTGGCAAATTTCCCTCACTTTAGATCTAGTTGCCTGAAATTCTCGTATATGCTGGTTTATGCCTGAATATCTTTTGCACAGCTATGAGAATATCGAATTACCTGTCCATGAGTCAATTATTCCATTTGAAAATAGCTGTAGGAAAAACAGGAAGTAGTATTTACCATTAGAAAGGTAATGATACATAACACAGAGGAAAGTGCGGAATGTTTTCCATAAAGCAGACTTGGGAGAGGCTATATTTGGTTTCATACCTCCAGATATGGAATAGTTTCGCTTACTTTGAGCTGATGAGAAACAGAGAGGCCAGGCTTAAATATGCTGATCTTTGTTGATTCTGTGTGGCACAAGTCTTAAAATCTATTGTCTGCTCAGATGCTTTCGACCCATCATGATGCCGTAATGCAGAGAAAACTGCCTTCTAGGGTTTTGAAGATTGTACACCTTTAAAGAAGTCACCTACAAACTCTTTCTTAGGTGGAGAAATGAGTGGTTTCCCATGGTTGACCTTGTGGTGAGCTGCCGAATGCTTAACCACTGAATTGTCCAATTGCCTTAAAATAAGCCTCCTCCAAGTCAAATCACGCCCACTGCTGACCTGCCTGCTGACCTGCTAGCAGCATTTGACTGCACCTAAAATCAGCTGAAACTCACCCCAAAGGCTTTGTCACTATTTTTCAGTATTCCTTCTCTAGTATTCATATTCACCTATGATGCTTAGACTAGTATAGAATCTGGAAACTGTTAATTAACATATACATGGAATAACATTTCTTAGATATTGAACATATTAATGGAAAAACAGGAGTAAAAGGAACAAAAATAGAAAAAGTATACATTTTATATACAAGTAATGCAGAATATTTTTTATGTTCTTTGTAATGGGGGGGCGGTAACATGAAAAAATATGGGATTGTAGTTAAGAAAATTATAATTATATATCAACTTTATAATTTTAATGGTTACAGTTTTAACATCCAAGCAATGTAATTCATACATATTCTCTTTACAGAGCCTTTAAAATGGCTATTTTCACAAAGTAAAACCTTGGTTGTCTCATAATGTCAGTCACTCTAGTCCTATTTTTGCCCCAAACCTTATAACTGTGATTTCTCCCACCAAAGGGGTATTTTGAAGCAATTAACTTTCTTCGTTGGTACCTGGATTAGCTCTGTGTCTGTAAAATGATTTCTATTTTCCTGTCATTTGTTCATCTGCCAAATAAAGGGATTGGATTTGATATTCACTAACATACTTTAAGATTCAAAAATCCCAAATTTTAGTATTTTATGTCGTGGCATTGTGCATCATAAAGATTTTCAATCATAAAACTGTTGAAGAATTGGATTGTTATATTTTTTCAAGAATTCCATTTAATTGATTAATTTTAATTATTTAACCCCACCAAATAGCTAGAATGTTCATGATACTTAAATAGAACTAAAAAGTATTGAAAATGACAGCCATCATATCCTAAACATTTTTCGTGAAAATCCAACTTAATTTCAGATTTTCTCTTGTTCTTCTTTATCTGTTTTTGAAAAGCAGATTCTATATCAATTTAGAATAATAGGAAACACTATAAACCATTTCCTAAAACTTTGAGTTTGGAATGTTAGCGCCATTAGATAGTATACGTATTATCATCAACAAGGTATTTAAATTATTTGACCTTAGTTTTTCCATCTAGAAATTTAGTGCTGGTAAAAATAGTGTCTTCTACATCGGAATAGTTAGATAAATATAAATAAAGGTAATTATAGTAATGTACAAATATGTGTAATGTATATTTCAAAATAATATTATCCTTCAAGTATGCATATTTATCACAATATATAATATTATGTTCTGCAAGCACATTCTAGTTATATTTCCTGAGCTATAAAAAATTGGCATTTGTGATGTATTTAATAACTGTTATTTAAATTAATATTTAAATTCCCTTATAAATAGTTCATTTATCCATTATGTATATCACATATAGGTGTTATATGTGCATGCATACATGTATACTATGCATAAGTGAATCATTAACAGTATATGCCATGTCACAATTAATGTTCTTAAATATCATGCAATTCATTTCTGGTAGAGAAACTTTATAATTCAACTGTAATATCTCTAAATAGATAAATTGCAAAACACTGCCCATAGTAATGTATTTAAATTTATTGTTTGCTCGACAGTATTAAAAATTGAATGGGCTGAGCCCCGGTGGTGTTGTGGTTCAGTGCGGGACTGCGTCCCACTGGCTTGGTGGTTCAAATCCAGCAGCAGCTCTCCAGGAGCAAGGCTGGGCCTACAACTCCCACCAGAGGGCAGTGATGCCTGCCCACAAAAAAAATTGAATCACACCTAAAACACAACTGGTGTTATGGAAACAACTTTAAATGAATCCCATTCACCAAGTAGCAGGTATTAACGGACAGCAAACTATTGTCTCAAATGCAACTTACTAGTGTAAGTGAGCTGAAAGCCTTGGTCAGTGTCAGATCCGTTGGTGTTGAATTCCAGCCACAAGTGGTTAGACGTACTGTTGAGAGTCAGTCCCTGGAGTTCATTTCTTGTGAAGGATCCCAGGGACCGCGAGGAGCTATCTTCACCATCATATACCTAGTGGAAACACACAGCGTATGTTCGTTTTTGCATGAGAAGGTTAACAAGAGATTCAGACCTACAAGGGCACAATTTTATAAAATCGACGTAGTTCAGAAAAATCAAAAGGGTGCTATTACAAAGAGACACTATTTCCTTAAGGCTTAGCTTTTCCATTAACCTTACACCTGTAAGATTCTGCTTTTGTACAGAACATTTAAAGCTAATTACTTCTAGAGTGTTTCTGACTTTATTTCAAATATTTCTTTGCCTTTTCAAGTTTCATTCACAGATTTTCATAGTTCCTTTTCCTCTTACCTAGATTCTTAGCTTTCTTCTACCATTCCTATCATATGTAATAAGCACATAGCCAACTGCTCAGCAGACTCATATACAATTATATACATTGATAAAGGAAAGCATATTTTGAAAAATTAAGTTCAAGACCAATTATTTGATGTCATTTAAATTAAAGAGTCACATACTCGTGTAGTAGAATCAAACACCCGGGTTCTCACGGACAGTGAAAAATCACTGCTTTTTGAGTGATGGAGAATGTTAAATCCAGAGAAGGTAGGTTCACACTCAGAATGCTGGATCAACTATATATATCAGGTTGCTGCCTTTATCTACCTATTTTACATAAAATTATTACATAGTTTATTTTTTACCTTTTGTGTGTGGATCACATGGAAGATTATATATCAGATTATCATTAAATAAACACCCCCCCACACTCACAAATGAATTATCCATCAACCTTTAACCACTGTGCTGCTGATTTTAGTTGCCTCTAATGCACCTTAGGGTCCTGGTGACTTCATGCCTAGTAAGATCGGCCTGCTGCGGACCAGAGGTATTCACGACTGTTTGTCGGGGTGGGGTGGGGTGGGGGTAGCTCAGAAGCTTTCATCCTGTCTCTATCTTTCTGAGTGTGTCTGCTCAGAACGGTTAGCACAGTGGTCACACTTGCCTCCACCGACAAGTGAGTGGTGACCATGCTTGAGGCACATTGCTAGAGAACAGAATGTGTGTCTCCCTTATGAAACATGAAAAATGTACCCCTGAACACCATGTACTCTATTTTTATCTGCAATTCATGAGAAAACATATAAAAAGCGGAAGGGGCAAAAATCTAACCTAAAACTTCTTCCCTCAATGTCCTTCAGAAACATTGTCAAATAGTCAAAGCGCACAGGATTTCTGGGCCCTTAACAAATAAGTGTCCCAACACTCAGTGCTCTCCAGGTCACTCAATGCACAGCACCTCTATGGAACACAGTAGACCTGTCCCTGGCATTTTACAAGGCTCTGTTACCTTGTGGGAGGGTAAAGTCTCCCTCTCTCCCTGGGACTGTGGGTGGGTACAAACTGCTGGCCTGGTGATGAGTAGCTCAACGTGTCTCCTACCACGTATACCCAGAAATCCAGCTTCAGTGATGGGAAAGCATATGCCATGTGGACAGCACAATCTTACCGCGTGGTAGAGTTATAGCTACCAAAAAGCCAAAGTCAAGCTCATGCTTTCTAGATGATTCTCACTGTTGATTACTCTCTAAAAGGTTTTGGAGGCTGTAAATCACAAAGCTTCATCTTTCTCCCCTAGAACACTATGGATCCCCCCTGGATCACTGTATATCTTGTGATTTAATAACTTATTAAACAGTGGAAATATGGGGGCTATAAGCTTCTCTGAAACAGTATTGTGTTTAGCTGCATCACCAATAATTAGCACTGATATGTAGCTAAGAATAACTAATCTACTGTACCAAAGACTGATGTGGAATATTATTGCATCAATTCCCAAAAGGTGAAACTGAATTCAAATTTTCCATCTGTTAAACATGTCGTACTGGAAGTTGGGATATTTCAATTGATTTCTAATTCCATTAGTAACAAGTTAGTTTAGCTAACTAACATCTCCTTGCTATACTTCTTCAGCTATCAAGTATCTGGACTGAGGGATTCCATTTAGTTGCTAAAAAGTTGCTTTCAGTCATGTTATATACAAAATTATCACTTGCTTACACTACAGATAGTCAGAATCTGGCTTATGGTTAATGCCATATACTCAGAATGAGGTAGCAGAGTTCACAGGTCATCACGGATTTGGTAAATCACATGGATTCCAAGAATGACAATACTGAAAGAATTTTGAAAATTACTCCCATGTTTACAGAACTATAGAACTCATTTTGCAAATTTACTTTCTCTTTCCATTAGACCTTATTTTCATATCATTTTCATTAGGGCTATATTCTCTTGCATGATTTTTCCACATGAATTAAGAAAAAATATTGCCTATCTATGTGGATGGGTTTGTGTGTACATACTGCATGTCTTTATTATTAGCTATAGTATATATGAACATAAAAAGTAGCATTTACTTAAAATTTAGAATTGCATTTCAAACAATTTCAGTGCAGGTTGTTTATTGGCATATTCAATAAAATTGGGACTGTAAAATATTTCGGCATTTCAGATGATTGACAGTTCTCTGCAATTAAATGTGGCAGGTAGGATCTTTTGGAGTTTTTTGATATAATCAACAAGTTCACACTGCATGCAATCACAAAGGAACATGATTTCCTTCCTCTTATTTCAGTCGTAGTGATTAGTGTTGCACTTTATGCAATATCTTTAATCACTCACCTGCACAAAAGCACAGTTAATTGTTGCCTAAAAGTTTTCCTTAAAGGGTTATTGGTTTTTAAATTTTAGGTTATCGAAATAATTCAGAAAAGAATTTCTTACCATGTAACTTTGCAGATTTTTTTCTTTCTCTTTTTCTTTTATTTTTGATAAGAGTTGGAATGTACTAATCTTCTGCCTAAAAAAATCACTTCTTAATTACAGTTCTTCAGAGTGCCAGCATGAACTTTGAAAGACTGTTAACATGAAAGGCAACTAGAACAGAAGTGCTCTTTCACTGAAAACAGTCAGATGCCAACCACAGAGGAAGTCCACCTCTGTAAGTTCCCCTTGACCAGTGCACATACCTAATGAGGTCAAATGGAACTCCACTGGAGCCTCCACTTTCACCATGGTGCAATGATTGACCATTGGGGGGATCGATAAATGGTCCCTGGGTCATTCCTTGACTCTTAGCATTTTCTCTTAATGTTGAAACTGTGTTGAATCCAGTGGGCCTGCTATATATTGCTGTGTGCACCCACTCAGATATCAGTACCATTGAAGAAGATGCTAGAATACTTCAGAAAGAGAATGAAACAAATGAGCCATTTCTTGTCATACATCAGCTATGTGACCCAGGGCAAACTGCTTCACTTCACTCTCACACTGGGAAGAGCAGGGAGTTGGGTTATGGTTGTGGTCGGCAATCTGAGGCTCGAGCCATATGAGGCTCTTTAAGTGTGACCATGCAGCAAGGAAGTAACATTGAAAACAGTTGAAGGTAATTATTTCAGGGCACTTTGATTTCCTTTGTTTATAAAAATATATTTAAGGGGCTGAGCCCCGGTGGTGTAGTGGTTGAGTGTGGGACTGTGGCCCATTGGCTTGGTGGTTCAAATCCAGCAGCAGCTTTCCAGGAGCAAGGCTGGACCTCCCACTCCCACCAGAGAGCAGTGATTCCCCCCCCCCCCAAAAAAAAAAAAAAGAGAACGTATTTAAGGCTCTGGAGTGACTTTCCAGTCGGTAGGATGGACAGGATTCACTCTTTGGTCTCAAGAGTTTGCCGACACCTGTCAGGCCTTCAGTCTGTAAAGTTAGTAACTTTTGTCTTCCTGCAGTTCTTGAGGTCTCCCAATATCCTTGCCTTGCTATGAGGTCCACGTTCTAGAAACGTTGTGGTTGTATGGGGACTCTATTCAAGGCTTTAGGAATGAAGGGGATTTTGAAATAGAGCTGGGATCTTGTATATGAAGGTCAGACCATGCAATCAATTTCAAAACTTGATTTTGTTCCCTAAAGCATGGCTAGAATAGAGCATTCATTCAGCACCCCTTAGCATTTCTCTGAGCTGCTAATAATTTGCATCATCTAACTCTGAGAGGCAAGGCTTCCAGCTCTTGTGGAATGTCACTCAAAGCTCTCATCAAAGATTTTGACAAGTTTGGTCATTCTTCCTGCCTCTCCTGAGGAAGCATCTGTGGAGTCCTGGCTGTCTTTTTCCACATCATGCAAGTCTGGGTTTTTCACCAGGGTGTCTGAGCTTGCTTCCATATCACGTTACCATCCCTCTATCCCCCAAAGCTGTGCTTTTGTTAAAAATACAGAGCAATTACAAAAGAAGTTAATGTGGGAGATCCCACAGATAATGCTAGACAATATTTTTAGAAAGTATTCTTCTATCATATCATTTAATGTTACAAGACCTTAACATACTTGGTATCTTTGCATGTTTTTACACATAAGGAAGTTAAGGATGAAAATGGTTAAATAAATAACTTACCAAAAATATGCTACTTAGAAATGTCATATGTAGGATTTGAGGAAGTTATTTCAAAGCCCATATACTCTCCAGCAAGAACTGACCTTATGTTTTCTCTGAATCAAATTGGCTAAATAAAATACGTTTCCATTGCCATCAAGCCAATGCTGACATGGCAACCCATGTGGATTTCAAGCCAATGCTGACATGGCAACCCATGTGGATTTCTGAGACTGTAATTTGTTTGGTCAATCTTTCACTCATGGAGCAGCTGGAGGTTTCAAAAGACTAACCATGTGGACTGTAGCTCAACACAGAACATCAGCACCTCTACACCAACAGGGGAATATGTATATATGTATGTGTGTATGTATTTTATATACATATATATAAAGATAGCATGATATTAAATAGCATTCTCTTTTACCTTTAGAATATCTCCTTCAAACAGCTGAAAGTTCCGAGCTCTGAGATGGATTCCCTTGCCAGCTTCTGTTTCTATTTTATAGATACACTCATGGTTATTATCATAATTTGATGGGAAATTTGGAGACAGTAATGTTCCTTCATTTCCTTTGACACTTGCTCCACATTCCGCTAAAATAAATAGGACAATAAAAAAGAGCATTAAAGAAGATTCAGAAGTGGAATTACTGATTTTAATAGATAAAAATTTAAGAATTATGACAACCCTCCTTTCTATCCATGTATGCCTATTCTTCGGATAGTTACTCTTTTACAGATTAGTGACATTTTATTGTTTTACTGATTTAATGATACAAATATGCCATCTTCATTCCAAAGGTGTTTCTTTTTTGCTGGTTGTTCATAAAGTGACCTGACACTAGAAGGAAACAATATGCTAGCTAATAATGGGTTCTGAAATGAGATAACGGTACTTCCAGTTATAGGACTTGTTGAAAATATCATGGGGGCGGTCATATTTTCATTTATGCCCCATATTTCCCTCACAAAGTGTCCCCACCAATTACAACAGGCTGTGATTCCACTCTTATTAATATTTTTAATATTTATATTTTGTGGCATCAAGATGACTAAGTTTTAAAAAAACAGACAGAGTATAATAAAACTGAACTCATCTACATTACATTTGGGGGCAAATGAACATTTAATGGTAATAATATTATACTATTCTCCCTTTCCTTGATGCTAAAAGATAAGGAAATACTAGTCTGCTGACATCAAGTTGATCACTGACTATGGCAACACGGCGGCGCAGAGTGGAATTGCTGCTCCTTAAGCTTTTAAAACTACAGATCTTTTGAGAAGGGTGAACACTTTCATCTCTCTCTCTTTGATTGGCTGGTGAGTTTAAACTACTGACCTTCCACTTGGCTGCCAAATACTCAACCCACAATACTAGCAGGGCTCCTCTTTCCTTGATTATAGGAAACATTAATTTATGTCTAGATCCATATTTCCATACTATCACCTTTAATCAAAGTAAAAGTGAGAGTAAATATTTCTCTTTAATTTCTGCTGACATAGAGAGGCTCACTCATCTCCTGTTACCCATGTTATGGTATGCAAAAATGAATAGGTTAGGTTTACTACTATGTCAGTTCTAAAATTTGAGGAGGCCAAAAGGATCTTAGAATTATACTGCTACAAAAATATGCTTGCATAATTTCCATGAGATTCTGCATCAAATAATTTATTAAATCTATTCTATGCCAAGCAAATTATTATTTTTAATTCAATAAAATAGCTATTTGGTTAAATAATAATCAAGTTAGAAACATAAAATCAATAAGATTATATACACAAATGAGCAGAAAGGAGAGAAGGCTACAGAGTGATATTTGGTGGAATAAATTGCTTAAGATATTATATAACATTTCCAAGTATCTTCTGCATTTCATTGTCTTCTGATCCTGTCTGATTTAGCCTCTTTCTGTTACTTTGGCAGGTAATGAAATAATTTACACCACTAGATTGACTCCATAACCTCGTTGCCCAAGAAAGTTGCTGGATACACAATTTAGCTCACCATGGCTTGTGGAATTTAGGGCTCATAAAGAATCCATGCAGAAAAAGGTGGAGAGAAGAATCATAAAGCAGCATACTCTCAAGCTATGTTTCATGTATCCCCTACTACTCTTTAAAAACAGAGATTGAGTCTGCTTCAAGGGGAGAAAGTATTGAGGAAGAAGCACAGAGAGTTTGTGACCCAACAAAATGTCAATAGTCGTTGTTTTTAGGGACCCTCAATGGGCTCCACGCAGAGTGACACCAGGTACCACAGAAGAAAGTACAGGCCAGCCCTCCCACACCTTCACTCTTGAGTTCTATTCAAACTCACTGCTGTAGCCATGGAGAAAATACTAATAGGTATTAATAGCAGTAGCAATGATAATAATAAAAGTTTCTATAAGAAAATATATTTTCTGTAGAGAAAAGTAAATGTGTCTCCTACTCAAAACTGCATTCATTACTCAGACCCATCTCTTGGTGATAAAGGGCAGTTCAGGGACTTCCTCTGCCTGAATTTATAGGGACAAGACTTTAGTTCCATAGCCCTTTTCTTGTTCTTTTTTGCGAGTAGTAACGCTTGCAAATGTGAGCAAGATAGGAAGCTCTCATTCCTCCATCTCTATAATTCCATCAACCTACAGTTTAGAAAAAGGAAACATTTTCCCCTTTATGCACTCAAACGCTGCCCCCCTAAACTGCTTTTGGTGAAATGACCCCTTTTCCATGGCATTCTGACTATTTCAGGGGTGAGCACATTGTGAAGACAGAGGTTGTATTTCTTTTTTTCAATCTTGTGCCCTTACCATGTGTGAGTGCCTGGTTCAAAAGAGACACGTAATACATAGTAAATGAACAAGAAAATTAGGATATATGTCATTTTAATTGTTTTTTAAAGTTATTTTAAAAGAAGAAAAATCTCTTGGGGCTCTAGAAGTTTCTAAAGATAAAATAATTTTTTAAAAATGTGAACTGATTTTTAGTGGTGAAATGAGAATAATGTTTCTTTATTTTTAAGATTGAAATAGGAAAGATAATGAATGATCTACTTACAACTTACAGATTCTTCCTGATAGTTGAAGACAATTATTATTGGGCATAGGTTAATTAGGAAGAAATTACTTATTTTTGTTTGATTACTTGATACGTTAAATAGAAATGATATATTCTTATAATGAGAACAAATTGGATTTTGGTATAGGTGTGGTTCTAACAAGAAAAGTTAAAACATTTAAAGGTTTTTTCACTGGTGTTCCACATCTCCCAAATTCTATGGTCACGTTTTTACTAGTCAAAGGAGAATACAAGCATTTAGTTAGCGCCTGAAATACTCTGAGATGATCACTTAGTGCTAAATGAGGAAAACGAATAGACTTTTCCCCAAAATAAAATGAGAAAAGGCACTTAAAATTTTAAGACTGAATAAAGACCATCACTTTAATGCCTTCTATTTTGACAATATAACTCTCAGGATCCTATGCCTCCGTAGCTGCTCTGCTCAGTTACCCAGGGCTGTGCAGCAATCTTAACCTTAGAGTGTGCCTCAAGATTGACCTAGCTTTTAACAAGAAGAGACCAGCAGCAGGTATAGCTGCTCTCGGTGACTGCAGAGTCACAGGGGTCTGTGTTCTTCTTCCATGTACCCAGAAGAAAGTATAGTCAATGAATAGGCTGGATGGTGGAATATCGACCCCAATTGTTGGAATAAAGGCAGAAGCCATCCTGGAGAGAAGTGTCTAATGGACCAGGGGTTTTCACTCTGAGAATCTGCTGAAGGATCTGATATTTGTTGTATTCCCCACAGAAAAGACTGCAGATGTGGTTAAAGGGCAAGGACCAGTTCTCTCCTGTGTGAACCACCACCTAGAGGAGCAGACTCTAGGAAAAGTGCCTGTATGCACCCAAGCAAAGGCTATTTTCAAATATACCAGATTGCAAGAAAGGCTATAGTTGATCCCGTCAAATATTGTTAGGATTTGTTTCGTGAACTTGGATCTTAAAGAATAGAAGAGAACATTTGTGTCATACTCTTAAAGCTATTTTAAATCGAATTGTAGTTATGCCAATTCAATGTCAAATAATTTTGACTGTTTGCGAATTGTAACTACATCCACCAGGCTGTTCCTCAGAAGTCAGGAAGATGAAACTTCATCCCATGTACTTTGGGCATGTTATCAGGAAAGACCATGCCCTGGGAAAGGACCTTAGATTTGGTAGATTAGAGTCAAACCCTCAGTGAAGTGAATTGACATGGTTGGTGCTAACGTGGACTCACACATAACAAGAACTTTCAGCAGAGCACAGGCCGTGTGTGTGTTTTTCACTTTGTCATTCTGAGTGAGAGCCAACTCAGCAGCCCCTAACAATAAAGTTAGTCCATTTTTTAGGACAACTAAACATTACTTTTTATTTGCTTAATCTAAACCTTTAACATTTTGAACGGTTTCATCTTGTTTGTTTTGTAAGAATTTTGTAGATCAGAGAAGGTATCAATGGTCCCATTTTCCACAAAGGAAACAGTGGTTCACAGAGATGAGAGCACTGTTTTGAATTCAGGTCTTCAAAATCAATATAGTTCCCTAATCCTTTTCAAAAGTTTAAGATAAAAGAAAGTGGTTTTGTATCTTTATTTCAACAAGCGATGTAAGTAAGTAATATAATTGAAAAATGGGAACAATTTACAAGTCTTATTGAATATCTTTTGTTTTTTTTCATTTTCTTTTTGAAAGAATCTTTGTAACATAGAATACAAAGTAAGTAAAATCAAAAGGTAAAGCAATGTATTCCCATAGGGTGCTCTTTGAAAGGAATTTTGGATATGTAAATTTGATAAAAAAAACATTGCAAATAAAAGGAAGACACATTGAATTTTGACAAATAAAAATAATTTTTTTAAATATCTGAATATTTAAGTTGTCTAAGATTTTGTCTTGCTGGGATCTCTGATCAATGACAATGGGAGTAGCAGTCAAGAGACTAAGCCATACATTTCACTGGGTAAATCTGCTTCACAAAACCTCTTTGAAGTGCTGAAAATCCAGAGCATTCTGGAGGACTAAGGAGCTTCTGATCCAAGCCATGGTATTTTCAATGTTCTCCTACTGCATGTGAAAGTTGGACATGGAAGAAGGATGACCTAAAAAGAATCTATGCATTTGAATTGTGGTGCTGAGGAAGAATCTTGAAAGTATCATGGACTGTGGGAAAAACAAACAATTTCATGTTGGAAGAAGTGCAGCAGAATGCTCCTTAGAGGAGAGCAAGCCTTTGTCCCAAGTACTTTGGACAAGTTATCAAAAGAGACCATTACCTGAAGAAGGAAATCATGCTTAGTAAAGTGAGAGGAAAGACTTCAACAAGATAGACTGGCACAGTGGTTATAGCAAGGGACTAAAACAAAAGGATTATTGTGAGGACAGCCCATGGCCAGGCAGTACTTTGTTCTTTCGTACATGATGTCACTATGAGTCAGAACCAAGAAATATAATAAATTATCAAGGGTTCATGAGGGAGGGGAAATTGGGGAGGGAGAGGAAATATGAGGAGCTGATACCAAGGGTTTAAGTAGAAAGAAATTGTTTGATGATGGCAACAAATGTACAAATGTGTTTGATATGATGGGTGTATGTATGCATTGTGTTAATAATTATATGAGCCCCCAATAAAATGTTTTTAAAAAATAATTTTCATTTAAAATTGAGTTTACAATAATAAACAGAGAGAAATTATTGAACACTCAAATTTAGAACTTGTTATCCTATATTCACATTTAGTTTTAAACAATCATGTAAATATAAACAATTTTCTTTCTTTTTTTTGGGGGGGCAACATTGCCCTCTGGTGGGAGTGGGAGGCCCAGTCTTGCTTCTGGAGAGCTGCTGCTGGATTTGAACCACCAACCCAGTGGGCCTCAGTCGCGCACACAACCAGTACGCCACCCAGGCTCAATCCCATAAATTAAAACAATTTTACAGAGTAGGGAGGAGAAGTAGTTTAAAAACAAAATGACTTTTCTAAGGTCACATAATTGGGCAGATCAGTTATTGATTTGTTATAAACTACAAGGCCTAGGGACTAATTTGTGGCTTTTTGATATCCCAAATTCTGGTTACACATTATTAATTCTTAATCTTCTCATAAGAATAGTGAGATGTCACAATAAGAGTTGAAAGTTTAAGGGAGCTTTTTTTAGAGAGCATTATTTTAAAGATTGATATTTACATTAAGTTGGCTAAAATGATGGTCTTAAGCATAGGAAAATTTCTGAAGATGGCCCAGGAGCAACCAACATTTTGTTCTGGTGTACATAGACGGGGTCCTCACAAGTCAGAACCAACTTGATGTCACCTAACAACAACATTTGCATTGAGTACCTAGGTAATTAACAGGTGAGCATATTAACTATAGCATTCAGACAGAGCATTAACCATATAATTATTATTTCTTTCATAATACATCAAAAAATGGGGACTATAAAAGAATCTGGTGTTTGGATACATGAAAAAAACAAAACTAAAGTTGAACAATACATCTTATTTGAAATATAGATTGGGCCATTTGGAAGGGAGTGCTTTGAGCTTTTGCATAATGGTTGAAGCTCGATAATTGAAGTTAAAGTAGCGAAATTCAACAAAAGTGATCTTTAGAAAAATTAAAATGCTATAAAAGAAAAGTTCTAAACATTAAATATGGATATAGGTAAGCAGATACTCATTTCTTCCAGTCTTAGAAATCGTAGAACGCTGTGAAGAAAATAAGAAATGTGGAAATTCTGAGGCTAGAATAAACATATATCTATATTTTTTCCACAAATCCTAGAGTTCAGAAGATCAGAAGAGAAGTCTTCCAATATGTAATAGTCTGACAAAAGAAGAAACCCTACTGAAGAGATTAGGGTGGCGCCACCAGAAAATGTTGTTCTGTGAACCAGAAGATCCATGGTTCAAGACCAGTCTGAGGAACAAAGGTGAGTCTGTCTGTCACAGCGTCACTCTCCAGAGGGTGCTAATGAGTCAGCATCTGCAGGATGGCAGTGGGTTTGTTTAGTTCATTGGTTGGTTTTGGCGGGGTGCTAGTTACTTGTAGTCCGTGAACTACTCCATGGGGGAAACATCTAGGTGATCAACTCTCACAAAGATTGGAGTCTGTGAGACCAGGTGGTACTGTTCTACTGTCACTATGAGTCACACCGTGTAACTATCATGTCCCCATGAGTCAGAATAAACTCACGAACCACAGATTAGAAAGAATAAGCAGTTTGAAACACGGCACCTTATTATTGTCATTGGTTTTCCTCAAGTCACTTCCAGCTCAGAGAAACAGAAAGCCCCTGGTTCCCCAACTTCCTACCACGTGGCTGTGCCTGAGTCCTTTGTGGCAACCTGTGTTACACACAGCATGTGCCAGGTGTGTTTTGTGTTTTTAAAAAGCATAATGTCATTTAATAAGCACAGTAATTTTAGGATGTAATTGTCAAAATTAAGCTTGATTTTGAATGAAAATCAGATGCGCACAAAGGTTGATCTACAAAGGTCACATAGGTTGCAAGCAGTGAAGCCAGGAGTTGAACCTCAGGCAGTCTGATTTTAAAATAGGTAATAATTATATTGCACCTTTTATTATATCATATCATATCATATTGATAAGCGCTTATGTTTATGGGTTGTAATTAAGACAAGAAAATTAATAGAAACCATGGCTACAAAGCATAGGAAATGGGTATCACTGTTGCAAATATAGTTCCTCAATACTTTAAGTTCATCTGCTACAGAAGTTAATATTTCTCAAAATGCTAATTTATGAAACAAGAATGTTTTCTGGAGGCATGTCATGCATTAGATTTGTTTTACAATGATGTCTCCTGGTACAATAGGCAAAAAATCTTTTTTTTACTCAGGGATGTGCAATAAGGAAAAAAGTTATGAAGGACCACTCACACCTGGACTTCACAGAAAACATTTGAAGTACAAAAAGATAAAATTAAACCTAAATAGAAAATGCTCAGAAAATAGACCTTAAGTGAGTTAAATCTTTAAAAGTCTTGAACATGATTTAAAACATCCATTGATAATTTTCATTTTGAGAAGAGTTAAATAGTTTACTTATTTCTAAGTTCTTTCTATAAGCTATCCACTTTTAGAAGACAAATAGATGTACTTTTCTTTAGTGAGACTTTTACATACTTTGATAAAGAACTGAGGCTGAAATTAAAATTGAATTTTCATGTACATGTAAAAGACTTCAATTGAATTTTCAGATAATTCTTGTACACAAAGGCTAATATACCCATGACTAATTTTATAATATTCTGGAATTAAAAAATATTTAATATTTAGAAGTATCTTAACAATAGGTTGTTTAGTTGATGACTCATTTGATTATAAAATAATGGTTGAAAACATATAGCTTGCCTATTTAAACCCACAAAACTTGATTCAAAAGCCACTGCTGAGGAACTGTCCTCCCTGGAAGAACACTAAGGCTGCACAATGCCTCTCACATTGCCCAGAGAAGTTTATTAAAGTTACTACCAGAAGTAAAGTTGTACAGTGATCATTGATAAAGATTGTGTCAAATTTCCTGGGACTTTTAAGAATGTTATGACATTTTCAATGTGAGCTACATACAAATAAGTTTTTGGAGATTTAAAAAGAAAAATAGATGTTAAAAGATATTTGCTTATAAAAACCAACCTAAACTCACAACCTTTGCTTTTTTATTTTGAAGGAAATTTACTAATAAAATCCAAACTAAACTCACTATTGAGTTTTCATTATTGTTATTGTTGATTCTAACTTAGCATTACCCTGTATGTTTTGAGGGGTTTTCAGGCTGTAATTTTTGTTATAGGAAAAGGTAGCATCACCTTTTTTCCTGCACAGCAGCTGGCAGTTTTGAACCATCAACCTTGTGATTAGCAGGCTAATGCACTACACTGCCAGAACTCTTTTTCATTTAATACCTGCACCAAACTCATTGCCATTAAACCAACTCCAACTTCTTTAAACCTAACAGGACAGAGTAGAATCGCCCTGTGCAGTTCTGAGACTCTTACAGTTTACTGGAATAGAAAGGCTTCTCTATCCAGGAGAGCAGCTGGGGTTTTCATGAGGCCGACCTTGAGGTGGGCAGTTCAATGAATGTCCCTTTACCTCCAGGCTCACATTTGCTAATATAGGGAGGTTGAAACCTATACTAATTACTTGTTGGTTGTGGTCACTGAAATAAATCAGTAAATCATATCTATAAAATTTTATGTTGGGCTGAGTCCAGGTGGTATAGTAGTTGAGTGCAGAACTGCGGCCCGCTGGGTTGGCAGTTCAAATCCAGCAGCAGCTCTCCAGAAGCTAGGCTGGACCTCCTACTCCCACCAGAGGGCAGTGATGCCCCCCCTCAAATTATGTTATTGAAAATATTAAATCTTATATTTACTCATGAAAAGGTTGTATAAAATTTTATTCCTAATTCCTTAAATCTCTATTCTACTATAATTGTTTATTTCTTCAATCTATTCATGTAAATTCTTGATTCCTTAATTTTTACTATAAGATTATCTTTATGATTTAACAAAGGGGAATAAACTTTAGTTTTTTCATTACCATTTAAAATTTTAAAGAGATTGAAGAAATAATATGTTTATTCTCCTAGAGAAAAGAAGTATTTAAATACAGTGTGATAAAGGATTTAAAGTTACATTTACTTTATCAAAATAAAGACTGAAGTTTTTTTTCTCCTTGAAATATTTGTGATATATTAAATACTTGAGGGTATCAATATTGATTTTTTTCTTATTTTATTAAGTCCAGGAACCTTATACTCTGTCCAGTATATAGTTTACATATTTTAAAATGAATAATCTGACTAATTAAAAATTTCCAGATATTTACTTAGTATTTATTCTATACCAGATATGCAAGCACATATTATACCTGAGAAAAGTGTGTCAACAAATAACTAAAATATGATATAACATGCAATATTAAATCTGAGAATTCTAATGAAATATTATTAATTAGATTCTATTTGAATTTTTATCTCCATCATACCTATCACTAATTTTGTCCAGTCTTTTTCACGAAAATAATATACTTTCCCTTTAAAAATTCACTTATTATTATTCAACAGATACACAATTTGACTTCTGAATGTCCTAATCTAATAAGAATACCTCACTTACAAGGATTGATCAGTAATAGACATGTGATTATTTGGGGGTACTTGGAACAATCAGAGGAAGTCTAGGAATTTGCCCATAATTTTTCTTGGATTAATTTACTTCTCCCGGGTCATGCTTATTTGATGATCAGAGAAATGGTCTGACGCCGTCCAGCTATGCAGAGCCTGAGGTTATAGTCAACACTCAGGCTGGTGATCGACATAGAGAGACAGTGACAACTTAGGTTCTTGGTGAAAATAAATCAACCGCTGAAGCAAGTCTCACATAAACATTTTCCCTAATGCCAGACTTTTGATCACATTTACACATCTTATATATGTTCATGTTTACTTAAACTGGCGTGGGCAACTGTGCCTTTAACTTGTAATTAAAGAACAAGTATCTCCAGTGTCACAAATATCTTGATGGCAAAACAAAGAATGGCATAACAGAGAACGTGAGCATTTTTAGTGAAGTTAAACATGGGATGCATTATACTGGAATTTTAAATAATGAAAATAACAATAATTTTTAAAATATATGCAGTTATTCATTTACTAGTCATAAGCGAACTTTCCGATAGAAGATATAATGTTAAAAGCAAACAAACAAAAATATGAAAATACATAGAACTCGGGACATGAACATAAGCAAGTAAGATGAGAAAAAATGTAGGTGGGTTTGACAGAGGCCTGTGATTGGGGAACTTAGACAGTTAGGATCAAACAGAAAAGGTAAAGTTTGTTGTGCATAGTACAGGGGATTATCTAATCGCCTCCCTTGGGAGGAAGACTGCATTGTAAACGATATGAGAGCTGTTGCACCAGCCATTGGCAGAGTCTGTGCTGAAGTCAGGGACAATTAGAAGGAGTTAACTGATCAGAGTCTGCACAAAGCAGGAATAAAAGAAAGGGGAAAGAGAAGCTTCTTTTAAGAGCTTTTTAGGGGGCAAAAGGGAGCCCTGGTGGCATAAGGGTTACACATTGGGCTGAGATACACATGGTTGATAGTTTGAAACCACCGGCAGCTCAGAAGGAAAAAGACAGGACTTTCTATTCGCACGTACAATTATAGTCTCCGAATCTCCAAGTGACAGCTCCACCCTGTCCTAAAGAGCCACTGTAAGTCACAAATGACTTAAAGGCAGTAAGTTGTTTTCTGTTTTTGTTTTGTTTTGTTCTGCTTTATAGGAGGCACACTTCTTTAGACCTAGTAATTAACTGTATACAGGGAGAGAGAGAAAGGAAGGAAGTCAGGAGAACTCCCAGATGTGTGGCATGAATCAGCTGCTATGGTTTAATTTGGGGCAGTCAAATGGGTTGAAGGTAAAATTAGAAAACAGAAGTCAAAATATAAAAGGCTAAATATCCTGAGGGGAATCCAAGACTTTCATTGGGTTTTCAGAATAGAGGGAAGTTATTAAATACCTGAATTTCACAGTCCTGAATTTAAATCGTACTAACATATTTTGTAAAATCTATGTACATTGAATGACAATTATTTAAAACTTTATAAGTCACTGAATGGAAGCCCTTATAAACTTTCCTTTATCATCTCTTTAAATTAATATGCCATCTTCAAAATGCTACTGACAAAATCTCACAGACATTATCACAGTATTGTAGATAAATTTTACATAGGTAATATAGTCTTATTTCCAGACCTTTCCAAACACTCTCTATTTTGACAACTACCGATCTGTGAAAGCTATTTATGGATTCCTCAGAGACTCAAAGGTTTTAAATTAAGAGATGGGCTTAGCCCTGGTAGCATAGTGACTGTGTGCAGGGCTGCAGCACACTGGGTTGCGGTTTCAAATTCAACAGCAGGTCTCCAGGAGCAAGGCTGGGCCTCCTACTCCCACCAGAAGGCAGTGATGCTCCCCTGTAACAAATTAAGGGTTGATATCTGATCCCAAGTTTTCTGTTATCACATTTCTGTAAATTTAAGGAATAGACTACTGCACCATTGTACACTCATCAGTATGACTCAACGTGAGACATTGTGTGCAAAGCAAGTGATCAGATCTTCTGGATATGCTTGGTAAAAAAAAACAACAACAAATGAGCTTAAACGATAGTAAGTACCCAAATTCTGCTCTTCTGCTGTTATATTCCATATATTGGCACAGAATACCAAATTAATAGAATGACTATTCTATTGAATCAATACTCTAAAATTGTATGTTAGTATAGTACCTCATCACAAAGCAGCTAAGTTAAAAAAAACTCTCATATACATTGAAATTATCTCTAGAATTCAACAGCAATGTCAAAGGAAATGTTTAAATTTCTATTCTGGTCAACTTGCAGAAAAAGGAAAGAAAAGAAAAGAAAGAAACATCAATTGTCATGATCCACGTGCCAGGGACGGCTCTTGCTCTTCCTCAGCTCAGTGTCAGGGCTGTTCTACTAGACAGCCAGCCTTCCAGTTCTTTAGCTCCTTTGGTTATAAATTATTTTAGTTATGATATACTCATTTTCTTTAAGAAATATGCTGGACACATGCTTTAGTTTCACTCTTCTTCAATCATACATTTTTATAACTGAAAGAGATTGATAGATGAGATAACAAAACCCCAAAGAGATTAAGCAAATCTCGCCCCTGGTGAGCAACCGTGGGCATGGTTCCACTCCCTGTCCTGCTCCAGTACTGCTCCCTTCCCACTTTCCTGATGCATCGCCTGTGCTTTCCCCAATTGGATGAATGGAATGAAAGCATGTGACCACCTACCCACACACCTTGGCAGAGGTGCACTCCACACACGACGGCCCCCACCCAGGCAGGTAAGCTGTGTTGCACCTTCTAGGCGATATCCTGGGAAGCAGGAAAAAGTCAGAGCGTCTCCAACTCCGAAGTGAAACCCAATTCTTCGGCTGAAGGCAGGGACACCAGGATCATCACACGGCTCTAAGTCATATTCTGAGAAACAAAGAGAGAGGAAATTCGTGGAAATATGCAACAAGTATTCAGGAAAAAATAGACAATGCTACTATCAACAAAGTAAATCAGCATATGCTTTTCTTCAGACTCTGTTGCATCTCTTATGCACATTCTTTCTATTTGTGGGGAGACTTCTCTCATGATATGTAGTGTGGGATTGCAGTCTTTTAAAAGAGATCTATCAGAATTGAAGACACAAAAATCAAAGTCTCTATACCCAAACAGTCATGCTGAGAGTAGGGAAGTGTTCTCTTCACATGTCTAATTGTTAAAGTTGGTTCTTGTGTTCTTCTCCAATTTGCCGTCCAATCGCAAATGTAGGAAGCACAAAATAAACACTGCATGAAAGTGGGAATGCTGACCTAGCCCAAACCTATAAGTTTGACCTCTGTATGAACCCACATGTTTTACTATTTTCAATCTACACACCACATTTGATAGCAATGGATTTTGAAATTCCTGTAAGTTATTAGAACTCTTATCAGATTTCTCAAGAAAGCATATGAATTCCCAGGAAAAATACGACACCTAACTTTCTGCTGTATTTTGGAATTCAGTATCTAAATGCCATGACTAAAGTCTATATTCTGTATTTGCATCATGCTCTCCAGTCAAGTATCTCAAATTTAATATGTATGTAGATTGAAAATAAAAAACAACTAGTCCACATGAAGAACACACCATTAGGACTGGAGGGTGGCTTATTAACAACATATGATACACTGATTAAACACTGCTTAATAAAAACCAGGAGGACTGAAAACACTTGATAATCAAAGCACATAGTTTTCAATAGAGATTGCAACTTAATATAGAGAAAATAATAATCTGCACAACTGGGCCAACAGACCAACTTCATAATAAATAAAGAATAAAATTGATGCTGTCAAGAATGTATAATTTGGATCGACAATCAATGTCCATAGCAACAGCAATAATAAAATAAAGTAGCTTTGCACTGAGTGAATCTGGTTCACAAAACCTGCTTAAAGTTTTAAAAACTATCAATTTACTACTAAGGATCTCCTGACACAAGCTATGGGCTTGTTTTCAAATGACTAAGAAGCATATAAAATATGGATATTGAATAAAGAAATTGTGGAGTTACTTGATGTCATTTAATTAATGTTTTGGTGAAGAATGTATAGAAAATAACATGGACTGCCAACACAAAAAATTCTGCCTCAGAATAAATAGAGTCAGAATGCACCTTCTCAAGCAAGGGCAGTGATACTTTATCTTACGCACATGCTATCTGCAGAGCTCAGTCCTCAAAAAGGACATTGTAGTTCACAAAGTGGAGGCTCAGTGAAAAGGAATACAACCTTCAACAAGCTTCATGAATCTACTAGCTGTAACAATGAGCCTAACGGTGGGAAGGATTGTGGGGATGGCACAGGACCAGACTGGGCTTCGTTCTGTTACTTACGATCACTGTGAGTCAAAATTGACATGGTAGTGTCTGATAGCAACAGTGATGTTTGAACAATGAAAAATATACAGTACGCTAATTTGAGATTGACTCATTAGTGAAAGAGAGCACCATAAAAAAGATTAGAAACCATATAACTTTGAACATATAAACAGTGTTTTGAAGTTAAAAAATTCCTTTTAAAAATGATTGTTGAGCTGATTCTGTCAAAATAACTCTATTTAATGAAGTATAATTGTTCTGTCTGGTTCCCAAGGTGGTGAATGTTTATGGAAGCAGACTCTTATCTTCCTTTCACAGAGCAGCTGATGGATATGAATGGCCAACCTCTAAGTTAAAATCATTTGTGTTGATTCAAAGCAAATAAGCATTCAAGAAATAGAAGCAAAATAGGTGCTGGTAAATGAAGCAAATAATTTGGAGTATCCATTATATAGTGTCAATGATTAATTTGAGGTTATTGTTAATTGCAATCAATTCAATTGGTAGATCTTTGGTAGCAAATTGTCAGGCCTGCCTTTCACGAGTTCTCTAGGTGATTTTTAACTAGCACTACAAACCAGTGCTAAATGATTTAGTTAAAACTAATCTATCACATTCAATGCATAGTAACTACATATTTTGCATACGGGATTTTGACTAGAATGAGAAACAAGTTGTTTATTCAATGATAGTAGCAGACTGCTCCACTTTGAATGTATGTCAACCACCTTTTTTGAAGAAGACCTCAGTTTCCTACTGTTCTCAAATTCTACGTGGAGGAGATTTGATTGCTATGATAGGCAGGTTTATTGTATCAATCTGACCAATAGACTCATGAGGAATTGATATGGTTACAGTTTAATTGAAGGGCAAAGAGATAAATGGCTCCATGAGCTTTGCCCTTCTGACTCTTGCTCTCTGATGATCAGACCAATGTGTGGCTGCCTTAGTTCAATCTCTGCCTCAACTTGTGAGCTACACTACCTGTGGGACACCCAATCTGTGGACTGTTTTGCTATAGTTTGGGGTCCCTTTGAGACTTGCTTCACCAATACATCACATGAACTGGGGACTGTCAGACTCTGTCATTTGGCTGACTTTTGGTGACTTGTCATGCTGTTTGCTGCTGGTGGTCAGACAGTCTGTATCAGTCTATAGAAGACTGAGCTGTCTGCTTTCTTCACTTGCACCCAACAGCCCTGGTTGACATGAGCCCTCTGTACTGTTTTGTGGACTAATTAGCTGTTTCATCCATTGTGTTTTACATATCTTTATCTATCTATCTATCATCTATCTATATCTATCATCTATCTATGTCTATCATCTATCTATCTATGTAAGTGTCCTAATTTTGTTTCTCAAGAGAACCCTGTATAACACAGTTTCTATGCCCTATTAAACATAATCAAACCCTTCTGAATCTATTCAAAGTCCTGGTTTGAGCCATCAACCTTTTGGCTAATAACCAACTGTTTAATAATTTTCACATTTACTGGAATTTTCAGTGACTACTAACTGAATTAAAATATAGAATACTGAATGCTTGAAGTTTTATCTCATTATATTTGTGTCTGGAACTTGTTTTTTTTTTTTTTTTGCCAATATTGCTAATTACCCCTGCAGGAATATTAACTAGAAACTGCATTTTTAAAATTCTGCTTCACTAAAAACTTCTTAAAAAGATATAGATAAAGTGGACTAAGAGAAAGAAAGGGAATATAAAAGTATATTAATTCCATTGTATGAAAACACCAGAAAAATCCCCAGAAGGGTAAATACTTAATTTGCATAATAAAGATGCTATTTATTTGGACACTTAAAAAACAAACTACATTGTACTAATGCCACAGGCAATCATACACATTAGGAGAGTTCTTGAATGTGCAGGCAGTTTCGATAAAAAGTTCCTCCAAATGAAATGATTCCTTTACCATATCTAAAGAATATGACCATTTAAAATTGACTTTGCAATCAAAGGTGAATTATTTTGTTTTTTAAAGGGATCCATTGTCCTCATGTGTGACACAAACTAAAGTGATTTCTCCTGCAAGCTTCATGTATCGTTTTCTGTAAGTTGTAAGTAAATGAATCATTCTATATACTCAGGCTGATACCACTGTAGTTATGACATTCAGGAGTATTGGAAAAAAATGATCCCAAAGAGTAATCATGACCCAGAAAAGTAAGTTTTATTTCTGCTGTTGTTTTCCTGCCTGTTTGTTTAGGGAGTTTGTGAAAAGAGAAAATCAGTTTTAGATTTGGATACTGACTTTTGGTAATCAAAAGCTTATTGTTAGCTCTGTGCTGAGAACAATGGAATCAAGAGCCAGATGGGTCAAAGCCAATAAAAATTGCATAGGCTCATGAGAAACAGCCATGGGAGAGATTTTTGGACTTGTGTCACTAACATTTTCTTTTTCTTTGAGTATTCTATTTAAATTTACTTTTGATAATTATGGAAATAAACAGGAAAGGGACTGATATTATTGTAGTTGGTAATAACTGATATTTACCGGAAAATCATTATAGCAAGAAAAGGATTTAGGTACTAGGTAAAGACATTTTAATTCTTTGATATGTAAAGTTGGCATTTTCATGATTGCTACAGATTAAAGTAAAATTTCCTAGAAACCAAGTCATTTGAGGGATTCCTGAGAGATCCGTGCATGAAATACTTAGATAAATCAACCAAAGCAGATTCAAATAAATAGCAATTTGTCTTACTTATAGTTAGTTTAAAGCTCTTTGAATAGATATAAAAAAAGAGGGGAATGTTCTCCAGAGTGTATTGATGCAGTGATTACAACAATGGGGTCAAATAGCAACTGTGAGGGTGGGACAGGAGCGGGCAGGTGGTCATCCTGTTGAGACAGGTGTGCAATGTGTAGGTACCTAACAACAAAAGCATATTCCAAAGCCTCTTAAATTCCCCAAGGTTTTGTTTTTCGGTAAGAAAGCATTTCACTTTATAAAGTTGGGAATGGCCAAGGGCTGCATAGTAAGGTTACTGAACCCCTCTTCTTTGGATGTATTTGGATATGTGTATGACGGAGTCCTGGTGGTGCTGAAGGTTCGGTATTAGGCAAAGTGAGAGATTCTGCAGGTGAATCAGGTGATTGCCTGTCCATACCAAGATGTACAACTGAGCCCTGGTGGCTTAGTGGTTGAGTGTGGGACTGTGGCTTAGTGGTTGAGTGCGGGACTGCGGCCCACTGGCATGGCATTTCAAATCAAGCAGCAGCTCTCCAGAAGCAAGGCTGGGTCTCCTCCTCCCACCAGAGGGCAGTGATACACTCCCCAAAAATCTTTTAAAAAAGACATACAACATCAGAACCTCTGTATGAGGTTAGTCTGAGTTTGAATTCACTTGATGGCCATGGAGCTTCTGGTTTATGTATAAGATGTGAGTCCCTGGGTAGTGCACATACTAACATACTCTGTCTGCTTAGTGAAAGCTTGGAGGGTTGAGTTCACCTGGAATTACCTTTGCAGAAAGCCCTGGTGATCTTCTTTGAAAACATCAGCATTTTGAAGCTGAACACAATGACCCTAAAGGCACATGCTTGATGGAGCTCACTGCAGCACTGCTCACCACAGACAGAAATTGGGAACAATCCAAATGCCCATCAGTAGTGGCACAAATAATTAAGTAAATGAATGAGTGGTGGTATGAAAAGAAATGAAATCTGGATACAGGTCACAACCTGATTGAACCTTGAATATACTGCTCAGTGGAAAAAGTCCATCACAAAACGTCAAGTCTTGTATGATCTCACCTTATGAAATGCTTAGAATAAACAAATGCATAAAAAGCCATGCATAACTTTGGTTGGTGTTGGTGAGAAGAGGGGAAAGAAGAGAGATTTTGTTTAGCTAAGGCCAAGTTTCTTCTTATAGGGGGTAGAAAATATGGATGTCAACAATGGGTAAGGATGGTGGTTGTACAATATAATAGATATCATTGTTTTAAATTAATTATGCAAGCTAAATTATTTGCTTGACAAATATTGTGCTCTATATATTTTATTAACAGTAATAATGATAAAACTTTGAACCAAAATTTTACTTTGAGATTCATAGGTCCCCATAAGTTGGATTTAAGTCCTAGGTAACTGGTCAACTGGCATGGCCAGAATGAAAATCAAGGAGAGTGAAGCAAGCAATGTGAAGGTGGACCAAACCATAATAAAAAAAAAATCCTGTTAGTAGTTTAATTTTAGCTGAGTCGCTAAGACTTGAATATTGTAACATGGACTCTTATCAGAGAAATAGAAAGCTATTAAGAATATTATATGCTTCAAAGTATAAAAAACGTGTTATGAAGGGTACCATGTCTCAAAATTTGTACACAATCTGGGCTATAGAAAATAGGGTAGAAAAAACATACTTTTTCAAAGCATCATCTTGAGAAGCTCAAATTAATGTAACCGTGTAAGTCTATTAGCAACAAGCAACAATGCCCGTTGTGTGTGCAGAGGGTATATCAGAGATATTCCAGTGGTCCTAAAATGAACATCACAAGCTCATTATTTGTACACTTGATTAAGTAGGCCTCTATGATCTTTTTTTTAAGGATATGTAACTATTTCCTCATTTGTAAAATGGAGATAGCATGCACACTAAAGTGGTGTGCCACCAGGGTTCCTGGTTACACCACCCCAAACCCAAACACTGTCAAGCTGATTCTGTTTCATAGCAACCCTCTCAGAGAGAGGAAGCCTGTGGGCTTCTCAGACGGAATTTTTATGGCAGTAGGAAGCCTCCTATTCCTTTGGCGCCATGACTGGTGGTTTCCAACTGATGGTCTTGTGGGAGCAGCACAAGCTGTAAGCCACCATGAGACCAGGGCACCACCTCATCCACATCAGATTAAAATGAAAAAAAAATGAATCCATATGATAATAAATATTATTTATGATGCATAGTGAAAAAATGATTAATTTTCTAGCTTACATGAACAAATAATTCCTAATTCCTCCCACAGTATTTAGAACTGGTTGATAGATTACCCTTATTTATATACACACACACACACACACACACACAGAGGGAAGCATTGACGTTATTATTTCTAAGGGACAGAAATAGCACAGGACAGGAACGTACCTGAAAATGTGATGTTGAAGCCCTCATAGGAAATTGAAAAATCTGATATAAACCGAAGCTGGGCTGTGAAGTTTCCAAACAAACCTGCCTTAATAGTATGGGGCAATACTGAACCAGTGAGCCTGGCAACAGGCTCTGTAAAACTTCCATCCTCTGTGATCAGTAAGTAGTCGTGGGAACTCTCAAGGTGGAAAGTGTGAAAGATCATCTGAACTCCTGAGGAAAAGAGAGAAGAGATTTTTTTAAAAAATCGATATACATGTATGTGTGTATATAGATGTATGTATACATTTTCAGGGGTGTTTAATATTCTGGTCCTCTTGCTTATAATCTGCAGAAGGAATGAGTAATATATGTTGAATTTTCTATTGAATAAACAGACCAACAATACACTGGGAAAAACAGAAAAATCCATTTTAATGTTTATGCCAAGCACATTTCAAACCAGGGTAATCTTGTGGAAGTAATGCAAATTTAATGGACTAATAATTTGTCTATCCCATAGTGGTATGTTATGCATTTAAACCAAGACTGAACCTCTTCTGTTAGTATTCTCTAGTCACGTTTTGTTTGGGGGCTAGGTATAATTATCAGCTATATGCCAATAGTCCATCAAGCATTGTTTTGCTCATAGAAAGCAAACATTCATTTCGTCTTTCCCTTCCAATTGAGCACAGCACAATAATTCTTAGACAGAACATATTTATTTCACACTTTATTTGGTTTCATTCATTTAAATTATAATCAACAGACACTAAGAACAATTTCTTCTGGGTTGTAGACATAAAAATATTTTGTTGGGACAGTAACAAAATGTGTAAATAAACATTGAAGGTTGAGAGGGAAACAGAGTCAAAGAGTAGTAAATGATGCTTCAGAAAGGGAAGAAGGAAGAGTGGTATATGGCAAAAGTAAAGACTCAAATATTTAAGTTCATCCTCATAGATCTGCAACTTTTCATTTGCAATGAATGATATTCATGCATGGTCACTATGTGATCAGGGCATGTATTTGTCCCAATGTATACCAAACAAGCATACTTCAGAAGATGCAAATTCAGAGGTTGTTGTTATTACATAATTTGTGTCAACTTGATAAATAAGTGTAGGGGTGGTTTTTCTAGATGTGGCCTTCTCGTGAGGATTCTGGGAACATTCTCTTTCTCCCTAGACGTAGGCTACATACTCTGTCTCTGCTTCACCTTCCTGTTGACCATCCATGGGGAGTCTAGC
This sequence comes from Nesogale talazaci, assembly GCA_004026705.1. Lineage (NCBI taxonomy): Eukaryota > Metazoa > Chordata > Mammalia > Afrosoricida > Tenrecidae > Nesogale > Nesogale talazaci. The sequence goes on along the minus strand of PVJH01000448.1, from coordinate 120,165 downwards.
TGAGACCTGGATGAGCCATGCACTGGAGACCTCTGCCAGCCCTGTGATGTGTCCACTGCCACTATTGGATCCACAAGACTTTTCACCCACAGACCTGTGATCTCCCTGTATTCTGTATGATTGCCTGTGTCTGCATGAATCTGAAGAGAGATTTCTGGATTCGTATTGGATTTATGTGCTAATATCTGATTTATGGACTTGATTTGGACTGGACTGTCATGTTTTCTTGATATACCACTACTCTTTGATATAAAGTTCTTTCTTACACGATATATGAGTGTCTCTGAATTTGTTTCTCAAGTCCATGCAGCCTAATACAGAGGCCTAGTGTATACAATTATAGCACTGAAGTAAAACTTCCTGGAAATCAAACTTTTATTTGCTCTGTGTACTTAATATGTATACCTTCATGTTACCTAGACCAACAAAGAATTATATCTTAATTTCTGTAGTGAAATTGAACAAAATTCACTGAGTAGATACAGTGAATGACAGTTTAGAGTTTTCTACTCACAAAGTGTACTTCAGGCTGTTTTAACCTTTTTGTTAATATCATCAGGACCGGGTTCTTTCTACACATATATAATAGCACACTGTAACAGAATGCATATAACGGATTTTTTTCAATTTGATCTCTACCAGAATTACATGGAATTCCATATTTTCTGGGAAGACAAGGTCTGTCTATATATTTATGTTGTCAAAATCCAAAATTATCTTCTTAAAAATCACAAATTTAACCATAGAAAGCCTGGTGTTTACTCTTAAATGAAAAGTTCACAAGTAATATTTCTTTCATAAATGCACATTTATGAAGTCTTGAATATACTTATATGTTTAATATACTTAACAATACCCATTCTATAAAAGATCTGTAGTATAGTAAAAAATTATATGTAATAATATTGTAAAGATAAATTAAAATATATTCGTGATTTTTCTAGAATTTATGTTTTCCTTATTTCTTTTACTTTTCCAATATTTGCTTTAAGTCTATTACTCTATTCTTTAGACATCATATGTATTTTTCAAATTCATATACTGATATCTTAATTATCTGAAAAACCATATAAAAGCTAGGGATCAACTTTTGCTATGCATCAGTAATCTAAAATATTTTTCTTATTTAAGGCTAACCAACAACAACAATAAGCAATTGCAACACAATATATAGTAAAGGTACATCTTACTGTTTTATAGATTAATACTTTTAAAATTCTGACATGCATTGATTCTGTTTAATAGTTTGCTACTTGAAATCCATATTATATTCTTACCCTTTCCATGAGATACTTCAATGGTCCATGTACAGTTTAGAGAATTTGGATAAAAATCTGGAAAGCCGGGAGAAAGTACTGTTCCACTCTTCCCATGAACGTAGCCTCCACATAAGGCTTAAAATAACAAGGAAAGATTATTGTACAATTACATTTTCTAGTAATCACTAGAATAGAATAATGTTAAATGACAATTTGCACAAGAAATAAAAAAGATTTAATATCATAATCACAAAGAACAAAACTTAGTTTTATTTTAATTATATGTTAGTTAATATATGGGTATCTTAAATAGTAGAATGCTTAGAAAGTTGCACAAAGAAGGGCATAGCATACAAACTAGAACCTGGGCGAACACAAGGCAGACCTGCAGAAAAGATGGAGATGGCTTTGTACTAGCGATTTCAAAATCGGTTAAGAAACCCATTTCTTTAGAAAGAAAAGAAAAAATATAATCATGTGAACAGGAAGGTAATGATATTCAGTTCATCAAAATAATATTGAGTTTTAATGCTCAGATTTCATAAAATTATGAATTCAAATGTTGACTTTGCTACTTTCTAGCTTTGTGATATTGGCTAGTTGCTTGTCTTGTCTTTATTATTATTTTTGTAAGTACTAGAAATCAAAGTGATTATTTCTACTTTATAGACTGGGCATCTACAAATACTGAAAAACCTATTACCAAATATCAGTTGAGGCATCTAATTTTACCACAAAAACTGCACTAAAAATGTGATAAAAAACTCAGCTTATACATGAGTATATATTGTGCTTGTTATTAAAAAATACACAAACTTTAAGACACCAAAATAATTTGAAGAATTTCTCTGTTGTTTTGAACCTATCAAAGGGAAAATATTCACATGTGTATCTCTATGCTTTCCCTCAATTTCTTTCCCATATTTAAAACCTATAAAAATTTTTAACAATTAAAAATTATGAATTAGGTAGGGATTTCACATAATCAAGTTTGTATTCAACAGCTGAAGCTACTACAAAATCTCCCAAATAGCTTATCACATACCCCATACTTTGATTTCTCTCCTCCCTTCTGTGGATTTCTTCTTTCCCCTACCTCCCAGGTAATACTTGACAACTCTCTAGACTACACCTTCACTGTCACTTCTATGCCCTCACCCTACCCTTGTTCTCTGTAACTTCCAAAGTCTGTTCCCTTTAGTATGAAAGTTTTTATCTCTTCTGTGTTTTCATCTTCTTCAAGACAGTGATATCATTCAACATCTGTCTTCCTCTGATTAATTTCACTTAGCATTATGCTCTACAGGTTGATCAAGTCACGAGGTGCTTCATGATGTCACCATTGTTTTTATCGCTGCATTATGAATGTGCACCTAAAGGTAAATCTTGGAGCTATAATGATTATCAATGATAAAATAGGGGCAAACTTAAGAGACCTTGTAAGGCATCGGCACACTCTGAGAAATAAAATAATGGAAACACACATTGTAAGATAGACGACTGGGGCCTACTAAACATAAGGGTTTTTTCTCCTTGTCTGAAATTTCTACATAATCTTGCTCTGGAAATGGTGCAGAACAAGGCCTCAAACCATTTCAAAACTGTCCCTGCAAGCACTGTATCTCCTTGTCTGAAATTTCTACATAATCTTGCTCTGGAAATGGTGCAGAACAAGGCCTCAAACCATTTCAAAACTGTCCCTGCAAGCACTGTAGGAATGTACAGGGTCACTCCAGACCCAGACATGCTAGAGGCTTGCAGAACATAAGGAATTTATGCACATCAAAAGACTTCATCAAAAGAGTAAAAAGAGAATTTACAGGGTAGGAAAAAAATATTGGCAATGATACAATGGACAAATAACTGATCTCTAAAATTTCTAGAAAATATCAATATCTCAATAACAAAATTACAAATAAACCAATTAAAAGTGTCTGCCATGCTCTTCAACAATTTAATGAGATTTTATGCAGGAGATTTGCCCAGTGTAATACTTCCTTTTATTTCTTGACAGCTATTTTCATGAACATTTTGAATCCCAAATAAAAACTTTCACAACTTCATTTTTTTATGCCTTGTATTATGGTAATTTCTGTTGGTCCAATTGTGAGGATTTTGATTTTCTTTACTTAGTGTTGTAATCCACACAGGAGGCTGTCGTCCTTGATCTTTACCGACAAGTGCTTTAACTTCTCCACTTTCAGCAAGCAGGGTTGTGTCGTTTTCATATCATCCGCTGCTAATGAAGTGTTTTTCAATCCTATGCAGAGTTGTTCATATAGTCAAGCATCTATGATGATTTTCTCAATGGAGCAAATATCATGTAACTCTGATGCACACCTTTACTGATTTTAAAATGCAGGGTGCTTTCCTGTTCTCTTTCTATGACTGCTGCTTGATTCATGTCCAGGTTTCACAAAAGCACAATAAAGCATGTTGGAATTGTCATTCATTTCAGTGCTATCCAGAGTTTGTTATGATCCACAGAGTCAAATGACTTTCCCTAGTCAATACAAGTAGATATCCTTCAGGTTTCAGACAGACCCATGCAGCATCAGGAACATCCTTATCTGAATCTAGTTTGCATTTCTGACAACTCCCTATTGATGTACTGTTGTTGAACAATTTTCAAGAAAAATTTACTTGAGTGCCATATTAATTTGTTTGATAATTTCTGCACTATGTAGGGTAACCGTTCTATGGAAATGATACAAATATGAATCCCTATCGGTTGGTGGGATAGGTGACTATTTTCCAAATTTCTTGCAAAATACAGGCACTTCTAGTGTTTCACCAACTTATTGGAATACCTCAATTGTCATTCTGTCAATTTCTGGAGATATTCTTTTGTTCAATGCAGCTTGGATGCCTTCCATCAGTGTCATTAGTTTTGAATATGCCAAATCTCTAATCCATGTGGGAGATATTTGATGTAGTATTTTCCCTCTTATAGACATAATAGTCCTCAAATTCATCCTGAACATACATATGAGCTATTGATGGTTCCATAGTTTGCCCCTGGCTTCAATTTAGCTAGCTGCTAATATTGATATCTTCCCACAGATGTGCACGGTCATCATTAATATTGTGGAAAAACAAAAAAATGTCTTGCTCCCTCTCTGTTTTGGACGCCCTCATTCCAGTCACCACTAATTATCAATCCATCTTAATTGCATCCTTTTCAGATGAAAGTAGAGTTCTTCAGCTTCTGGATCAGTAGGTTTAATGATTGATGGGTGAATTTCAATAACAGATTACCAACTGGACTTCTTTGAAGGCATATGGAGAGTATCCTTTCACAGACAGTCTTAACTTCAGAATAGACATTGAAATGCTCCTCTTTTATTTCCTCTCAAACCATTGTATTGAAGTTAATACAGATATCCTATCATTCAACAGTTAAACCAGGTCATGCATAATGGACAATTGCTATCATTAGTTGGAAATATTTCTTCCTTCATAAACTCCTGGACATCAGTTCCCTTTTACCTCACCCCTCTCCCATCATTGTACCCACCAGGAACCCTTATTCTACTTATTGTATTCATAGCTCATCAATAATATTGGGTTTCATATACTGTCCAATGTCATGACACATCTGAGATAAACCCCAATATGAACCAAAAACTAAAACCCAAAATATATAGCATATGTTGAAAACCAGATCAGGCATCATAAAGCAGAAACAATTGATAAGATTTTAACTGTCCACATCAGGCTCATCCCTGGATCTTCTATACCCATCTCTCCAATGCACCCTGGTTAGGAACCACTTTCCTCCCACCCCTAAGCTATGGACAGAGGGAGATCACTGTAGGCTGATTTCCTTTCCAGATTCCACAAACACATCTTGGGTTCCCACTATCATCCATAGCCTTCTGCAAAATGGATTCACACAATTTAGGCTCTGATACTATTTCTCCCTTTGAATTCAGATTATGTGATTTCCGATCTTTTGGTGACATAAGTCAGTGAGCTTCTTCCACATGGACTTAAAGGACATCTCACTTAGATTGCAGCTTGTTTAGAAGCAAACACTTAAGGCTCCAGATGCTATTTTATCTGAAAGCTGGGCACCATCTAATTTTTTCACCACATTTGGCTCTAGCACCTGTATCTTCTGTGTCCCTGTCCTTCGGGTGACTATGGAGCAGACCCATGATGTAGGAATTAATTGTTCTTAATTTGGAGCTACGATTTTGTGTGAACCACAAACCCAGGCCTGGACCTCTGTTTGCTTGCTTGTGTTAATCTGCCTTTGGCTCCTTTCCAAAACCTCCTTGTTAATTTATGGCAGACTCTTTCAATCATCCCCCTGAGACCTAACACTCTTCCATTACTATTCTTTCTGATTAGCCTCTGGTGACAAGCTTTTAAAAGTCCTAATGAGAGAGAGAGACACTTGGCCAATGTAGGCTAACTCCATATCATATAACTTGAATTATTCCTTGTAAAGAATCAGCCCTTGAACTGCATACTAAGCTAACTCTTTAAGCTAAAGTTTCATTTCTGACATAGTAAACCACATAATGGTTTAAAAATCCTCACTCTTGTCTATTTCACAAATGACTAGTATATCAAATTTTACACAGTCCAGGTGGTTTATGATTCTTTCCATTTTCCTACATTCATAATTAGTCTGTTCCACCACCCTATTATTAATAGATGCTTGCAGTTTCTTCTCACGTCAAATCCATCAGCACGTTTTACTCAATTATAATTGTTTCTACTCTGAAGAAGCATCATATTTTGATCCCCTGTCAAGACGAGGAACTCATGTTTAGGCAGTATCTCTCAAGGAAGATTTCCAATCTCTGCAAAGTTTTCAGTCACTTCTCCTTGACATATGGACAGCCTGTTCCACCTTTCAGCACTTTATCAGATAATGTCTCACTGCTGTTCAGAAGATTTTAAGTAAGCAATTCTTCACAAGTGGACTATTACTCCTTGTTGGTCACCTGTTCTTAGTCTGGAAGCTCCTGAGACAGGGGTGACCCTGATGGTATTTGAATCACTGGTGAAATAGCTCCAGCAGCACAGCAAAATGCAAGCCACTGTGGTACAACAGACAGACCAACAAATGATTGTCTTTTTCATAGCATTGCTTTATTTTACATCTGGCCCTTTCTCTTCAACTTTATTTTAAAGGATGCATCTCAAAGTTTGCTGTGCCCAATTTTGAAGATTCTTAATTGTCATCGTCTGTTTCATTGATTTATTCTCAATCACATTGCTGTAGCTAACAAAGCACATATCCATGATATGTCCTCACAAATAAGCCTGTCTTATTACTAGGAAATTGCAAGCCTTTTAATGATGTGACTGTAAATACAGTAGGCTTTCAATAAATGTTTGTGGAAAACATTAGCATTTAATATTAAATTTATTTTCATTATTAAAATATTCTGAAGCTTTTCTTCCATGTATACATTCTATAAAATAAAAGAAGGCTAATTATCCCAATACTAATCTTGTTTACTTAAAAAATACAAAGGTCCTGAAGCAGAAAGATCAACAATTATTTGAAGCAATGTTATGCAAATGTGAAATATACTGACATATTTCTCATTGTGATGAAATGTATTATGACTAGTTTCCATGTTTATTTTTTCTGACAGCTGTGAATTTTAAAGGGCTATCAAGTTTATTGCAATTAAATATCATAGACTTAGAGCTTCCTTAAGATTGAAAAGGAAAGAAAGAATTATACTAGCTAAATCAATAGATTCACCTTAAGATTGAAAAGGAAAGAAAGAATTATACTAGCTAAATCAATAGATTCAGCTATGTCTACTTAATATTCCTTCACCAGACACTAAATTCATGTCTTCCTTAATTCCTGTTGACTAAAACCAAAACAAAGCCACTCACATCAAGTCAATACTGATTTATAGTTAGCCTATCAGATATTTCGGAGGCCGCCATCTTCATGGAAGCAGACAGCCTTATCTTCCTCCTGAGGAGTGACACGTGTGTTTGACTGCTTGTAAAAAGGCTAACAACCAAGGTTTTATATAACTGTGTGTAAATGTATGTATGGTATGTGTACCTATACAATATATAATATGGACATGCACACATCAACTCGATTATATGTTTAAGAGTCAACATTATGGAATTGCATGTAAGGAAGTAGTGGGGTCCCAAATATGGTTATGCTGGTTACCTAAAGTAATTCTCATGGGTTTCTGGTGGAGATCAACTGCCAGTTTGACTTGTGAAGAGTGAATGATTCGTCAGCCCCCAGAAGAATAAAGATGCATGTGTCTGGTAGAGGGAGGAAGACTTTAAGCCCATGGAAAGACTGGCCCAGGTTTAGGAAAGGATGTAGAAAATAATTTGGATTAGATCCTGAAATGATTTTTTAAAAAACGTTACCACTGTTAAGTCAAGTATTATGAAAGATATTTTAATTTGGATATACATTTTGAGAAGAATCCGATTCAAAACCACAATTATCAGCAAAGGATTTTTTCCTTCTTCAAGCAAAAGAAATAAATTGAGTGAGAATAGGATTTTGACTTAAGTCAATAAGGAAAAACTCCCTCAACTGTAGAGCTACTAAGGGATCATCTCACCTATGTTTAAAGAGAAACAACAACAACAACAAGTCATATCCCTCGCAGTTCTGCCCCATGAGGTAAGTCCACCTAAGTGACATTTCTACTGATGGGAAATTCATTCACCAATTGCATCATTTATTGCTTTGAAGTCAGCATTCTGCGTCAATTGCTTATGTGAATTTTTAAAACTTCCTCAACCTGACCCTCTATACTGACCACCTGTATTTTTAAGAATATATATACATACACATATCAAATATCACTTATTTGTTTAAGGATGAATGTAAAGGTTTTGAGTGGTCTGCAGAAAGGCATAATGGCAGCAAAAAAAAAAAAATGGGCTGAGGGTGGCAGGCAAAAAAAAAAAAGAAAGGCCTAACAGTCCCACTAAAAATCAAACAGCTGTCCTGTAACTCTGCTTGAGTTAACATTTTTAAAGCAGTCAAAGTTGTTCAAGAATGTATCATGTTCCAGAAATAAAAGGTAGTCATAAAGTGCCAAAAATAGAGGGCAATGTGATGATAATTTTTTCTTTGTCCAAACATTAATGTTATACTTTGATAATGTTCTTTCTCAGAAGCCTAAATTTTTAATGGGAATTATGATAATTAATCCATTTACTTAATATATGTATGACTCTCTATGATATATGACAATCAAAACCATTGCTGCATATTGGAGATTTCCAAGAGCAAGTTTGTTCAGGCCAAGTAAGTTGGTATGACAAGAAACCACACAGATCTCCTGAGGACCCTTGATTCCATAATCAGTGCTCCTTGAACAAGTACCTCTTTGCATGGAGGGGTAAGGAGCAGGAAAAAAAATGCCAAAAGTTGTGCAAACTTATAGAAATTTTTTTAGCCTTGGACTTGACAAAGGACAATCAGATCTCACAGTCTAGAACTTACCTATCTTCTAAATCTGTAAATATTCAAGTAAATAAATATGTATTGTCAGTACTGCTATTTTCTGGTCTATCTTTCCATAAATCCCACAAGGGAAAGATGAATAATTACTATTACAAGATTTGTACTTTCTCTGCATTTCTATATGATTATTTCATCGATGGTGACCTACCGTCACAGCTAGGTAATGCATGGTTCCACTGATGGTTCCTCTCACAGAGAAGGGGCTCATCATCACTGAGTGTATATCCTGGATCACAGCTGAAAGTTACTGCAGAACGAATGCCAAAGTGATCACCATGACGGTGGCCATTCACAGGGATTCCTGGATCAAGGCAAGAGTCTGACTCTAAAGTCACACCTAAATGCATAACAAAAAGAAGTTATAAATTGTAAAAAAAATAAAAAGAGAGAATATTAGTATATATACAAAATACTTCAGGTATCAAAAGATCTGGAACGACAGGCAAATGATTTTGAAATTCAATTTATGTACTGTCAATACATTTTCCAATATTTAACTATACTTTTCTGTCATTGTTAATTGACTTTGCTTTGTCTGATTCATTGTGAGTTTACATATGAGAAAACATGATGGGATTTCTAACAATCCTCACAAACTTCAGTAAACATTTGGATACATTGTACTTTTATGTCAGTCCATTCCATTGAGAATCTCTCTTTGTTTTTTGTTTTTTTGTGTTTTGGGGGTGGTGGCATCACTGCCCTCTGGTGGTTGTGGAAGCTACCCAGTGCTGCTCCTTAGAGTCAACGCTGGACTGGAACTGACAAGCCCATGGGCCGCAGGCCCCCACTCAACCAGGGCTCAGCCCGAGAATCTATCTTTGTTTACTGAATCTTAAATGAACACAGTGAGCAAATTATGCTTGATGAAGTTTCACTATCATGGTTTCTGCGGAACATAGTGCTACATGTTCTCAAAGACTGATTTGCACATTCTTCTGGCAGTCTACTACGTTTGCATTCTTCTTCAACAAAATTTGGATATGTCCATTCTTCTACTTTGTTCCTTATTCATTGTCACCTTTTACACACATACGAAGACATTGAACAAACAATGGTACGGATCAGGCTTATCTTAGGGGCATTTTTGCTTTCAAAGAGGCCCTTGAGAGGTTATTTATTCAGTGCCATGGGTTTAATTTTGTGACTGCTGCTTCCCTGGTTGTTGAGCGATGACTCGGGTAGAATGAAATCCTTGAACTACATTTTCTTTGATTTTTATTGTTATGGATGCCTTTGGCTCAGATATGAGAGTTTGTTTTTTTTTACATTTTTATACACTTTTCAGATATATGCATAACTAGTTGAGGCCTTTGAATCTTGCATAACTTACTTGAAAAGCAATGATTTCTGATAAGTAAAATCAAATTTTCTCTACCTTTTACTTTTCATCTTTTCCCCTCTTCCTCTTTTTTATTACATTGGGTTTCAGTTAGCCATTGTCAGTCGTCTTCAACATTGATATCTATGCAAAAGTAGACCGAGGCAAATCTCCATGTCATGGGATTGGCATCTGCACTTGAGGTGCTTATTCTAAAATTGGTCCACGTCTTCATACTCTCCCTCCCCTAAAATTTGCACTTACGTCAACTGCTTTTGAGCTGACTTTTAGCTACAATTAGCCAATGCTGAAAATGTAAGAAAAAATAAAATGCTATATAAAGTCAAGAGTATGTCATTATAAGATTGTCTGCCATGCAGTTCTCTATTTTTAGGATAATGCGAGAATTTAAATAAAGAAGAAAATGAGAGTAAGAGCAGAGAGCTTCATTGCAAAATGTATGTATGACTAAGGAACAAATAGAAAGCAAAAGTCTTTGCAGTTATTACATAGCACACTCTGTAGGCTTTTTCGTGTGCTTCAATTAAGATCTAAGCTATGAAAGAAAAATCTTTAAGTATAACGAATATTTACATTATTTAGCTCTCAAAATTGGTCTTTGGAATGATGATTTTGAGTTACATGCATTTTGTCAACGTTTGACATAAATGCTCAATACACTTTCCCTCATTAGTCAATATATAGAAAATAATTTTGGAATGATTATTTGTCTTAACAACCAAGAAGACTTTCTATGAGTAAAATGCTTATTATTAGTTATATACACACGTATACACATTTGATATGTTTATATATATAAATGTTTTGTCATATCTTATACTATCAAAAAAAAAATCCAATCACCTAAAATTCTGTTGTTTGTTCCCTCAGGTGGGTTATACAATTGTCATTGCTGTCTGCTAGCCCTTTCTCCTACCCCCACCCTCTTCCTGCACCATTAGGAAACTGTTACTCCCATTTACTTTTCTGTTATTCATTGGGTTATCGTAATCTTACTAATGAAAATACACAAACCTAAACAAAGCTAATTAGGTAGAACTGAAACCTTAATAGTAGGGGGAGGAGATATTTAAAAACTAGAAGATAGTTCTGTGGTTCATCAATGTTCTAAGGCACCCTGGATTTATAACACATCCCTCTGTGTGGCCCTTCTGTAAGTAACTATCCAATTACCTTAGAGGTGGGTTTTGGTTCTCCACTACATCCACATTCCTTCACATAAATTTGATTTCTTTTTTTTTAATCTTCTGATATCTATGCCCTTGGACATCTCATAATCACACAGGCTGGGGGGGGTGTATTTCTTCTATTTGGACTTTGTCGCTTCTCTGCTAGATGACTCCTGTTTAGCTATAAGCCTTTAAGTAATTTTTATATGCAAATAGTCCCATATTACAGCCCATAAAAAATTTTAAAACACAGAGTAGAAAGCTCATTTTACAAATGAAGAAACAGGTCAAGAAATTAAGACAATAAATTATGTCTGAGGTTCCACTCCAATTCCTGTTCTCTCTCTCTCTCTCTCTCTCTCTCTCTCTGCCTTTAATTTCTCTTTCCCTGAATGTATTCAACTGTATGGTAAGCATTGCTATTATATATGAACTAGGTTCTCTTTGTTTTTTTTTTTTTGGAGGGGGGCATCACCAGCTTCTCTTTCTGATTATAAGAAACCTCATTGGATCTCAGGAAGCTAAGCATGTACACACATCATAAAGATGCATTCTGTTCCCTACTTAGCTTTTGTTGAAAATAACACAATGTATGATCACATGGTAGAATAATACTTGCAGTAAATATTTGTTCTTAAAGTATTGTTTACAAGACTCTTTTGTAAGCATTTCCAATAAATGCTTGAAAATCATATGCAAAACCTTCATCCACTTGAGATTTTAATCTGTTTTGCAATTATCTAAAAAAAAAGCTATTTTAAGTGGTGGTTTAAAGAACAACAAACAAAGCAAGTGGTCATTCTGGGGGGATAATGCAATTACTATTCTATGAAGAAACACTCTCACAATCCTTGTACAGGAGAGAATAACAAAAGGGTAAACTGTAATTGAGTACCATATTTATGATAGTTGTGTTTCACAAAATTTAGCACACAAAACAGAACTACAATTCTAGGTCTGCTCTTGTAAAATCCTTGAAAAAAGATGGCTCCTAGCTTTCTGCCAAATAATTCCAAAAAAGCTTCTAAAGCTAATGCTGTTAATATTCGTTCGTATTGCTTTATGGCACCACTTCAAAAATAAATCAACCTTGAATACAATCTGAAAGATATTTCTGCAGAGTTCTCTGTCTACAGAGTAGATTTCCATGAGCCTATTTGAGTATGAAAGTTTGTAACTAATAATTTTATGAAGTAAAATGTTTACAATATCAACCATTTATGTCAGAAAATGAAAGACAAATGATCCCTATTCCTAATTTTAAATGGCAGGAAGACTTCACTATCAATCTTTTTTAGGCAACCTGTTTTTCAAAACTAAATAGTCTACACATGTATGACTATTTTCTCCTGCCTGAATATTGATTTCATAACACATTTCCTCAAAGGTTGCTGGAAATCTTCACAGTCATGCTGGGACTGGCAGTGTTTGTATTTTCTCATTCGTGCTTTCCCCCTCTTCATTTTTCCCTCTGCATTTCTCCATCCTTCATTGTAATATGCATGTCCATATAAAATAATGTATAACACTAAATTATCATATCATTCCCTCTATCATTACAGTGGCCTCCCCACAGTCTGCAAGTCACTAATCTCCTATAACCCTGCCATGTTCTTTCTGCTCTTGTGATGCGTTGCTTCTATGGGACATTCAGGTACGTGGCAGATGTCTATCCTCCACTTCATTATGGATTACCTTGAGGATTTAATTACACATCCAGACTCCTGGATATCATCATAGCGAATATGTGCATCTCTACTATAGATTTAAGAGTTTTCATTTTACTGTTTCTCTGATGAGTGTTGGTGTCCGTGAAACTTTGAGGAAAAGTGCTCTTTCAGCGTGCTTTTGAATTAGGCATGAACATCTGAATCAGTTAGAGAGCTCTAGAAAATCATTTATGTCTGGAGACCCCTCACAGACAGAGGAACTTAGAACAGCTGAGCTGGCAATCAGGCATCTGTTTGGCTTTAGAGTCCCATAGGTAACACTGAGGGCACCAGCTGATAACCTCTGTGTAAAAACTCCAGATAGTTCTGAATCATTTCTCAAATAAATCTTGTATCCTGTGTCTGCCATCTCCTCTTATTTCCCTCTTTCTCGTCAAAAACATATTAATCTATATTGAAACAAGAGTGATAAAAAAATCTCAGTGCAATGTCCTTATCACATGATTTAAAAATTTTAATATACTATAATGATTTAAGCCAGAAGATACCTAGAAATTATTTGGGATGGCATTTCACGAGGATCATTTGGAACTTGATAAAATTAAATTAAATCTGGAGACTATATTTACATCAGCATCTCTTTTCCACCCTACCTACCTCCACCCTGGGTACTTTATAAACAAACTGCAAACTGAATACAAGCTTAAAAGTCAACTTACTCTCTTTCTTGAACTTTCAAGAAAGAATGAGTTAAGCTCAACTTATTTATTTCATTATTTTATTTATCTAATTAAACTGACAAGTTCAATGAAGAAATGAAATGCCTTGGCACTAGGTACATATTGGGTTTAGAACAAACATCCCCAAACTTACTGCCCTAAGTCAATGCCAACACAGAAAGACACTACATGTGAGGGTAGAAGACCCTGTGGATTTCTGAGACTGTAACTCTTTCTGGGAGTATAGAGTCTCCTCTTTCTCCCAGGGAGGGCTGGCGGTATCCAATGGTTGGCCATGTAGTCAGCAGCTGAAGGCCTAACTCTTACACCACAAGGACTCTTGCAAAGGACACCAGAAACAGGTAAAATATCACTAAAAATATGAGAGAGTGGGAGATAAACGGACCAAATAAAAGAAGGAAGTCTACTCTATCTTGAAATCACTTTCTCTCTTAGGTTTCATGTAAATGTGACTGCCTAGTTAGAGGCCAAGTAATCCTTGCTAAAAGTGGACGGGGACATAAAATATTTACTGCTCAATACTTATTGGTTTTAAAAATTAAGATGAATTTAATATTCACATATATTTTACTTGAAAAGAAAGTGGTGAGAAAAAATAGGAAGAGATGTAATTATAACATTTTCTGGTTAACTTCTCACTTTTGAGAAAAAATGCCACTGAGATATAAATGTCTATTATAAAATACAATCAATAACTTAACATTGAAATTGATTCATTCTTGTCATCAATATTTTTGTTATTAATAAAATATTGTTAACAGTTCTGGGAATATTTTGTTTTCAGGCAAAAGTTCATTTTGAAATATTTTGGAGAAGAGTAAGGGTAGAGCTCAATAAAGTGGAAATCAGAGGGAAAAAAGACTGTTAAAGGTATGGCTTGGTACACAAGCTGCAAGATGTGCTCAAGCATAACAATTATCGAGGAATGGCACAGGAACAAGCTGTGTTCATCTCTGTTGTATATACAGGGCCACTGTGAGTCAAGACAGATGGGAATGCACCTGATAACAATGGGATTATTCCTCATGTTTCATTCTCATCTAAGAGCAAAGCGATTGTTAGAAATTATACTGCCAAGAAGAATCCCTTTCTGCTATATTCCAGATGTACACTTGTAGAAGCATTCTTATAGCATAATGTCATGACTTGAATTTCTAAGTTCAGAAGCTAAATGCAAGAACCAAATTTAGATTTATGGAAACAAAGATGGAAAAGAATGTTTACAGTTGTAGCTGTCTTACAAAATATATTCCTTTATACTATTTTAACAATGGTTCTTAAATATGTTTAGCAGTAGCTTGTGAATATTTTTAAACAACTGTCAAAATATTTTCAAGCATTTCTTGGCACATGGTAAGAGCTTGCAAACCTGCTTCATTTTAATCCTTTTCTTCTCTTAGTTACACATGTTTTCTAGCCAATGAAACTCACTTAGGTGGACCAACAAATCACTATCACAAATTACCTTAAGCATGTTCTCAGCGGAAAAATGCCCCTGCCCATTGCATAAAATAATATGGAGTTGATGGTGGCTCCCAGTGACCCTCCAGGAGAGAGAAGACCAGCTCCTTCAGATTTCCAGGCTCTCAACTAGGATGAAAGCAGTCTCCTCTTGCTTCTGGAGTCAGCAGTCCCACCTAAGCCCACTCTATGCCGAGGATTCCTTCACCGCTCCTTAGATGATGTAATTCAATAATACATTCTACAATAATTTTGCAAAAAGCACATTTTCTAATAACATTGATAGTTGTCATGATCTCTTGCAAATAAATATACTGATGCATTCAAAATGTCTTGTTTAACCTGTAATTTCCTTGTAATTTTTATAGTATTCCTATAAAAGTCAGACTTTCCAAGTTGGACTCTTCTTAAAAATAGCGAGTTCTTATGGTTGTGGAATACAGCTTCCACCAAGTTAGAATGCTGTTAGGTGTTGGCTCAAAGCAGTTTCCAACACAAAGTTGTCTTATGCAAAACACTACCCAGTCCGCAGCATCCTTATAATGATGACGCGGCTAGATCCTGCTGCAGTCACTGCGCCAATGCCTCTGAATAAGGATCTCTCTCTCTCTCTCTCTCCTCTCTCTCTCTCATTACTTCTTCTAATTTTGAAGGATGATGGCCTTCTCCAGAGATTCCTTGCTCTCTCCTGGTAACTGTTCATGGAACGTGCAGCAAGCCTCCTCATCCTTACACCTTTTTCTTCACTTGTCACTTTTGATTTTTTAACTTCTCACCAAGAACTTTTGTAGTAAATTTGTCCAAGGCAGCGGGTTTCTTGATATAGCTTCTAAGGGCACTGATTGTGGATCCAGGTACAATGAAATTCTTGACTTCGATATTTTCTCCATTTATCATAAACTTGATTACCAGATGTGACTGCTTTCATTGCTTTCCTTACCGGGTCATTATACTGAAAGTTGCAAGTCTTTGATCTTCATCAGGAATTGCTTCAAGTCTTCAAACTTTCAGCAGGCTGTGTCACCTGTATGAGACTTCTTGTGATCTCGATGCATTACTCTCTTTCCTAATGCCTGGTTTCTCATATTATTGGCTCAGCCTAAAGACTGAGCATGGTGAAAGGAATGACCCAGATCATCTTTCCCGATTTTTAATCATGCAGTATTCCCTTGTTCTGTTAGAAATCTATTACATATAGCTTGCACATGAGATCATTTAAGTACTCCTGAATTCAATTTATTTGAACTTTTATCCATAGCCTGATATGTTTCACACTATTGAACGCCTTTGAATATCTAATACCTTTGAATACACAGGTAATCATCTTTCTTGTATTCTTTATCAGCCAATATACAACTGATATCAGTAATAATATCCTTTGCTCTACAATATCCTGAATCTGGATTAAATTTCTGGTACATTTCTATTTTTGTACTGCAGCAAACATCTTTTACATAATCCTAAGCAAAAATCTACTTTTTGTGACACGATAAGATATAGTCTTTGATAGTCTTTGGTGATCATCAAGAAGTGGGTTTTTTTTTAGCCTTTTCTCTCTCAGTGAGCAAGACTGTGTCATCTGCTGATTGCAGACTGCAAGAAGAATGTCACAAAATTTACAATGAACACATAGGTATATGCTTGAAAGTTTAAAGTAAGCATTTTTTAGGGAACCTCTCAGTAATAAGGGAAAGCTCTTACAGTTATGCCATGTTTTAAGTATTGCAGTTTGGGCAAAATCAGGTACAACCTGTGAACAAGCTAATATTTGTATTCTTAAAAATACATACACACATATTATATATATATATATATATATATATATAGATATATCTTCAATTCGGACATACATATTGACTTACTTTCGTAGTGAATGAGGAAACCAACACTGGAGCGGCTGTTGTCTGTCGTGAAAAGCAGGTACATGAAATTCCCTGTGCTGATGAGGAACTGTGGCGCCTGAGTGCCGTGGTACTCTCCGATCAGCGGGGATGAGTTCGCCGGCCCGTCTCTGACTTCTAGGGTGTCGTAATTGACTTCGGTCTGAAATCTACAAATATGCACATTGAGTCAGAAGAGACATTTAAAAATCACATCTTATAGCTATTTTAATATCTTTATGGATTAGTTAAAGCTATGGCACATGAATAAAGTATTGTCATCGATATATATCTTCAATTATGGACGATGTACTTCAATGTAGTACTTTTCTGAACTGGTAAATGGCATCATGAGAAAGGTAGTAAATATTGAATTTGTAAAAGATCTTATTTTACTTCAGCAGTCACTGCAGATTCACACAAAAGCAGCAGTCAAGAATCAAGTGGCATATTGAACTGGGTCATTTTGATGTTGATGATTTCCTTAAATGAGCAAAAATTCAGATATAATAGTGAACCCTCAGATGTCCAGGTCTCAGAAATAGTGTTTGTCAGTCTCCACATGTGTCAGGAAAAAAAAATGGACAATGAATATGGAAAACTTTGTAAGAATTGGTACCGTCAATTTACCCTGTTGGCAAGCAAGATTGAACATCCCATCCACTGTCAGAAGAAAGAACTCATTTGTCTTAGGGTAGCGGTTCTCAACGTGTGGGTTGTGACCCCTTTGGGGGTCAAATGACGCTTTCACTGGGGTTGCCCAATTCATAGCAGTAGCAAAATGACAAAGAAGAATTACTAGAGAAAATAATTTTATGGTTGGGGGTGGAAGTGTTCATCACAACATGAGGAACTCTATCAAAGAATAGCAGCATTAGGAAGTTTGAGAATCACTGCCCTTGAGAACATATAGTCAGAATGCCCCTTTACAGTGAGGATGGCATGAGTTTGTTTCACATGTCTTTGGACACACTGTCAGGAGAGACATCATGATGGTAAAGTAGATGTCAACCAGAAGAAGAGCCTCAATGAGGCGGAATGACACCAGCAAAGATGCTAAGAAGAGCACGTGAACAGACAGGCGTTACTTCTGTTGTACACGGGACTGCTGTGAGCCAGAATGCATGCAGAGCCACTTAGCAATGACAGAAACAACGGTACATTCTCTAAACACCTCAAGACACTGTGGGGAATAGCACTAGTACACAATTGGCCAAACACTCAGCTGAAAAATACACATATGTGAAGAATACTAGTCTTCAAAATCAAATACATAAGCCAAAATATTACAAATGAGAGTGTATTCACCATTTTGCATTTTCACCCTACTGTCCACGCTTCCTAAGAAACATGCTAAGGAGCACTGATCTCTTAGAGGAGGAGGGCCCTTCGAACTGCATGATTGTATTTTTAATATCCTTCGTGACACAGATAATCATGTCCTGTTTTAAGTTGCATTAACTCCTTGAAGACACCATATTACCACTTCAGAAACTAAATGATACTTTAGTGGTTTCAAAAAGAACAGCTTTAAAAATACACTTAACTTTTCTTCCAAGAAGGACGTTATGCTTCCAGAGAATCTGGCTCAAGATTCTTTTTATATAAAGTTGCAGCCCCTGGGGTACTCTTTATGCAGTGAAGGGACCATCTGAGGCACTGGGATAATTTTCTAAATGGGCCCATCTTGTCCTCAAAGAGCTAACCTGGTTTCCAAGTGTCTGACTGCACTCTCTGGGAGCAGCTTCTCCATGTCGGCTGTGACTCACTCAGTCACTTGAGCCAAGGAATCTCACTGAAGCCTCTCCCAGTATCCCCCATGCTTTGCTTTGAACGTTGCTGCTGACAATGAGGGTTCCTTGGGAATGAGGCTTCCCTTCCTTAGTCTCCTAAGACATGCAGCAGAAAGGATGCTCAAAGCAACTGGCGTTTTTGCCCTTCTAAATTGTGTACATTTTTCTTAGCATAAAAGCACAATAATTATATATACTTATACCAAATTAGGTTAGTACTTTAATCTTCATTGTTTCATTAAAGAAGGAAAATAATTTGTATATCACAGAGGATGCATTTTGAGGAGAAGAGCATCATCCTTGACTATTCTGTCTATAAGAAACTTTCAGATCTCTGTTTTCTAAGTTCAGATTCACCAAGAACTGGACACACAAGAACTACATTGCGTTTTATGGACGTGCACTGGAATTTGTATATCTGTTCTCTTTAGGAAAAGGTAGGACTGCTATAAAGTGCACGACAAGATTTCCAGTGCAAATTCTGAAACAAAAAAATATCAATTATTTTCATTATCTGGCAGCCAACTACACCCTATATAATAGTGTTGAGAATTTGGGATTTTAAAATTGTATGTAGGAACACATATTTTATTATAAATGTGTAATGAAAATGTGCAAACTAATACTATATAGTTTTAGAGAAAATTAAGGACTGTTTGAAAACATCAGATATAGTAACTATGTGTTAATAAAACAGCACAGTACATAGTCATTGAAAAGAAAAGCTTTGGAAAGTTTTAATGACTAGCTTTGCTCAGACAAGAGTTGATAAGTTGTATAAAATTAATTTGTAAAATCATGATTTGTATTAAATAATTTCCATTTGTGTGCTGTTGGTAATCAGAACATGCTAGTTCTGCCCCCCTTCTACTCCAACTCCAGCATACAATAAAGTATAAGGCACACATGAATTAAAATTCAATTTATTAGGTAATTATAGAATTACATTTTTAATATTGGTGATAATGATATATAGGAATTCACTTTTCAGTAAAATAGATAGATAAACTCAAAGTGTTCTTTTCTTCTTAAGGATTATTCTATTAGAGATTATCACTAAACTACTGAAAACACACAGCAATCTGAGTTATAATTTCCAAGGCAAATGGTGAGAGAGAGATAATTCAGCCCCAGCTGAAATCCATTACTGAATTGGTATAATCATATATAACTGGAAAATCAATGGAAAAGAAAATGATATGGCTATGCTTAAATATCTTGAAACAATATAATAGTCTGAATAGTAAAGTAGAACTTGTAGTCAGGAAAGTTAATATTAGAGAATATTCAATCATATTAGAGATTAGACTTTAAATATTCAAGAAGGATGATTACTTTGATAATAAAGTATATTAGGATATTGAAAATATTTTTAGTTTTTCATTGTTTTTTGATTCAATGTTGAGACAAGCGCAAAAAATGTACCATGCAAAATTTGGAAGGTTTTTGTATATTATCGCGAAAATCTCCTCCTCATTTCTTGACTATGTCATTGGGCATTTTGTATTCATGAAAATTGTAAAAGACTTACTATCCAACTCTTTGGAGAACTAACAACTTAACTCTAAGAGCACAAAAATGCCCTGGTGCAAGGTAAAGGAAATCCTGACTGTGAAGTTTAAGGTTCTATGTCCAACTGGCCTGGCGAGGATTCTCAGTGTTTTCACAGCTATCCAGTAATGTCATTTGGCATTGTGAAGTGAGGTATAATGGATGTTATGTAAGGTGCAACCACCCATTTTGTGATTTGATGTGGTCATCTGACATCTTCCCATAACATCAATTTGTGTTCCTTGGGACCTTACTGTGTTGATAAATGAGGAGCTGTTGTATTAAAATTTCAGTTATAGTATTGTTCATTTATTCTTAAAAGCACTAAACAAAAATGAAATAATAATAAATAGGTGACACCCACACTGTTGCCAGCTCATGGTTTAAAATTCCTCTCAAGTTACCATCGACATGACTGAACATGAAGAGGTGTTCTGCTGTGTTCCTTCGGAAGGAACACAAGGCATTATACACAACTCAAACAGCTTTCATGTGCAAGAAAGGGTGAACATAGTTTGGTACATCTGCAGGTTATGAATCCAGAGTTTGATATTGTGTGTCAGACACTGTGATCTCTGGAAAATTGTCCACAGGGACCACCACTCCTCTGTACATTCTGCAGAATTATTCTGAAAACCATTTTTTCAGGAAAGTGCAGGGTTGAGTGATTTAACTGTCAAATTAGAGGACGAAAATTCAGAAGGAAAAAAAATAATCAAAGAAAGGCCTGATTCAATTAAAGTGAATTCCTTTTTGGGAACCAATAAAGATCTGTGACATTTCTAAGTACTAAGATCTATTTAATAAAATGATTAAGTAGAAATTATTCCTAGGTTCATATGAAGAAAGAAAATATTCTTTTACCTGTCAAAAGTTATTTTTATGGAGTGTCCTGGTTTTGCTTCAATTATCCATTCACAATGTAAAGAATCTTTATAATATCCTGGCCATCCAGGAGGCAAAATGACTCCACTTGAAGCTGTCAAATGCCCACCACATGGTGCTAGGAAAGAAAATACCGAGAAAGGCATGGTATTAAGCAGGTCAAATTAAACACATGACCATAAATTATAAATTTTAATGGAAACAGAGATTCCTTTTGATATGATATATTCAAATTGTAAAGCTAAACATTCCAAAGTAAGCTTTAAATTTACTCAACATAGATCTATATATTCTTTCTGAAAACGTATGCCTAATGCTACCAACAAAATTATTTTCATCTAAAAGACCTGATACAATTGCTGTATGCTATATACTTAATGCCACCATTTCTCCAGTTTGTCTTACTGTGCTTTCTTGTGTGTTACAGTGAGGCTGAAAGCTATTTCAGAGGTTTTTCAAGTATAAGCAGGGTCACCCAAAGTGAACAGGATTCTGAGAGCTTCCAGTCTAAGAATAATCTATGTAGAAGAAATAGACCTTCCACATCTGAAATATTAGTTACTGAAAAAGTTATGAATAGCAGTGAAACATTCTCAGAGATAGTGAGGGTCAAAAGTTAAGCTCTTCAAACAGGAAGGCACTCAAAAAATGATTGTAGAAGAGTAACTTTCTTGAAGTAGAGTTGATCATAATGATATGGGTGTAGTAAAACTTTAAGACCTTCATTTGTTAATAGGACATCATTCAAAGTGAGAACAGACTAGTTCAACTATCTATGAATTGCAACTTGGAATGTCCAAGGTCTGAATTTAGGAAAAGCAGATATCATGAAAATGAAATGGAAAGCTTAAAGATCAATATCCTTGGCATTAGGGAGTTGACATGGACTGTTCTTGGCAACTCTGAATCAGAAAATCATAAGACTTACTATGTGTGTATATAACACAATCAAGAATAATAACATTACATTCTTTTTTATAAGTACATTGCAAAATCAATCTTGAAACATAATATTGTCTTGCATAGGATTTTATCTGTCTGCATTCAAGGTGATGCAGCAAATAAAATTATTAGTTAAATTTATGCATCAGTCATTAAAGCTTGTGATGAAGTTATAGAATAGTTTTACCAATGTCTTCAACATGAAATTTATCAAACCTGCAATCAAACATGGTGATGATTATTGGTGATTCAAATGCAAAAGTAGGAAACAAAAAGGAAAGAATAGCACTTGGAAAATAAGGTCTTATGATAGAAATAAATATGGAAATTAAAATGATGGATTTTTAAAAGGTCAAAGATTTTATGTTAAATATATGTGAGTAGGTTAAACAACACAAGTAATAATCACACTCATAGACCCCTCTACATGGAATACACAGAAATCAAAATGATTACATTTGTGGAAAGAGATGATTGACAGGCTCAAGATCAACAGCTAAAACTAGGTCAAGGATGACTGTGGAAAAAACCATCAATTAATCAAATATAAGTTCAGGTTGAAAGTGAGAAACACAAGTCTGCGAAAGCCAAAATGTGATGTCTATTTTATCCTCCCTGAATGTTAGGAATACCTCAAGAACAAAGACCTTTTCATAGTTGTTTAAGTGTTTTCTTATAATGATTCAGAAATAAATTTTGGGGCTCAGAGGGGAAGAAACAAATTAATATCCCTAATGTAAATATATATATATATTTATATATAAATATATAAATATATATATACACACACATACACACACACCAAAATGACAGTATTTTATATCATCAGTAACATGTCTTGTAAATTCTAATTTATCCACAATTATCCCTATGCTCTGCAATATTAATATTAGTAAACATTGTAAATCTAATAGACAAAATATTTTAGGATGTTTGCTTTTGAGTCTATAGCTCTTCATAATTTACTAAACAGAGATTAAAATATTTTTAATTCATAGTGCAAAGATTGGTTCTGAGAGGGAATATTTGTGTAAATAGTCTAGAGATTTTTAGAAAGAATCATAATTAGAAGTAATATATTTCTTTTATTCTTAAATTCTGTCTGGTCTTATTACACATATACCCATTAAAAAGTATAGAAGATTAAGAAAAAGTTAGGAGTTTAGGCCTCCTCTGATTTGAGTTATAAAACAACTAGCTAAAAGCTATATTTTCTATTCATTTGATTTTTTTTGTTTGTTTTTGTTTTGGGAGGGAGAGGCATCACTGCTCTCTCATGGTTGTGGGAGCTACCCAGCCTTGCTCCTGGAGAGCAGCTGCTGGATTTGAACCGCCAAGCCCGTGGGCCACAGTCCTGCACTCGACTACTTATACCACTGAGGCTCAGGCCCTATTCATTTGATTTTTAATTTAGATGTATCATGTTAAAGAAAAGCAATCTGTCCAGTGCTAGCAGACACATACCTTCACATCGGGGAACGGTAGAACTCCAGACAACATTTCCATCTTGCAGGATGCAGGTGATGGACTCCGACCCTTGGGTTTTGACAAAGCCATCATCACAGTGGAAAGAGACAGAACTCCCAAGAAGAAACCTATCACCAAAGCGACGTCCATTTATAGGAATGCCAGGATCATGGCACTCATTCTGACCAAATGCTGGAAACAGAGAGGATGAACATAAAATTCATTGAAAATGCTTGAGCATGAATTATTGTACTGAAGAAATGAAAAAAATACAAATGAGTTATGCTGTAATTTATGTTCCACAGTTAGCTATATGATTAAAAGTAATGCAATTCATTGAATTAGTAAGACCAATAGTCAACTGAGAAATAATTTGAAAGACAAAAAAAATCACAGATATATAAATCATCTAACTATGATCCTTTGAGCACTTTACACTTTGCAAAGCAATTTTCATGTACATTTTAAAAATGAGAAGGAATAAAGTAGATATATCTGTTTGCATCCTTGGCTTGTGCTTTTTATATGAACTTAGGGAGATTACATATTTTAATGATCTGAGTCTAGTCATCTTTATTTACAAATCAAGATCTATCAAACATAGATCACAGAATTGTGATAGCCCTTTATGGAGTAATTGCTGGGAAAGACTAAGTTAAGTGTTGCACAGTTGTGAGCAATCCATAAGTGACAATACGGTATAACTTATGTTAACATAATTACACTATTCTAAAAAGGTGATATTTTTAGGTTATATGAATCATGCTATCCATATATTTTTCTTGCTTTTATTTTTATGATTATACAATATGTGAACTATCAGTCTTAAAATTCAGCTTATGTACCTGAACTGAAACGGAATTAAGAAGGCGGTGCCTGTGTATGAGTACTTACTTGTGTAAGTTATGTTGAAGCCTCTGCCGGTAGTGGAATGATCGGACTGGAACTCCAAGCGTACTACGTGCCCACTGCTGGCCAGTTGGGAAGGCACTTCATTGCCAGAAAAGGTGCCAAGCACAGTGATATCTGAAAGCCCATCGTCTTTAACTGCAAGGAAGTCAAACTGAGGTTCCACATCAAAGTCATTAAAAATGAGGTGAATTCTGTTTCCTGGCTCGGCTATAATCAGCCACACACAGTTCATGTTGTTCCCATATTCCTCTGGGTAGTTCGGTGAGAGAATGATCCCTGAGGGTGCAGTGAAATTGAAGAAGCACGAAACTGGGAAGACACAAATAAGCCATGAGATACTTTGGAGCACTCCAAAGGGTTGTCAAGATGCGACTGATGGCTGACAACGTGGAGAGGAACAACTGCTATCCGTAGGCTTTGAAAATGGCAATTCATTGCCTTTCTGCTTTCTTGCATAGCATAAGCAGAGCCTATATATAATGACTCCAGGGTTATTCAAATGGTCTCTCTAATTGAGTGAACATGTATGACTCATGTTCTATTGTCTAGCTATAAGTAGCCTGCCTTCAGTGAAACAAACATTAATATGAAAACATATATATGAATCACAGGAACAATTCTCCAAAAATTTAATATTATGTCCAATCATCATTCTCTTCTGTTTTTTCAAGTTCATTGGTTTTTATTCTATTTTTTTCCCTTTAAAGTTAATCTTTCCTAATTTTATTATGCCTTTTGATGATAGGATAAATATTGTTAAACAAATAACATTGAAAATCTCAACATGTTCTACTTGGTCATACAAAGTTTGCTTCAAAATTATTTATAAGAATGTGTGCTTTAGGATCAATAGAAAGATGTTTTCCCTCTGGGAGGAAATAAGTGCAGGGTGTATTTTTAAGGTGAGATATGCTTTTACTTTAAATCACACAAGATTCCTTAAGTTTCATCCAGTTACTGCTATGTTTCATTATAACAATATCCAAAAAACATTTTCTATTGGCCATTGTTAGCCAACAGGCAGCTATTCAAGTGAATTCCAAATACTACCACTCATGTTTCACCTTGGCAAACAGCTAGGGTTTTAAGAGGAAGACAATAAATCATAAAAAGACATCAAGGATTATTTATGTCTAATACAGTAAATCATCAGAAGCTATTGACTAAAGCTATGGCATGTTCTATGTGCTTTCTAGGACAAAATGTTCAACTGCATCTACTTAATAGATGTAATGTAATCATTAATTAGATTTCTGGTAAATGAAGCATTCCTAACTTGTGTTCAAAATGGCCCTCACTAAATGTCATGTTCGCTTCTTTCTTTTTCTCCCCCACTACAAGGCAGTTGGGAAACAGAAGGAGGGCAAGTCAAAGCACCATACTTACATACACAGCTGGGCTTGTTGCCAGACCACTGATTGTTCTGTTGGCAGGTGATGACTCTCTCCCCCACCAGCTCAAAGGCAGCGCGGCACTCGAAGGTGAGGACGTCCCCATGAAGAAAACTGCTGCCTGTCCGCTTCCCATAAGCAGGAATTCCTGGGTCTCCACATCCTCCCTTTTCAATTTCTAAAACAGGAAACACACAATGATAATAATAAAAAATTAAAAATACAGAGGACAACTGTTATTTCTGCTGGTCTAACCATGATCATAACCGATTGTTTCCTAGCAAATTCACTCAATATTTCATCACAATAGACCAAGAAAACAGGGTAATTAAAAGCTTGGGAGAAAGGCATTTTGTTTCTTGTTTTTAATGGATATCAATGGTATAGAGATGTGTTAGCAATGAATATATTATAATTTCCAGATCGATCTTCTAGGTCCATTTTGTGCCTGTTATCAGCAGATGTTACTTCTAAAATGTGAATATTGATTTTGTTTCATTCTGTATGCTTCATTCAATTAAACAAAATCAAATGAAAATTTCCCTCTGCAATGGAATGTTTCCATTAATATATTCACTTGAATAATGTTCTTTCTCTTAAATGAATGTTAAAAACCATTTGTAAAACAAAATGAATATATTTATGGTCTTCAGATGAAAAAATATGCAGAATCCAATCTCATTTCATTAAAATATAATGTGAGGAATTATGCATACTAAAGAACCTAAACTACAGATCTATTTAAACTTTGATCTGTTTGAATTTTTAAATATAAAAATATTAATAGCTAAAATATGCTATTTATTCTATTCACTTTGTAATTTTATAAAGTATTCATTGAAGGTCATCTATGTCCCAGGTACCAGTTAGATGCTGACAGTAAAGAGTGGGGTAAGCAAAGTCCTGGGACTAGCGTGGCCTTTCAGCCTTGCCTGTTGCTGTGTGAGCTTCTTAAACTATAAGACAAACCCCACCCACCGCCATTATTTTGTACTTTGGCATCTAGAAACCCAACACAGCATGCACGAGATGTCAATCTATACAAGATCACACATCCCAATATTTCTTACAGAGTGGCTGGTAGCTTTCGGTAGCCAACACTGCAGTTAGTAGCACAAGGTATTGCCCATGAAACCACTAGAGCTCCTTGGATTTTCTAGCAAAGTTTACTCTCTCAATCCTATGTCCTTCTAGGTACCAGACCTCTAGGTCTTGGGATAGTAATGTGCAGAAGTCTTCAACCAGCACTTGACCTGCCAATTTTAATTCACCAAAGCCTGAAAACCCAGGAGTCTGCAGACACTCTCAACTTGAGCTGCAGCCAATGCAACATTGTGAGCCAACTAAACCCTTAAGTCTGCTTTCAGCCTATGGATCTGTCACTTGCTTTCCCTTACAATTTTGTGAGCCATTTCTCTCTCTCTCTCTCTCTCTCTCTCTCTCTCTCTCTATATATATATATATATATATATACACATACACACACAATAGATGCATAGATATAGATATAAAACAATATAGATCTATGTATGTATACATATAAACTCATTTTGCACAGGATGTTGTTTACTGATGTAGAATATTGATCCTTTATATTTTAATAAAGATTGAAGATTGTAGCCTTTAGTATGGGTCACAATTCGATGCAAATAAAACCAAAATCCTTACAACTGGTCTAACAGACAACATCTTAATAAATGGAGAAAAGATATAAATTTTCAAACATATCATTTTGCTTGGTTCCACAATCAATGCTACTGGAAGCAGCAGTCAGAAGCAATGAGGCATTGTACTGGGTCAAATATACTGCGTAAATTCACAAGACCTCCATAGAGTCTTGAAAAAGCAAAGTTGTTCTTTTGAGGACTAAATTGTTCCTGACCCAAGTCATAGTATTTTCAATTGATTCCTATGCATATGAAAGCTGGACATCGAACAAAGAAAACCAAAAAGAAATTGATGAGCTTGAACTGTGGTGCTGGTAAGACTAGGACCAGTGCCACAGACTACCAAGAAGACAATCTAACTTTTCTTGAAAGAGGTCCAGCCAGAATACTACTTAGGAGCACAGACAGTGAGACTTTGTGTTACCTACTTTGGTAATATTATCAGAAGATACCAGGTCTTGCAAAAGGGTATCATGCTTGGTAATATGAAGAGGAAATAAAACAAAGAGATACCTTTGACATGGTGGATTTACACTGTGACCGCAGCAATGGGCTCAACAATTGGGAGGATGGGAAAGAATTGGGCAGGTTTTCATTCTGTTGTACATGGGGTCACTATGAGTGAAAGTTGCAGAGCAGCAACAAAAAGACAACGAATATTATGAAATTATATATATACACACAAATATATAAATATTTGTATATAAATATACACAAATATATAAATATTATGAAATTATATATATACACAAATATATAAATATTTGTGTGTATTTCAGCTGTTCTCAGATTTTGTTCCTTTGTGGAACACAGAGTAAGACTATGGACTTACTATTCTCTTTGAACCTTCACAGCATGTTTTTGGAGCACACATCTAGGTGTCAATATACTAAGTTCAATTACAATTACAATCTTACCCTCATTTGATTTATAGTTTAGAAATTATAACACACTGGGATTAATAGCCACTCCTGCACTCCTTGTGAATAAACATCTCATCAACATAATTCTAGATGAATAATAAGCAAAACACAATGGTATACAAATGAATAGCTAAAGAAGAAATGTGTTCAGTTCTTTATATATATGTTGTGCCATTCTTCTTTAGAGTGCTTATCATCTAGGTAGTAGTAACAACACCTAAGATTACATGAGGTTTGTCATCAATCAACATTTCACTTTTTTTTTTGAAAAGAGAAAACCATTCATGCACTTGAGTCTTTCCCATGGTGTTGTCCTTATACGCTGTGTTCAACATCACAACAGTTTCTGTGGCACTTTTCCCAAGAAAACAAAATTTCATAGCCCCATGCTGTTCTCTTAAATCAACCACCACAGAAAACAAGATTTGAGCAAAAGTGTTTTTAACCATGAAATTACCAGAGAGATTTTTTCCAAGGTGACACCACTGAGTGCACTAATTCAGAGTGAGTTGCTTAATGCTCTCAGTGGGAAAAATGCTTACTACAATGGCTGTGCTCTGTCCAGAACAATTTCAGTTTTTCTTGGGTATCTCCTGAGATACTTATTACTGTGTGGCGGGTATCACCATGGATTAAAAATACGACAAAAATCAGTAAATAGTTTCATTTATTTGCTGGGAGAAAAACTCACACAAGCAATTGCTTCTTATGCAAGTGTCTACATTGCACCTGCTTATGGGTCAATTATCATTTTTCTAGGCTCTATTTTATAAATCTCTAAAAATAATATCCTTACCTTAACCATCTTTATAAAGTTATTTTTTGCACATATATATAAATCCAAAGATTTATTTTTCTTTCAGAAAATTTTCCTGATAATTTCCCCACAGAGGAAGATCATGAAATATATCCTCAGCATGTGCTTCCTGTATTATTGAAAAAATGTATGGATACAGTGTAATCAAAACACTTTGAGAAAAATAAGTGAAGTCTCTATTGACTAGTTCCTCATCTATTGTGATCAATACCATAAACCTGAGAAAATTGTTATATGTTGTTTTTACAAAAGTATGTGCAATCATGCTTAATTAGTGGATTTAGGGGAAGTTTCTGTAGCTTGCATAAAATGCTGTATTTACTTTCCATGCATATGTGCCATGATTGACTAGAACAAAAGATACTTTCTAAGGTGAAGTAATATTTTAGATGGGTCTGGAGTATTATGTGCTGTGTGTTTCTTTGTCTTTTGTGAAATATTGAATCTTAGGTATTATGACCTACCTTAAGTAACTGCAGAAGTGAACTATTTCTTACTCTTCTCTCTTGTCACATACAGATTATTAGGTATCAGCTTTCTAATTCTGTGCTCACCATGGACAAGTGATGGATAAGTGTAGCTGTATGTCAGTGTTCTTTTTGCTGTGCTGCCCAACTTTGCCCACCTTTGTACTAACCAGATGCTCCTGGTTTATTGTCAAATTTATGTTCACTATAAACTTTAAAAATATACCCCTTCTTCCCTGAAGTTTTTTAAATGAAGAAGTGAAAATAAAAAATAAAGATGCTGCTTACCAGATGAACCGGAGTCATCAAGAAAGCTACAAAA
This sequence comes from Nesogale talazaci, assembly GCA_004026705.1. NCBI lineage: Eukaryota > Metazoa > Chordata > Mammalia > Afrosoricida > Tenrecidae > Nesogale > Nesogale talazaci. Next base: position 90,015 of record PVJH01000448.1, on the reverse strand, counting down.
TGCATTCACAAATCTAGGATTTCTGTTTTCAATGGGTAAAATATGCACATATTTATATTTTAAAGCACACATGTATATATAATTTTAACAAAGTTTGTAAAAAGTGAACATGCAATTGTGTACATGCTGTGAGGAGAAATTTAACCAAGGTTCAGTCAACTTGGAAATCCAGATATTATCTCACTTTGAATTTATAACATTTTAAATAATCATGAGCTCTTTTCTCAACTGGACTAAAAAAATAGGAAAAGAAATGATCCAGTTAAATTTATCCATCTAACAAAAATAATATAAAATATTATTTCTAGCTAATCCTGCATTCTTATTTTTAAAATACTACCACAGATCCAGATATCTATTGAGAGATATCCCTTTCGACAATTAAATTTGCCATGTTATGTTACTATATTCCTGCTATTTTAAAGACAATATTCTAGAAGAAGAGAAGCAAATTGTTTAGAAGCAAATACTTTATAACCAGGTTATCTGAGATTTAAGTGTCAGCACCACGATGTCCTGGACATGACTTCTGAGTTGTTCATTGGACTGTGTTTCAGATTATGGATAATAATTATTCCCTATAAAAGATTAAATATGTAAAAAAGCTCAAGGCAAAGTGCATAGAGTAGTACCTAGCAAAAATCAAGCCTGTACAATTGTTTGATATTGCTATATGTTATTGTTATTACTTAAATTAATTTAGCAAGCCATTCATCTTGAAGATCCCAACCCAAGTCAACATAATTCATTTGATTATACTTACTAAGAGATATAAGTACTTTATGACTTTCCTTGTAAAAATCAATAACTTCATTCTGATCAAGAAGACATTAAATAAACTCCAGTTTAGGTACATTTTTTTAAAAGGGCAATTATTCTCACCCTTACTCCCCAAAGAAAGTCTGAGAAACTCTAAGAACCTTGAGTAGCCAGGGAGAATATTATGACTAAATATATTCTTGTATCCTGCATGGATCTCTAAGGCAGAAAACAAATGACTTTAGGCAAAGATGGAGGAAAATGGGGGGGGAAACATGGTATTTAATAAATAATATTGAATTATTTGTGATGAATGTACCATACTAATACAAGAAGGCTTTTAGAAGTTTTTAAAAAGATGGAATTAAAAACAATGGATTTTTCTGTGAGCTTTTTGAGAATTTTTTACAGTTATATTATAATTTTCAAAATAAAATAGATGAATTATGAAATTGTGCGTCTCAATACTTTCATCATCATTTTTATTACTGGTTTTAGGTCCAGGAGTTGGTGGGTGTCACAAATGATTAAGCATCAGATTTCTACCTAAAACGTTTGCAGCATGGACTCACTGAGAGGTTCCTCAGTAGAGAGACTTCGTGATCTGTTCATGAACACTCACAGCTTTCAAATCCTGCTCTGCACACAGGGAGCCGCTCACTCCATGTCATGCACACGGCGCAGCATTGGAGAACTTTATTTAGGAAACTAGTTGGGAAAATATCCTAGCAAGTCTATTTTTGATCTATGTCTTTAATGCTAATGCTGTTTTGTTTTGTTTTGTTATGTTTTGGGGTCATCACTGCCCTCTGGTGGTGGGAGTAAGAGGCCCAGTCTTGCTGCTAGATTTGAACCTCCAACCCACTGGGCCACAGTCAATGCTAATGCTTTTTATATACTTCCAAATATGTTAATTCTACAACATTTTCGAATTAAGAGAATAATCAAAACAATCAAATTACTTATAAATCATTCATTCTTACCTATTACATTTGAATAATTATGTTTTTAAATACGTTCCACTGAGGAAAGATATTATGGTGAAGTCACTTTTAAATGATGAATTTGCATTTAATTTGGGAAAAGTAACTATTATATATATATATATTAGTGTTACCACCAACATAATCATTCTATGGAGCATTACACATGCTGTGAACGTGCACACCATTTTCTTGGAAGTCAGTCCCCTTTGCCCGCCTCTGGCCTTGGGTAATCTGATCTCTGTCTCTCTAGCTTTACCACTAAAGAATCTCATTATAGTGGACTAACAGAAAATACTTAATTTTGTATCTGTCATTAACTATTTTGTTGCATCTTGTATATGTATATCATATTTTGCTTATCTGGGCCCCAAATGATGTACATTTGGATTGTTTCCAGTTTAAGGCTATTAAGAACAAAGTGTTGTGGACATTGAAGGACAAATATTTGAATGGACCTATGTCTTATTTCTCTATTGGTGGACTTTGTGAATCAGTTAAGTCTATACTGTGATCTACAAGAACCTTTTCCTTCCTGACTACTTTGATGGAAGGAATCATCTTTGAGAACTGCAGGGCACTGCAATTATAAAATCAAGCAATTCAATCTCAAATATGATTGATTAAATTATTGAAAAAAATGGATAATTATAAAATCTAGAAAATTGTCCCACAATCTCAGTTTCCCTTGTTGGTGAAATGCCTTTCTGTTCTACTTTCCAAACATTCATTTCTTTTTAAGCTAACATTTCTTAACACTTATTTTTCTTTTTTTTTAACACTTATTTTTCATTCATTTACTCATCATTTATAAATGGAGATACACATTTACTATAGGAAGCTTTTTTGCAGGTGAGGTTAAATATAAATATATTCACACATTGAACAATGTTATTGCAGTTGTTTGATAAAATGAGTTTGTTCCATTTATGCTGAATGCTATTTTTTTTTCTGGTTAGGAACTTTGAGAAACTGTGTAATAGCTGACTTTTTGTCTAGCACTATTTTTGCTAAGACTATATCAAGAAATATGTATCACAAGGTTTCACCCAATTAGTGTTATATATATTCTCATTATAGTTAAATATGCTTAGCTCAGGACAGTGCGTTGGTCATACAGAACAACAACAAAAATATTTGTATGGCTGTTGTTTGTGTGGTTTAGTCATTATCACTTATCTAAGTAGCAAATATCACTAGAAGAGCATGTAACATTACAGTCTTAGCAGAACATTATGCTACTTACTGAATTAAAAAGGAAAGAAAGAAAAGAAAAACCTTCTGCTATTAGAATGGCATTACTTTCTTTAACATTTCAACCAGATATGGATGGTTCACATTAGGCAGAAAACAGAAAATAAATATGCTTAAAAATAACATGTCATGGACTGAGCCCCGGTGGCATAAGTGGTTGAGTGCGGGACTGCAGCCCGCGGGCTTGGCGGTTCAAATCCAGCAGCGGCTCTCCGGAGCAGCACTGGGTAGCTCCCACGACCACCAGAGGGCAGTGATACCCCAAAACAAAAATAACATGTCACTGCTCTTCAGATAATAGTTGATTAGAAGAAATTGAATGCTGCCATCTTGCATTCTCATCAACTCTTGGTTCAGTACTGAGTGGGTAGGAGAACAAGGGACTTCTCCGATGAAGCAGGAAATCCCTGGATTGTATGTGTCAAAATGCATAGTTACAAAAGAGACTGAGAGACTGATGCAAAGACTTAATTTTTCCATGGATGTTCATTTTTCTTCAGTGGTTTCTGCCTAGACAAACAAACAAACCACTGACTAGCTTACAATGTTTCTCTTCAAAAGACAGTACACTTAAAAATGAGAAGAAACATAAAGCTAATGGTGGTGCAGATGAAACATTCACTTGGAATAATATGTAAAAATTGAAGTTACATATTCAATTCAAAAAAGACACGAGCTTACTTGCTTAGCTTAAGTAGTATCCAGCTAGTCAATGGAAACTACTGTGCTTTCCAGGAGAACAAGAGAATTCTATTCTGAGTAGATTTGGATTACTGAGAACAAAAACATGGGTTTCATAAGTTCTGAAGCAGTTTGTAGCAAAAAATATTTGCTACTTTGGGAAGTTCCTTTAATATAGGATTTATTATTTTATGAAATACTGATTATTTCATATGTGATTATTATATGAAAATATAATTAGACTTGGTAGGTTCCAAATTTGTATTTCCCAATGCGATTTAAATTTTTCATAGGAAAACATGTAAGGACTGTAGCGGAATTTAGTTCTTATTTAGATTTATATTATGTGATTCTGTCTCACAATTTACATTATTTAAGTGTATTATTTAATATTATTTTTTAAATATTAGAAATCATCCAATTCCACAGAGTAAACATCTATTAACTAAAAATATATTGTTTAAAACCAGAATCAATTTATAATATACTTAAAAATATCTATTGCAGGTCTATGTCGACTTGACTTTATTTTTTTATGTTACAGCCATAACTTTTTGAATCAATTCTTGGAAAAGTAAGCTGGAGTTAGTGTATCTTGCCTCTTCTTGTCCATTGCCTCTTCTCCTTCTTGAATGCCACTTGAAGTGGATTTTCCTATTCAACTACATGGCACACAACTACACAAGATGATCATACATTGTTTGCATTCTTTGTCTTGCCAGTTTCAACATGAGACACTATAATTAACTGTTAAAACATCTTGTCTTGATCTCTTGTTTTTTTTATTAGAAATCACTAATTTAGCTTTGAACGTCCCATAAATGTGGGCCTAATAAGGTTGACCTGCTAGAAAGTAATTAGTGATAAATTTTAAAAGAAACTCAATGGGAAGTAAATGTCTTGAAAAGAATGATGCATAATATATACTAATATGTCAGACACAATTGATGTATGGATTGTAACAGGAGTTGTAAGATCCACCACCGAAGAAATGATGAAAGGAAGAAAGAAACAAAGAAAGACCCAAAGATGCTTTGTCACATGGTGGTTAGAGTGCTCCGTTGCTAACTGAAACGTGATTGTTGAAAACCATTGGCAGCCTTATGGATGAAAAATGTAACCAGCTTTTGTGAAGAGGATGCCTTGGAAACTCCATGGACTGGTTTGACTCTGTCATTGAAGGTCACTGTGCCTCTCTGTGGTGCCCTGGCAGTCCGTGGATAATAAACCAGACAAGCCATGAGCGTTACTGATTTCATTCTGACTCATAGAAACCCCCCATGTAATAAAGTCAAACTATGTCTCATGGGGATTTTAGTTATAATCTTTCTGGGGACAGTTTGTCAAGTCTTTCTCCTGTAGAGCCATCGGGTGGGTTTGCAGCTGATCGTGAACTGTGTGCACCATCGAGGGTACTAAATCATGTACTAATGTACATAATGAAATTATGTACTAAATTATCTTCAATTAATGCACCCATTCATAGTATCTTTTCAGTATAGCGCATGCCAAAAAGCAATCCAGTATTACTATTGTCTGAGATGTTGTTTCTTCTTCATTTCAAACTGTAAAACACTACAAATAAAATGGTCCATAAAAAACAGTAATCTTCCATTTTTAAATTATCAAATTCCCTAATAAGATGAAATAGCTATTTATAAATAACTATAAGTAAAATTAAGTCATAGTAATAATAGCTAAAAAGTGTCCATGGGGCATCAGTGCAATCATTTGACTGATAACTAAGAGGTCAATGGCTCAAACAAACAGGTGTACCTTGGAAGAAGGATGAGATCATCTACTTCTATAAATGTTTCTAATCTCACAAGCCCTGTCTATATAGAGTCAGTATGATTCACAATCAACTAAATAGAAGTTGGTTTATCCTATATACACTATAGTGCACATTATGAAATTACCTAAATAAAAAATAGAGATGCAAATATAGATTTTAATTTTCACATATATCATATATGAAATACTATAGTAGGATTTATCTTCCAAACTTAATACCCATAATATGCTACAGCTAAATAGTGGTATCTATTAAGCCACTTTTACATGCATTCACCTATTTAAAAAAATATATTCCAAATAACATTCCAATATAAAGGTAAGTATTTAATTTACTCAAGTAAATAATAAGCTGCTTTAATCAAATTCAGCAATGAAGCAAGAGGTCCCTTTGAAAATTCTCTCCAGAACACCAATTGCCTCTACCAGGAGGAGGCCTTCTCATTTCAAATCAATTTCTGTCAAAGTGCGATGTTAGCATCTGTTTATGAGCTGAACTGGTAAATCAAACAGCTGGCAAATGCCCTTAAAAGATGTGAAGAAATTGTTTTAAAAATCCAGACAGTGAAAAAGGCCTTAATTCCACAGAGAGTTGAACAAGTTTTCCAACTAGCATTACATGGTATTAACATCTACCGTGCCTTATCCGTGAATTTCATTATTAAATAGAAATTGTTCTAATAGCATCAGGAATTTTAAATTTAATAGGCATTTTATTATCTATTTTTAAAAGTCCAAAATAATTTCTATCACTGCTTTTTGACCACAAAATGGCACAGAAGGTTTGTACAATGAATGGGTAGCTATCATTTAGGTTAAGGGGAAATTAAGAAGGGCAGATGGAGAAAAAAAAGAAAGTTCTATTGTCAAAAATGTTTCCTGATATCATTGTAAATGATTAGATTATCAAAAAGGAGCAAAACTTTTAGCTTCTGTCTATGTTCAGATGATAGCAAATATGATATAGAAGTAATGGTTGAAAGAAAGGACTCTAGAAAACAAATACTACTAGAGAAATTAACCTCATTTTAAAATTTATGTGGGGACAGTATTCTGTTAAAACAGTGACAAATAAATGATCACTCATATTCCCCAAGTTTCATTTTGTCAAGGATTTAAAGAAACCACAGCTCCCATAGACATTTAAAAGTAACTTAAAAAGTTAGAATCAATATAAAAATTAGTAGCATTTTAAGAAAATTAAATATGCATTTAAAATATATGTCAACTACTTTTACCTCAAAATAGTTACTCAAGAAAATCAAATGTATTTCCACATAAATGGAATAGAAATAAATGTACATAAATGGTAATAGAAACTCTTTCTTATTAATCATAAATAGAAAACCATCCAAGTGTGTATCAGCAGTTGAATATAAGCCACTGTGGCAGTCATATGCCTATGTTAATTTCATGATTGAGATGTAGGGGTGATGCCTAGCCTGTAAATCTAGAGATAGCCATTGAATAGCCAATGAGGCCTTTGTGTAGGCATGACTTTCTCCTGAGACTTCTGGGAAATCTCACAGTATTCTCCTCATGAAGATGAGAAGCTATCTCCCCAGTTGTTGGGAGTTAGCCTCAGAGATGATGAATTACGGACAAGACAAGATGGCAGTGTCTGAGGAACCAGAGAAGCCACAAGGCTTTACCATGATGAAGCCAGACCTCTGAAGCTGGAGAAGCCATGGGGAGACCCTGCCAGCGATGAGCTGCTTCAGCCACCACTGGATGCTGTTGTTAAACCCTGAGCCCAGGAAGCTAGGTGTCATGGGGAGACTCCTGCCAGGGCTGGGATTCTATACCCACTGACCTGTGACTTCATGAGTTGGAAGGAGACATTATAGATTGATAATGGGCATATGGGCTAATATTGGACTTAAGACTTTGAACTGGACTGGGTTGGGATGCTTTCTCAGTGTTCCATTCCTTTTGTATATAAACCATTTCCTTATATCCATATGCGTGTCTATAAATTTGTTTCTCTAGTCTACTGGACTAACACAGCCAAAAATAAGATTTATTTCAAAATTTCTCTCATCTGCAGATAGCTTCTACTACTGATCGCACACTAGAAATAAAAAAAAATTTAACCTTTGAAAATACTGGATGTTACAAAAAATTAAATTCATCTCAGACTGAAGCAAAAGATAAGTAATGAAATCAAAGTCCAATGGAACTAAACCATCCAAAGGATTAGCCAGCAAATCTCAGACTCCTTGAGTCAGTGGTCCAAAGAAGTAGAGGCTGCTCTGTTATTGCTGTCACTTCTCCAAAAGGTCACAACATAAAGAGCCAAAGTCCAAATCAAACCCACTGCATCAGATTGATTTCAGCCAGGAGAGTGGGAGAAATCATGCACAAAATGATCAGCATTGCTGCTCTGATAGAGGTGTGTAGACTATCCATTCCTATCAATATCCAAGAAACTGTGACTCTTGGTTCCTGTGGAGATATGAAATTACTTGGTAAGATCCTTCTATCAATAAACTTTATAATTTCCACCAAGTGACTGGGTAGGAGGATGCAAATGAGGTGTAGAGGAGTCAAAGGATGGTAGAGGTCACTTTTACCATTGAATTAGGTATAAAGTGAGTCATGTCAGAAAAAGGGAGATGGGGGGAGAGAGAGAGAGAGGAAGAAGATTCTGTATAAAACCCCTGCTTAAAGTGATAGTGGCATGAAGTGCACACCAGGTCCACAGCAAAGAGACCATGAAATGGAACTTCAGACTCCTCGGCCCACAGGAGGAGCTAGAGTGTATAGTTTGAAGCTCGGTGCTGTCTTACCAGGCTCATACTTCTTCCTTTGATGCAACCACTGGTATTTATCAGTGACAAAGGGACTTCTACACGTGGTCGAATCAGGAAAAGGCCGAGGGGCTGAGGAGCTAAAAGGTCTAGGACCAGAGAAATAGATGTGCCTCTGGCATTACCGAGAACTGACGCTGTGAATGAAGAACTGATAACTTATGACCAGGTTACTTCCATATGAAGCTCTCAGAATCAAGAACATTATCTGTGAGCTCTGTGTGGCCATGGCAATTAAGCTCATGGTAGTCGGCTGCCAGGATAGGTGACTGGTGTCAGAATAGGGTGAGGGTGGATGGACCATGGAGGCTGTCTGACCTCTGCCTTGGCAAGTGTAGAGTTGAACTCTCCTGTATCCAAATGAAGCCAGAGGAGAGCAAGCCTGGCCCACACGCTGTGTTGCCTGCCGGTTATCCTTGAAGCTTGGAAGTAGCCTTATCCTCATGACTCCACTTACAGCCAAGTAATACACAGGTCTATAAGGTGGACAAGTCCACTAGTGAGGATGCATAAGCGAGCCAAAAGGGAGCATTTTCCCAGGAATACAGCTTAGAAATAAGAAGAGATAGGATAGGATACAAGGAAATGGGAATAAGGGAGTGAGTGAGAAAATTGCATGGAGTCAATGCCACAAAATAAAATATGTATTACTTGTTGAGTGGAAAATCAATTTACTTCATAAACATCCCCTCAATCACAATGAGGTTTTGTGACTTCATTCCCTCAGCTTTTCACCCTGTCTTCTATCTTCAGTTCTTCCGAATGAACCTAAGTTCTGCATTCAGTGATTTTGCCATCAAGTCGAGTCAGCCTCACAGGCAATGTATAGTTCAGAGAAGAACAGCCTCTGTAGGTTTCTTTAAGTTTCTAGGGAGTAGAATGACTGGCTTTTTCACTGCAAAGTGGATGATGCTTTCCAACTGCTGAACTTGTAGTTAGCATATCAACAGGTGACCACTGTGCCACCAGGGAGAGATGAGACTTTGTACTCCTGTAAAGAGTTACAGTTTCAGAACCTCACAAGAGCTGTTGGTTCTACCTGTCCTACAGAGTCACTGAGTCAGAATCCACTACAGGGTGCGAGTTTGACTTTTTGATTATTACAAGATTCTGCTAGATGTAGCTTCTAGGCTTCTAGTCATTATTAAACAAGATAAAGAATACAAAAAGTTGACAAAGAGATCAACTAACCTGACTACCTCTATTTATAGATGGTTGAGATTAGGTATTTCTTACAACCTCTGGTTATAGAGTTTGATAGCAACATCCCAAATTCAGTATCATTCAATCTCCATATCCCCTAGCGGATGTCATATCTGGCATCATGCTAAACTTGCATGACACTGATTAGTTATCCTTTTGTGACTGACACAATTAAAATCACTGTGTACTTAAACTTTCCCCAATACTCTTTCAAAGTAGCACCACTTTTTTTGTGTCCCCTATGCTTACTAGAGTCCTTGGGGTGTCATGGGGGTGTGTGCTTTGGGCTGCTGAACACCAGGGCGGCCATGAGAAAGCACCATCTGCTGTGCAGGAAAAGATGAGGCATTCCCCTTTGCACTCGTGGAGACTTGCAGGGATGATTCTTATTTATCCTATCAGACAGCTATCAATTGAAATCCACCCAAAGGCCAGGCAATTTTAAGTTTCTGTGTGTCTGGTAGTTTCAGCTGCAAATTAAGTCCCTCTTTGGAAGTCAATGCATCAGTTTGAGTTTTATAACATCTGCATAATTAATATCATCTTGCCTCCATTGTGTCTCGTTCCAATGCATTTTGTAATAGGGCATTATTTCCCATTCCCCATATGAGGACTGGAATTGTATTATACCTGGCCTTACTCCAGTTTTGCTTTCACTTTTTTTGGCTTAGTTACCTCTGATTAACTTTTTTGTTCTCTTGTCTCTTTTGCTTTGTTATTGTTGTTGTTGTTGGTGGTGGTGGTGGTGTTAAGTGACATTGAATTGGCTTCCACCCACAAGGGCCCTCTGACAACAGAACTAAACTCTGCATGACAACAGAACTGAACACTGCATGGTACCGAGCCATCCTCAGACTTATCCCACGGAGGCAGCCACTTTGTCGATCCAGTGTGACAAGGGCCTTCCGCTTCCTTGTTGCACCTCAATTTTACCAAGTATGATGTCCTTCACCAGAGACTAGACTCCTCTGACAATATGTTCAAAATATGCAAGACAAAGTCTTGCCATTCTCACCTGTAGGGAGTACTCTGACTGTAATTCTTCCATACAGATCAGACTATTCATTTGGAAGCCATGGCAATTTCAATATTAACCCGCAGCACCAAAATTCAAATGTATCAATTCTTCTTCAGTCTTCCTTATTCAATGTCCAACTTATGCATATAAAGCAATGGAAAATACTATGGCTTGGATCGGGGTACCATTGTCCTTAAAGTAATATACTTGCTCTTCAATACTCTAAAAGGATCTTGTGCAGCAAATTTACCTAATGCAACAGGTCTCTTGATCTCTGGACTGTTGCTTCCATGAGCAGATTCAAGCAACACAAGATCTTTGACAGTTTCACTCTTGTCTGCACTCATTATGATTTTATCTGTTGGTGAGGATTTGGTTCTTCTTTACACGGATTTGGAATCCATAATGATGGTGACAAGCCTTGATCCTCATCAGCAAGTACTTCAAGTCCTCATTATTTTCCTCAAGCAAGGTTTTGTCATCTGCATCTTGCAAGTTATTAATAAGCTTTCCTCCAATAATGGTGCCATATTCTATTTTCATGTTATCCAGTTTCTCTGATCATTTGCTCAAAATATAGACTGAACAAGTATAGTCAGAGGATACAACCCTCATCCCACATATTTTGATTTTAAGCCCTGCAGTATTCCCTGGTTCTGTTCAAACAGCTGCCTGCTGAAGTACAAGTTCTTCAGGAACACAGTGAAGCATTCTAGAATTTCCATTCATCTTGGTGGTAGCGACAGTTTATTATGGGTAACACAGGTGAATGCCTTTGAATAGTCAGTGAAATACAAGCAACATCTTTCAGGTATTCTCTTCTTTAAATCAAAATCCATCAACAACAGCAACGATATCCTCTTCTGAATCTGACCTGAATTTCTGGCAGTTCCTTGTCAATATAATGCTGCAAATATTGTTGGATGATCATAAAGAAAATTTTATTTGAATGAGATATCAATGATAGTATTTTATAGTTGGAACAATCTGTGTGGTCACCTTTCTTTGGAAAGGCCACAACGAGTTCTCTCTTCCAATTAGTTGGGCAAGCAGTTGTCTTTCAAATTTCCTAGCACTTTTTTGCATATGGTAGACTATGACTCCACTGTTCTGGATTTGATTTTGCAATTGCCATACAGAACCCATAGATAGAACTAAAAGTCATGAGATATATTAAAGAATTCAAAAAGTTGCCACAAGATGGGATCAGTAAGCACTAAGGATCCTGGCCTTTTGTTCACAGGAGTTCCTCTTTGCAGCTGTGCCAGCAGACACTTGTGTTTCTAGTCCTCCACTTCCCAGACATGAGGTCCCTGACTCTCTGTCTTGTTCCAGAGGCTGTGAAGCCTGCCACACTGCTTCACAGGCTCAGTCTTGCTCTTCTCATTTATCCATGACTTCAGGCCAGGATCTTGCAAGAGCTTCCTCAGTGACTCTTTGTTCTTGATGGTTGTGGGATTCTCTCTGTGTCTCCTTCTGAGATAAATTGCATATATCCAGATGTATGTTAGAGCTGACCAATGGTCTCCTTAGTGTTTCCTCTGGTGAGACATGGTACAAACACATGGATAGGGGAGCCATACCATGTAATTTCACTTTACCACAGAGCAAACTTACAAGGTGTATCCATCTTATATGTTAAGTATGAATAAAGTAGTTTGCCAATTTACTTATATGTCTTTATGGAAGGAGTTATTATACTGCATCAATAACTCTTTTACTAGCTTCTTTATATATTTAAAATCCAAAAAAAATTGTAAGGCTAAAAAAGAAAAAGCAAGGGGGGGGGCAATATCAGTGGGAACACTAGAGGAGACAGCTTGAAAAAGTAGCTCCTTGCTCATTTAAGGTGTTAAGCTTAATTCTTATCACCAGAATGTGGTTGTCATGCATCAGAAGGCTTCAAAGACTGAAGGGCAAACTCATTTTCTTTGCTTGATCATCTTAGTAGGAAAGAAAAAAAATCAAAAGCTAGTGTGTGAATTTATCATAATATTGTTCAAGGAAAAAAAACACATAAAAATCCTATCTGTTGCTCACTTGATTTGATGTATCCCTGTCTAATATCATCATTCACTGAAGTCAAGATAAGCATCCCAAATGATAGAACAGCTTTCAAAATGTCAACTCTATGCCACTATTATTGGCCTCAACTCGGGAAAATTTCTTCTATGTGGTATATTTTGCTTTCATATCAAACATACTTCCTGGCATTTTATATAGCTTTGACTACTTTTAGGACTGACTTAACAGACTGTGCAGTTTGTAAACAAAGTTAACAAATATGTATTCCAAAGGGACAATGGAAAACAAGATCACACTTTAATGCTTCTAAAGCCCTGCTGAAAGAAAAACTAATGAAGGGAAACAGTCAGTGAATAAAAAAGACTGGAATGCAGGCATTGATCCTCAGTGAAAGTTATCTATGTTAAGAACAGGTGATCTCATTTGCATTAGTTTTATAGTACTTATAACTTAATGAAAGTATTCGATTTTTACCTTTCAATAACAGTACAAAGAAGGGGAAAGAGATGCATACCAGTTCCGAGTACAAAGGTATCTAGTTGATATGTATTTCCAAAATAGAGTCTGTCTCGCTATAAGCACTAAGTAGTATGCTTTTGTGGTGCAGACAATGGAGAACCTTAGCCAATAACCTAAAGTTTCTCCACTGAAGGTCCACCCACTTGTGTTTTGAGAAAAGAGTCTGGTCATATGTATAAATGTGGAGGTTGGGTGAGGAGCCAATGACAACATTATAGTTCTACTCTGGTAGACATGGTGCTGTCATGATTGTAACTTAATTCAATGGTTGACACTATTAATAATTAAGTTTCAGAAGTGCCTTGTGATCTACTTAAAAACAATACAGGCTGTGAAGATTCTATGGAGCACTTCTTCTCTGGCACACATAGGCCACTCGGAGTCAGAATTGACTTGAGATCGCTTGATTTGAATGTTCAAAACTAAACAAATAAAAGGAATAAAGTATCAATCTAATAAGCTAGAATATTATAGATATAAAATGATTTGGTTGATAATTATGATAGTTTTTAGATTAAATTTTAGATTCCAGGATTTCTATAGATTTACAAGCAGTTATAAGAAATAATAGAATAAGAGCATATGTAGTGTCTCTCTAGTTTTCCCTAATGGACAATATGTATTATAGTGATATAATGAAATGGTGAATAAAGTATAATTAAATTATAATTAAAAGTGATATTGAAAGACCAAGATCCTGCATATTTTTATGACAGGAAATTCTAATGATGATGTCTAAAACCACACTCACTTTTCTCCTGCCCCAGCTTCTTCTGCTCATTCATCTCCTGTTTTATGGGTACAGCCATGGTGGTACAAGTAGTTTGGGATTGGTTATTATTTAAAAAATCAACAGTTGGCTCATTCAGAAGCTCTGCAGAAGGTCAGGCAAACTGCTTCTGTAACCATGCAGCCAGAAAACTCAATGTAGCCGTCTCATTTTGTGGCACATGAGTTTCCATTAGGTAAAACTGACTCAATAAAAATTAGATTTACTTTATAATTTATTTCTCTTTTGTCATTTCAGGTTTATAACTGTAATCACATAGTAAATATGTAAGTAAGCGTACAGTGGGCCCTCTTCTGTCTACATGGTTTTATTATTGTTAATTATTAAAATAGTAATTTTTCTCTTTGAATGCCAATATCCCTGTTTAGTATTATCACTGTAATGGACATGGGTGATCATGTTTAATAAAATAAATGAAGATGTTATCTATATCCCTGACGACTTATGGGAAAAAGGGGAAAAACTCATATGCACAGATTCAAGTACATACTAAAAGCCATGTGCATGCTTTTAATTTTTAAAAAACAAAAAGAGAAAATCATAATTCATGAAATTCATGAAAATTCTCACCATACTTATTCCATTTGGTCAGTAAATAATCAGGGAATCTGGATTACAAGAAGAAGAATGCAGCATCAGGATTGGAGGACAGCTTATCAATAACTTCTCAACCACAGCTGACTCATTCTTGAGTGCTGAAAATGAGGAGGACTTGAAATCCTCGCTGATGAAAATCAAAAATTGTATTCCTTGGAATTGATTACAACTCCATATAAAGAACACGTAAATCCTCACATCCTGGAGGTAGCATCATGAAAAAAGAGGGAAAGCTTAAGCTGTTCAGGATTTTGGCTTGTTTGGATACATAATTCATGGTGAAGAGGGGGAGAAAGAAAAGAGGGATTTGCTGTCAGTCATCCAAACACAAGAATGTAAAAACATGTTTCTACGAATGGAATTGCAGATCTGACAAATGCAAAAGTGTAATGGAGAGCACTTTGAAGGTGATAAGTTTGCTATGTTGGAAATAGCCATAGAAACCCATTATGTATTGAAAATTTACTTTAGAGTACATAGGCATACACAACCACAGTTTTCATTTAGGAAAGGGTCTAGACATCATGACAAATAATTTGAAATATGTACACACATTACATCCTTAAAAGATAAACTTTCACAAGAAATTAGGGTTCACTGGGCCGATGATTGATTTCAAATCTCTGGTACAAATCATACAAGATAAACTTAGAATAGTGCCCCATCCTTGAAAGTCATGATGGAGTTCTGGTGCTTCTTGATGCTTGGCACTGAATTCTTATTTAAGCCAACGGAGAACAAAATCAGATTTTTTTTTGGAAGTCTGAGTTGCATTGTCTGAATCTCATTAGTGAATGAAAAGATGTAAATTTCTTCTTCTTCTTTTTTGGGAGGGGGGCACCACTGCCCTCTGCTGGTTGTGGGAGCTACCCAGCGCTGCTTCTGAGATCTGCCGCTGGATTTGAACTGCCAAGCCCGCAGGCTGCAGTCCCAGACTCAACCACTTAAGCCACCGGGGCTTAACTGGAAAAGCTGTAATTTTCTAATGTCTCCAAGAATTTATTATGTGTTATACATACATGTATATATTATCATTCTATTCTTAAATTAATGTTTTCCTAATTTTTTTATGTGTCAGTAGTGGAACGATCCACCCCCTTTACTTGTGAAGGGTGAATAGAAAGCTACTGTATTTCTCTAGGACATTTATAAAGAGTTATCTTCACCTTGAGAAGAAATTGAATAAGGATAAATTTGCACAAATTAATTCTTTAAAAACTCAGCAAGTTAAAAAAAATTAAGTAAATTGAAATCAGAATATACATAACACAAACCACAGAACTCAAAACAAGTTTCTCTTGTTCCCCTTTTTCACACTCTATTTTTAACCCTCTTGTGAATAAATTATTTCATGTTTTAAATTAAATTTCTTATTGATATCAAGCATTTTCAATAATGAAATGGATGCTGGAAGTAAGGGGGAATAGATGGCATCAAACATGATACAGTTTCTGGACTACATGTTCCAATTGGTCTTAGGTGGTAGAAATAATGATATGCTGTATGTTTCTTCAGATTTACACAGCTAAACAGGTTACCACCAGGTAATGACATGAGCTATAACTACAATAACAATTTCCCAAGAAAAGTGAGATGAAAATGAATCACATGAGTGTGATCTATGCCCCACAAGCCACAAAAGGGTTAACAGAGTAGTGAGCGCCTGAAAGTGAACATAATGAATTTATGCAACTCAGATCATCAATGAAGCATCTTAGTAAAAGATCTTGAATCTTTTTCAAGATTCAAGGTTATTGCATACAGTTTCAAGGCTATTGCATACAGTTGCAATAAACTAGGTGGGAATGTGTTCTAAATAGTGAGACTGGAAAGAAACAAAGAATCAAAACAAATAAAAATTTTCTGATTTATTTGAAATAACTCCACAAAAATAAGAACAAAGCAATAAAGTAGTAAGAGGATAAAGCATTGAGAAAGGACACACAAAAAATAACTGAATCACAACAGAGGGATCATATCCTTGAAAGAAAAAGTATAATTCAATTTGGTATGTGATAGAAAAAGAAAAAACATAAAATGTAGATCCATCATTTTGACTCCAAAGGAGATTGTACACAGAGGAAACAATGAAATGACTGCTTGTTCTGAGCATACCAGTGGGAGAATAGAACTTATTGAAAAGTTAAAAATATTGTCCCAGAACTGGATTGATAATTACATTTTTGACAAGAAAGTGAACTGTTTGGAAGATAACCGTAAAGTTGAAATGGACTAAAAACTAATTTGAAAAGTTTGTTGGAATGGAATTGACTTCAGAAAAGAAAATAGCCACAACCTTAGGGGTGAAAAGAAAAGAGGAGAGAGAGAGGGATTTATGAAGGTTTTGTTCTTAGCCCTTGTTAAATTATGAAAGAATTATAGGCTTATCAGAAATAGAGTGCTTGTAAATCATATCATATAGACTATAAAAGCAGTAGCTTTCATTACCTTTCAGGATAATAGTCCTTCAGCTAAGTCACATATTTATCCAGTCTGTTCACAAAATGCACATATATGGTCATAATTACCAATTGAAGACCACAGCAAGTAATAAAGGGTATTAAAAGCAAAGTCAAAGAGAAAACCCAGGTAGTTGCATATTCAGCTGAGGAGAGTATCTCTACATAAAAAAATTGGTTGTTATAACAAAATTTCATTTATGTACAGAAAAGAATAAATTAAAGAATACTGCTGCTAGCACTGCAGTTTCCAAACCACATAAGCACAAAGCTGATCATGAACAAAACATGTTTAAACGTCTTTGTGATCAATGAATAGCTACAGATGCATTCTCTCAATAATACTCTTTGTTTCACTAGATGTCCTAAAAAAAAAAAAAAGGAGTCTCGATCAAATAATGGCTTTCTAGGAAGTCTTCTCAGTCAGGTTAATTCTTGGCAGATGAGCTCAGAAGATAAAACAATGTTTTCTTGGGTGCTCAAAGGGCCATACTGCACTAGATCTTAGCCAAAAGACTGAGAAGCAATTACTCAAAGGACTATTCCTGAAAGAATTTTTTCAAAGGACACAGGATAATTTCAGGAACTGATTTTGAAGAAGTTTTAAGAAAAATGGAAACTGACGAAGAAAAACAGTTCACAAAAGCTGTATATAGAATGATTTTTGTAGTAATATGTTGCAACATACCATCCATCTCAGCATACACCAAGTTCTTTTAGTTCTCCCTCTGACATTTAAGCTCCCTTGTCTAGCTGTTCTCTGAAAAAGTGTATGGTCATCAATTTATACTACATCCAAATGGCAGCTGCAGCATTCTCAAGGGACTCAGACCATACCCATGAAATGTTCTCTGAGTTCAATGAAAAAAAAAAGAAATCTGAGCAGCCCTCTATGCGCAAGCTGGTAGGCTTTCTCAATATAATCCCTGTAAGACAACCCTTGCTACCTTGAAGAAAGAATAGGTGCATGGTCATTAAGGAAACAAAATCCTCAGCTCAATCTTCCTGGCTTTTTTCTCTCCAACACAGTGTTCAATTTGCCTCAGATTACTTCGTGATAAACCTTTGTGATGGTCACACATCCATTTGAGATTCCAACAGCTTGTCACTGTCACCTTCTGGGTTGGCATCTTTGCTTTAGATGTAAATGGTCCAGCAGATCTCCTCAGAAGCCACTGATTCCATTGAACGTTAATTTGAAGGTACCTTAACAAGACCAACACTAAGGAATTACTGTGAAAACTTATCTGCAGCCACACGCTGTTGAAAAAGACATGTGCAAACACACTTTGTTTTGAGTAAATATGTACTCAGATGCCACCAGGGCAGTGATGCCACACAAAAAAATATATGTACTCAGATGAACTGCCACCATAGTAGAAATAATGTTTGACTTATATTTGTACACATGCATGTGTATATGTACATTAACATGTGTATATATATATCATTATATATGCATTTGTAGGAAATTAGAGGGATGGTACTTAAGAGAAAAATCTTCCCAAAGTAAAAGAAGGAAAAAGGAAAACCTAGACTCTTCAAAATCATTCTTCCTATAATTAACAAATATGCATACAATTTATATTTTGGAATTATAATGTATGCTAGGTACAATTTGATGAAAATAAAAATATAATTTGGTGATACTAAAATTATTATTGTGGTTATTTAAAATTTTACCTGGCATCTTAATAAATCTTCTACCTTCAAGACCAGGAAGAGAAATTATAACACTATTTGAGTAGAGAGATTGAAGTTATAATTAGCATGCCATCTGTTTGTACATAACGACTGTTAGCAAAAAAGAAAAGATGTAAGGACAAAAGTTGGCAAAATGGAAGTTCATTTTCAGGAAGGTGAAAAAAATTTTAATAAAATTAAAGCACTCTACAGCATCCATTGCTGCATTTTGAATTTCTCGTTAATAAGAGGATTTAGAAAATATCAAAAGAGCAATAGAAATGATCAAAGTACCACAGACACTGATAAAAAGAGGAGAGAATCTCAGTGCAAGAAGAAAATGTTGAACCAAAGTGAAACCTATCAACAAAATGTAATGGATGTAGCAGCTTATTTTTTTATGACAAAATTATAATAGGATTAAAGTAAAATGTTGGGCTGTGCCTCGGTGGCGTCAGTGGTGGAGTGCGGGACTGCGGCCCACAGGCTTGGCGGTTCAAATCCAGCGGCGGCTCTCAGGAGCAAGGTTGAGTAGCTCCCATGACCACCAGAGGGCAGTGATGCCCCCCCCCCAAAAAAACAAAAAACAAAAAAAGAATTAAAGTAAAATTTTAATTTTGACAGTGCAATTGGATTGCTTATTCCCAGAAACAATAAACAAAGCATTTAAAGACTCAGACCAGTTTATCCTAGAACAAATTATGTTAAAAATTGTTTTCAAAAAAAATTAGCATTTAGTTGGAGCTATGGTACAAAGGAGACTTGGCAGTGAGAAACCAGCAGTCCCTCCTCAGGAGAGTGCTGTGAGTTGATGGCAGTGAGTTTTATTTTTCTGGTTATAGTGCAAAGTATTTTGAGATCACATTTAAGCAATTTATAAAAGGAATATTGAATATTTCAGCAATGTCTGAAAGATCAAATAAAGAATATCACATAACTTTTTGGTCATTTGCTTGCTCCATTTTTCCTTTAGAGAATTTCTCTGCAAAGAGTTCAATTGATTCTGAAAGGACTGTCCTTCGTGAATTGCAACCAGCCTAGTCACAGGGATGCTCAAGTTACTTGGAAAGGTTCTCAATGCCCTCTCAATGCTCTCTAGTCCCTAAACCCATAAATTAATAATGAGAACACTTGGGAAATTGGAGGTCGATACTATAGAAAGTAGCTTCACTCTCATTTTTTATGAGACTATTAAATGTAAGACTAATTAGTTCAGATTAGCTTGTGTCTATTTCTTTTTATTGTCACATTTATTTACAGCCTTGGAACCCTATATAGGGTCACTAAAAATTGAAATCAAGTTGATGTCAGTGGACAGAGGCACCTACATGAAAATAAAGCTAAAAGAGAAGACAGGGGAACTGAGAAATTGAGACAGAGTTTTAATGTTATTACATTCCTAGTATAATTATCCTGACCCTAATTAGGCTAGAGTTGGGTCGCTGTCATGAGTAGTCATTAGAGTACTCAATAACAGAAAGGTATAAATCAAAAAAGTGAAGGCTGAGAGATCAACTACAATGATACTGTCAGTTAAATGGAGAGATAAAAGTGATAGAGAGGACAGAAGAAAATTAAAAAAAAAAAAAACAACTGAAAGTGTGACTAGGCAGAGTGATGGAACGAGCATGGGCCCAAAGAGGATCACAGAACTATCTTTTAGCAATAGTTTTCAATACCTCTTTCGCTAGTAGTAGGTTGAACAAGGCAGATTCTAAGGGAGATATCTATGGAAAAGATGTTCTAGAAAAGAAAGAGATCTTTACTGAAATGTATCAAAAAGGAAATGTAGATGATTGAGTAAAAATGTCAAGGTTGGTAGTTGTTGTTATAAATATATAAGTACTAAATCAAACCACTAACTAGCAAATACTGGTGAGAACTTGGATGGGAATAGTAGTCAGCTAGTATCACATGTGATTTTCAGTGGCCACTTTACTCAGTTTATATGCCACAGGGAAAGTGAAACTATCACTTCAGAGAAAGTTTGAAGATATTTCAGGCAAAGAGTTCTAAATTTTCCTTAACAGCATTTATGCATAATACAGTTCTGTGAATGTTGTCACCTTTGCTAAATGCTATGAAGTTCATGTTCTACTGATAGCAATACTACGTGACAGAGCAGAAATTCTCCATAGAGCTTTCTAGGGTATAATACCCATAGAAGAAGGTCACCATACTTTTTTCCTTGGGAGTCACTTGGCCACTTAGAATTGCCAATTTTTCAGTTAGTAGCTGAGTGCTTAAACCATTGTGCAACCAGGGTTCCTTGTTTTGTGAATAGCTTTCTCAGTCTTCCAATACTTTTGAGCAAATCACACAAGACTAATTTTATTCCAGAAGGTAAGTTTCTACTAATATTAATACACTAGCTTTGTCAAAGAGAAAATATAGAAAACCAAGTAAGAATGAATCACACTGAGTATAAATGATTGTATTCAAGCATATTAATCACAAATCCATAAGAGTGCAGAACAGTTTACTACAATTGGAATGAGAGTCACTTAAAAATTTCCATTCTCTTCACAACTCCTCCCCTCCAATACTCAAGTTCGATGAAGGATAAAGCAGTACTTGAGACCCATTATCCAATTCATATTTTGTTACAGATCCAAAAAATAATAATAAGGGTCACTTTCAAAATTTATATTAAAATTAAGAGAATTGTAGAAGAAACATAAAGTGTAATAATAGTGTTGTTTTTAGTACATTGAAGAGACCAACTTTTGTTTATTTGCTTTTAAACCTGTGGATTTCCAAGTAGCAAAAAGTATATAGGCATCATGATCAATTTCTCATTTTCATGGTTTTATATTCCTATATCATATATCACAGACATCATACATGAAGCGATCAAGAAGTCATTACAAGGCACCAAAAAGGGGGAAATCAATGTCAGAAGAAACTGACAGGAGTTCTTGATATAGATCAGCTAAAACAGAAGCAAGAAACAGTGAAGCAAATGTTTTGAAACATATTATAAAAGACAGCATGAAGAGAATATTTCTTTTCTGAAGCAATTCAATGGGATGTGGGAATAGCTGGAGTTAGAAACCAGAATGGAAGAATGCACTGGTTGTTCTCAAGATGGAAAACACTGAAGGAAAGACAAAAATGCAAGCAGATTTTAAGATTGAAGGATTCCATGATGAAAGGGAAAAATGAATTAGGAAGTGGTAAAGACAATATAAGGAAGAAAGGGTCAGAGTGTAAAAAAGAACTGGTCAACATTCAACCATTTCAGGAGGTAATATGTGACTAAGGGCACCTGTTGAAGGAAAAATACAAATATCAGTGAAAGCAATGATCCAAACAAGGCTTCGGAATAGCACCTCAAGCGTCGCAGGAGACCGCTACATCGCTGGAGATAAGCACTGGTCTGCGCAATCTGTATGGAAGCTGTCTGGCTAGCCACAAAGAGCAGAACAACATTCCAAAGAAAGTGATTCAACAGGAGGTGGAAATTAACAAAAGTATAACTTATGTCAGACACGTGCAAGCTTTTTATAGAACAAGGGGTGATAATTTGAAATGAACAAAAGTCACTCACTTGTTCCTTGCTATTCAGTTTTTTCTGACTCATAGTGACCATAAAAGACAGGATAGAACTGTCCCTGTGGGTTTGGAAACTAACTTATCCCAGGAGTAGAAAGCCTCATCTTTTTGCTAAGGAGTGGTTTCTAGCTACTAATCTTGTGGTTAGCAGGCCAACATGTATCCAGAATACCACCAACGTTCCTTGTTGTGATCCAGGGGTGTATCCTTTAGAAATGCTCAGTCAACTGATATGCTACACAAATATTTTAAGAAGGTTTATTATGATGGTGATGAATGGAGGATCACAATCCAAGAAATAATCATTATAAATATCTATGACATGCAAATGGCACAACCTTACTTGTTGAAAGTAGAGGATACGGAACACTTACTGAAGCAAAACAGGACAACAGCATTTAGTCCAGATTGCAAGTCATCACAAAACAAAAACAAACAAGAAGAATCCTTCATTACCAGACAAATAGCAGTATCACTATAAACAGATAAATGAAAAAAAAAAAGATTGCAGTTGTCAAGGATTTCATTTTACTTGAAAACACAATGAACCTCCATGGGTATAGTAGTCAAAAAATCAAATGATATATTCCATTTGGCAAATATGCTGTATTTAAGGTCTTTAAAATGTTGAAAACAAAGCAAAAATGTAGTCATTTTGAAGAGTAAAATAATTTTGACTCATTCCATGATGTTTTCAGCCACTTTATATCCATGTGAAAACCAGGTAGTTAATAAAGAATACATTAAAAAGAATTGGTACCATTTAATTATTGTATCAATTGAAGAATACTGAATATCTAAGGGTTGCTGTAAAAATGAAAAATTCTGTGTTGGAAGAAGTACAGGCAGAATGGTCCGCAGAAGAGAGGATGATGAGACTTCTCATGTATTCAGGGTTTGTCATCAGGAAATGTACTTCTGGAGAAGAATATCATACTTAATAAATAAAATAGATGATTAAAAAATAAAAAAAAATTCTCAATGAGAAATTGAGACAGTGACTGCATCAATATTCACATAAAAAGAATGCTTGTGGTGATGACAAGGGGCTAGCAGTGTCTGATTCTGTTATATATGATCCAAATGATACACTGAATCTACCAAACTTAGTAAGAAGACTATATATCATGACGCCTGTGAACTCAAGTTGGATATTACTCAACGCTCCCACAAAGTCGAATAATAAGTAAAAGTTGGAAACAGCATATTTCCTTTCTTTTTCTATATTGTCTCTAAAGAATGGAGGATGTTCAGACCTATCCGTGGGCAAGATAAAGAAGAGGAAGGAATGGAGTAACATATTCCAATACTGGAAGGAAAATAATGCAGACCTAAGAACACTATACCAAGTCAAATTATCTATTAAGCTAGAGCGAGAAGTAGGAGTCTTTCCAGACAATGAAAGCCTCAAAGAATACTTAAAAAGAAATCCAGCCCTACAAAAGATCCTTTCCAATCAATTATAGGCGGACAATCAACACTCACTGAGTGCAAATAAGAGATCATTACATAGAACATCTCCATCCAGAAGGTGACAAAGAGAAAACAGACCACAAGATAACATTGGCTCCATAGTGGAAAGAAGGCGAAAATGAACCCCACATATACAACACAAATGGATAAAAGAGGTGGGTAGGAAAACACTCAACACAAAAGGTACAAGATGACATCACAGAGTCCACAGATGGATGTCACAACACTGAATATCAATGGTGTGAACGCAGTTATTAAAAGACAAAGGCTAGCAGGCGGGTTCAGGAAGCATAACACATTGATCTACTGCCTACAGGAGACACATCTCAAGCTTGCAGATCAAAACAGGTTGAGAATTAAAGGCTAGAGAAAAATGTACCAAGCAAACAGCAATGCAAAAAAAGCAGGGGTAGTGATCTTAATATATGAAACAATTGATCTGAAGGTACAGGGCATAACAAGAGACAAGGAGGGGCACTATATAATGCTCAAGGGAGCAGTGGACCAATAAGCAGTGAGTATAATAAATATATACGTGCCCAACAAGAGAACCACAAAATTCATAAATCAAACACTTCAAAAGATGAAAAAGAAATCACAGGCTCAACAATTGTAGTAGGCATCTTTAATACACCACTATGAAAAAAAGTAAATCCCTGGGAAAGAAACTCAATAAGGAGGCTACAGAATGAAACAGCACACTTAGAGGGCTTGACTTGATATTTTCAGAGCTTTCCACCAAAATACAAAAAAAAAAAAAAAAAAGTCACATTATTTTCAAGCCTGTGTGGGACATACTTGAAGATAGACCACATGCTGGAGCAAAAGTGGAACCTGAGTAAATTCAAGCACATAAAGACTAAGCAAACATCTCTCTCTGATGACTGTGTCATAAGGCTGGAAACCAACAGAAGGGCAATGACGGAAACAAGAGCAAATGATTAGAGGATGAGCAATTCTCTATCTCAAAAGGGGCTGGTATTGGCCTCTGATTCATCAGAGAGAAAGACCTCAAAGAATACATGAAAAGAAACCCAACCCTACAAAAGCATATAAAAATCGTTCACTCTGACCCAGTGGGATTTATACCAGGGATACAGGGATGCTTCAACATACAGTAGACCGTTAGTATTATTCAGCACATTGGTAGGGAAATTATAAGAATCACATGATAATATCAATAGATGCGGGAAAAGCATTTGGCAACATCCAACACTTTAAGATACTGAAGAAGATACGAATAGAAGGAAAATTTCTCAATATTATGTAAGCTATATATGAAAAAAAACAAAACAAAACCAAAAGCCAATGTGGCATTCCATGGAGAAAAGATGGAAACAGCTCCACTGAAAAAGGGGACCAGACAAGGATGCCCCTTGTGCCCATGCCTATTTACCATTGTACTGAGGTCCTAGTTAACAACATAAGACAAAGAGAAGACATCAAAGATATTCATGTGGGGAAGGAAGAGGCAAAATTATCATTATTCACAACTTATAGGATTTTATACATTGAATATAACCTAAATTCCACATGTGGAGTGTTGGAAGCAATAGAGGAATGTGGTCAAGCAGGATACAATATCAACAAATAGACTGTCAGACTGTTATACACATCATCCAAGATCACAGAAGAGGCAATTAAAAAGGCAGTGCCTTTTACAATAGCCAAGAACAAGTGGAAATATCTAGAGACATACCTGACTAAAGAAACAATAGATTTTTATGAGGACAGTTATGGAACTCTATTACAAGGAACCAAGAGCGACCTCAACAAATGGAAGAATCTCCCATGATCATGGACTGGAAAAGTCTATAGTAAAGTTGTCAGTTCTGCCCAAGGCACTATGTAAGTTTAATGCTAAACCAATACCAATACCATCATACTTCTACAAAAAATTGTAGAATTTTTCCACATGAAGCATATCACTACATGAAGCATACCCACCTCATATGGGGAGGGAAGAAGCCCAGAATTAGCACAGAACTCCTCAAGAAGAAGGACACCATGGGAGGGCTTTCTCTGACTTTAGCACATATTATACTATCACAGTGAGCAAAATTCTGCATTACTGGTATAACGACAGATATTCAGACCAACAGAAAAGTGCTGAGGATCAGAAATAAAACTATCAGCATAGAGACAAATGATTTTTGATAAGGACCCCCCCAATATCAAATGGTAAGCAGTTGCCCTCTTCAATAAGTGGTGATAGAAAAAATGGATATCTAATTACAGAAAAACGAAGCAAGACCCTTGCCTCACTCCATGCACAAGAATAAACTCAAGGTGGACTACAGACCTTGAGGTAAAACCCCAAACAATTGAGACTATTAATGAGGGAATTGGAACCAATCTGAGAAATTTGGCACAGGGAATGCACTGACTATCAGAAATAGGGAAGGAAACAAACACAGAGGAGGCACAAACTGACAAGTGGGATCTACTGAAGATTAATCACCTGTGTACATCAAAAGACTTCACTAAGAGATTAATAAGAAAGTCCACCGACTGGGAAAACATCTTTAGCAAGGATACATCAAACAAAGGCATTATTACTAAAATCTACAATACTTTTCACGCTTAAAATAGCAAAACAACTAACTGCCCACTGAGGAGGTGGCAAAGGACCTGAACAGAAGTTTCACAGAGGCAGAAATCCAAATGGCCAATAAACTTAAGAGAAAATTTTCACTGCCATTTGCCACAAGAGAAATGCAAACTCAAACAACTATGACATACCACCTAGCACCCTCAAAGATAGCCCAATTTTTAAAAAATCAGAAAACAAGTGTTGGAGGAGTTGTGGTGAGACAGGAACTCCCATCCATTGCTGTGGCCAGTAAGCATGTACAGCCACTGTGAAAATGGATATGGTGATATCTTCAACAGATGAATTTGAGCTACTGGGCATATACTCAGAAGAGGCAAGAAACAAACCATGGTCAGACATCTGTCCTCCAATGTTCATCATGGCACAGTTCACAATTGCAAGGATTTGGAAGCCATGTTAATTTTTGACAACAGCTGAATGGATTAAAAAATGTGGTAAATAAATGCAATGAAGTACTATGCATCACTAAAAAGCAGTGATGAACACATGAAGCATATCACCACATGGGAAGAACTGGAGGAAAGTATGCTAAGTGAAGTAAACCATGGACAAAAGATGAAGTACAGCATGAGCCCACTGAGGTAAGCTTATAAAGCTTAGGGGCATAGGGAATAAAGCTACTGTATACAGAAATTCCTGGGGTAAGATCCAGGTAGTATGACTGGGGCTAGACCAAATGCAGGGTTACATATGGTAGCCAATTAAAAGGGAG
The DNA here is from genome assembly GCA_004026705.1 of Nesogale talazaci. NCBI lineage: Eukaryota > Metazoa > Chordata > Mammalia > Afrosoricida > Tenrecidae > Nesogale > Nesogale talazaci. Next base: position 63,086 of record PVJH01000448.1, on the reverse strand, counting down.
GAGGGGGGAAGGGGAAAAAAGATAGAAATGTGTAGGGGGTGGGGAACAGAGCACTAACCCACCCAAGGGGAAAGTATTGTTTCTCTTTCCACAGAAAAAGAGAGTCCAGACTTCAACCTGGTGCTCCAGGCTGTGAATGCAGCATGCTGGCCTGGACCTGGGAGCCAGGAGAGGAGTCTGAGGACCTGACCTTAATTCCAACTACATGGACAACTGCCCCACCTGACAGGAGAATTAATTTCAGAAGACAGCACTAAGGCTGCAGCTCAGGAGAGGGACATGTCTGATCAGAGCACACAGGAGCAAAGGTAGGGGGAGGAAGAGAGAGTGGAGCACATCCTGGCCCAGCAAGCCTTGAGGTCGATATCCCGGCTCAGAATAGCCAATGCACAGAGAGGACTATGGCCATCCTCACTATGAGACATGACATATCTTGCTGATGCAGGACCCTATGGGGAACAACTCTGGAGACACAGGGTGAGGACTGCGACCAGTCTGACCCTACTGAGGCAAAACACTAAGGGTGGGTGGCAGAGCAGGGTGATGGTGGAGTAGAACAGAAAAGTCCAGAGGTATTATCTCTGCAGGTCTATCCATATAAGATAGGCTGGGTGAGGGTGGAAGAAAGGTGGGGTAGTGTGGCAGTTATGTGCTTATGTTAATTTCATGATTGAGATGTAGGGGTGGAGTCTAACCTGTTAATCTGGAGATAGCCATTGAGTAGCCAATGAGGCCTCCATGTGGGCATGGCTTTCTCCTGAGACTTCTTGGAAATCTTGCAATATTTCCCTCATGGAGATGAGAGGCTGTCTTCCCAGTTGTTGGGAGTTAGCCTGAGAGACAACAAACTGCAGACAAGACAAGATGTCAGTGTCCGAGGAGATGAATGAGCCGGAGGAGAAGCCACATGGTATCCTGATGGAACCAGACCTCTGAAACTGGCGAAGCCACGTGGAAAGCCCTGTCAGCGCTAAGTTGCTTCTACCACCAGTGGATGCTGTTGATGGACCCTGAGCCCTGGAATCAAGGAGCCATAGGGAGACCCCTGCCAGTGCCGGAATTCTGCACCCACTGGCCTGTGACTTCGTGAGTCAGAAGGAGATGTTATAGACTGGTATTGGCCATATGGGCTAATATCGGACTTATGACTTTGAACTGGACTGGGTTGGGATGCTTTCTTAATGTCCTTTTCTTCTTGCATATAAACTGTACCCTTATATTCATATGTGTGTCTATGAAATTTGTTTCTCTAATTCACCCAGACTAAAACAGATAGAAAGTGGGAACCGATTACAATGATCTACTGGGTGAAGGGAGACATCGAGCAGTGTAAGATAGGACAAAATAATAATATATACGTTATCAAGGGTTCATGAGGGAGAGGGAAGGGAGGTGGACGGGGGAAATGAGGAGCTGGTACTAAGGGTTCAAATAGAAAGGAAATGTTTTGAGAATGATGAGGGCAAAAAGAATACAAATGTGCTTGACAAATGAATATATGTATGGATGTAGTTGTATGAGTTGTATGAGCCCCCAATAAAATGATAAAAGAGAGAAAAGAAAAAATAAGAGCGTTGATGTTGTGAATAGAACATAAACTGATTTCAACTCTGGAATGTAAAGCTTCTTGATACATTAAATATTCATAACATTAAGAGGCGCTCTGCTATATCAGTTTAAGTGCTAACCCCATTTTCAACCTGCAAATTTACTAACAAGTATTGGTACATCAGAGTAAAAGAATCAGGGTTAAATTCCTCATGATATGTGCTGTTCTTGGGCCAAAACATCTTGTTGTAAAACATATCTCAATTACAATATAATCTAATTAATTGATATTTCAATTTCAACCCATTTGCTCTTCATGTCAAAGTGCACTTTAAAAGCAGAAATACTATTTTATTCAAAGAGATCACTCCTAGGTATATGTTTTAAAAATTAAGAATCAGGGTCTTAACAGATATTTGCAGGCTTTAAAACTTCATGGTAAAATGAAATTAAAGCATTAAATTTCCCCCCATGAACTTTTCAATGGACCCCGGTATATCTACACTTGGCAGCTTGGGAACATTTTTCCCAAAGACATAGTGACAGCATAAGTGGCCACCAATGCATGAATGGGGAATCACATTATGGCAGGTACCCAGAGCTACTGTCAATCCTGTCAAGTGTCTATAAGGATGCTGCTATCCACAGGGTCTGTGATCCAAACCAACAGTTGTTCTATGGCAGTTAGTCCAGGCTGTCTGTTCTTATAAAATTTAGACTCATACTCCCTATATAGAATTGATATGATTTAAAATGATTTTAAATTGATATGATTTAAAAGTGGTAGCGAGATGGGAAATACATGCATATCCACACAGTGCAGCATTTAAAGATAATGAATAATTGTGACATACTTTATAATGTGAATGCAAGTGAAGAATATTGTGCTGAGTGATCCCAAAAGGATGCATAATATCTTCTATGAAAAGTCAAATAGAGATATACAGATAGTGGAAAATGTGGTTTCCATGAATTTCAAAGGAGAGGAGGGAAAATAATTAGCTAAATAATAAAAATGATCATTTAGTTGAAAGGAAAGTAGTATGAAATAAGGAGCTAAGGGAATTATATCCTAAAGAAAAAGAAAATATGGAGAGATATACAAGAGTTATAGACAACACAAGTAAATCTGAGACATAAATAATATTGCTTTATCAGTAGTAAAACCCATTGGTCTACAAATAGTACACAAACAGGTAAGATAAGTATGAGTAGACACAAGAAGTCACACTGATGGTCACATACAGGATTGACAGAGGATGTTTATTCAAGTATATTTATATGTGCTGCAAATATAACCATCTCATAATAGAGAACATGTAGGGTGACAGTATGCAATGGAAGTTAAAAATATGCATGTGATGAAAAGATATTTCTGGTTTAAGAACATGAACAAATGTAAGAAGATCAGAAATGTTGCCGGATATAGTTAGGAAACTAGAGGTAGTTATAATTCAACATTTTATCAGTAAGCCAAATATGATGCACTTTTTTTGGGAGGGGGCAATCACTGCCCTAGTGGGAGAAGGAAGTCCAGCCTTGCTCCTGGAGAGCTGCTGCTGGATTTGAACCATCAACCTTGTGGGCTGCAGTCCCACACACAACCACTACATCACTGGGGCTCAGCCTAATGTGATGAATTTTAGGATGTTAAAATTTAGTAATTTTAGCAGACTGTATTTTACTGTGATCACTAAATTTTAATGCAAGCAAAATATAGTACAGAATATATTTCATGGTAAGTGCAAGAACAAGAAGCAAATATGTCTGAGCAAAAAAGGATCCCCACCCCTTCTTTCTGATTCAGGGACTGTGCTAGTCTGGGTTGATTAGAGAAAAAAATCCAGTAATATCTATATCTATATATCTATATCATCTATATATCTATATCATCTATATCTATATCTATCTAATCATCTATATCATCATCTACCTATCTGTATCATATATATATACGAGAGCTTTATATAAAAGAGCAAATGTATATTCAGAAAACATTCCAACCGTGTCTAGATCAAGTCCATAAGTCCAATATTAGCCCATTTGCCCCATACTGATCCATAAATTCCTTGTTGGATTCATGCAGCACATGCAATGATGCCAAATGCAGGAAGATCACAGGCTGTTGGGTGAAAATGCTTGTGAATCCAGTGGCGGTGTAAACATCTCCAGGGATCCGGCTGCCTCCATGTGGTTCTCGGGTGACTTGTCGAAGGAAATGTGTAACAGAGAGAGTGCACCCCGCCTCCAGGAAGGAAGAGAAGTTCCCTATATCCTCATAAGTAGGCCATGCCCATCAGGAGGCATCTGATTGAGAGGTTAGACTCCACCCCCTCAGTCTTAATAGCCTCAATTTGAAATGAGATTATGTAGCCATCACAGGGACTCAAGCATTGAAAACATCAGTGCAGATAATTACATTCAAATTTTCTGTGTGTGAAAAGAAAGGAAGGGATGGATATGGCTAGAAAAAAATACAAAAAAAGATCTCCCTTAAAGAGCTTAAAATATCTCTTACAAACATACCTATTAATTTTAATTATTCCACTGATTTATTTTAAATTGTTAAAATGCATCAAACACAGTACTTTTATTCTTATTAGTTTAAGACACTGAAGGGAAAAATATACCTACCAACTAAGTAATTTTCCTATCATTTTAATACTCTAGCACTTAACTTCCATATCTTTTTTCACTTTACCAAATCTCAGGTTATTTTGAGACTGAAATTTAATCTCTTAAAATAAATGTTAAGATGAGAGAGTGAGAAATAGCTCAAAATAACAGGCCATTACAATAAGAATTTAAATGTCATAGTCTGCATTTGAATTTAATACTCACTAGCAATACACTATCACTCTAGTGTTTCAGACATGTTAATAATACATGTATATATTTAAAATGACTTAAATTGCATGGTCAAGAGGTCATTTCTATAACTCATTTATGAAAAGTAACACAGAAAAAAATGAAATATGGAGTAAATTGTATTGCTCATATGCAATCATCTGTTTTATAAACCTTTATCCAATTCACAATGAAAAGTTAGAAGAAAAAGAAACCGCACAATTCATACATCCTTTGTTTCAACATATCCACTGCAATGCCCTCAGTGTATAAGCACTTACATATTCCATTTTCTTCCTGTGTTTCCTGTTTCCATTTCACCTTCTTTCCAAATGCTTTGAACTTGGTCCTTGAATAAATGCTGCCTTTGTATATCTTCATGTGGTGAAAGGTCTTTCACAGGTCTGAAGGATGACTAAGGACTAGAGTCTAAGTGGTTCTACTAATCTCTGTGATTTTGTTCTTAATTCTTCTCTCAGATAAGTTCTTGGGAGTAGCTGGAAACCATCTACTCTTTCTAGTCTCATATTCCTGTGTTCTGTTTGTTCATTGGTCTAATTGAATCCAAGGATGTTTTTGTTGTTGTTTTTAAATTGTAATCATTCATCTTTCCTGTAGATGGAAAGAAACCAATAGCCCCACCTTCGGTAGCTGCACAAAAGCTAATGTGATGATCCCAGTCACTAATCACAAAGTAAGATGTAGAACATTGTCTCTGTGAACTGTTTTGCCAGGTAACGTTAGTGTACCATAAGACTATGCTCCTGAGGATCAGAGACCTAGTCTCTAGAAGAGTTTGGTTATGTCTTAAATGTTTGCACAACTTTGTCTCCCCCTATGCTCTGCAACATTCCTAGGTAGATTTGCAGCAAAAGCTATCCCCGAGTATCCTCGGTCAAGCCTATACATATTTGTGGATATACTCCCACTCTCTTCCCAACCCATACCTCCTTCCCTACACCTGTTTTGTCTGTATGTCTATCCAGGCATTTTCTGAATTGGGGATTCATATGAACATGGAACTTTCCTTTCTTTTAAATTTCAGTTTGTTTTCCTGTTTGTTAAAATATACACAGCAAACAATACAACATTTTAAAAAATCTAAATGTACACTACCACTGGCCTTTCAGTTCAACTTTTCACGGTGTGCTGTAGTGTGTTGCTTTCATGCTAAAAGCTATGCCACTGGTATTGTCAGCGGAGTGACCCAAATGGAAAAGGTTTCGGCAAAGATCCCAGACTCAGAAGGACTTGACACTCCACTTCAGAGGAAATAGTCACTGAAAACCTTATGCACAGTTTCAAAACATCCTCAGACCCTGAAGGCCTAATGAAAGAAAGCCCCACCTTGTCAGAGACAGTGCCGGAGGATGAGCTCAATGTGTCCAAGGGCACTCGAAATGGGACAGATTTCTCCAGGAGGACTTGATTATGATGACGCCAGTTGGGTAAAACTTGTGGGAGTGGAGCCTTAACAATCTTTATTTGTTGATGGAGTATGATTCAAAATGTAAAGAGAAACAGCTGCAAAGATCTTCTAGTGATAAGAACTTGGAATGTGTGAAACATGAATTTAGGAAAATTGGAAGTGGTCAAAAAAACAAATGGAGCACATAAAGATTGCTATCCTAGGCAATACCTACAAGGTATTGCACCTACAGTGCATTTGGGTTGCGGTTGTGGAGAAGATTATTGAAAGCACCATGGACTGCTAAAGGTGGAATTTGATCTGCCTTGAAATAAGTGTGGTCAGAGTGTCCCTTAAATGCAAGGATGGCAAGACTTCTTCCTAAATACTTTGGATGTACTGTCAGGAGAGGGCAATCCTGGAGAAGGACATTATGGTTGGGAAAGTGGAGAAAGACAAAAAGAAAACCCTCAGGGATATGGGTTGGCACGTGGCTACAACAATGGGTTCAGCCACAGGAACTGTTGTGAGGACGGCACAGGCTCTGCAACGTCTCATCCTGTTGGGCACACCGTCTCTGTGGGTCTTGCCTGATTCGGTGACCTCTAGCCACAGCAACAACAACTGCATGCACAATGTAAAGGCTTTCGGTTGTGTAGTAATTTTAGCTATTATTTTCCAAATAATTCCAACACTGAATATGTATATATCTTAATTAAAATTATTTACGTGATTGTAACATAAAAACAATGAGAAATTACTGTAAGCTCAATATTTTCTGAGTGGTTTTCTTTGTTTTAAAATCATGTTAGCATGTGAAATATGTTAGTCTCTAGGTAAGATGACTCAACCCAGGTTGAGTCTGTTTTTAATTTACCAGAGAAAAACAACAGCATTAACAAACAAATGTAACCACATTCTTTCAAATACAACAACAAATAATTATTAATTTCCTTAAATCAAATGATTAATTGAATTAAAGAAAACTTTTATATATACATGCCCAAGAGTTATTGTATAGATTTAGTCATTTTTTAATATTTACGGTGACCATCGTTTTCACCAATACTCTTGGTTAAACATGAAATTACTGTTGAAGAAATTTCTATAATGTTGGTTGAAAGAAACACCTTATAAGTAAGGTCACATTTCAAATTTTTACATATTGTTTGTGTAAATTTTATTTTCTTTCTTCTCCTTCAGTTTGCATATATTTTCTAAAAATTGTTTTAACTGGCTCAGTGAAGTAAAATTTCTTAATAGGTTTCTTATATCTATCTATGTCCCTGTAAATTCTACCAAATGATTGGATAGGATCTGTGGCATAAAGAATTCACAAGTAACAAATATCTTTTTTGCTTAAACTACCTATGGATAAAGTCGGTGAACAGTAAATTTCTCTTAAACTCTTCTTCCTTAGCACAGGAAAATGCTAAATCATCAAAATAATTATGAAATACATTTTAGGGGCAGTAATTATTTAATGTGGCTCTTCCTATCAAAGTCTCTGACTCTGGCAAAATGACTCTTCGTGCAGCTATTTGGTAAACATAGGGAAGGCACTCATAGGATTCACATGTGGGTAATTATGCACAGGATCCACTTGAATGGGGAACTCACTTCAGCAAGAGTGAGGACTGGAGTATATTCTCTGAGCCCACGATCCCTGCGCAGTGAACATGCTGAGCCAGAAGACTGCTCAACTGTCAGAGGAGCAACAGCAGCAGAAGAACAAGAAGCCAGCGCATGAAATAGAGTGGTGGGATTCCCAGCCCATGAAGTATGTATAGCTGAGTGTTTTGGGGCAAGAGTCTGGATTGTGGAGTGATATGACTCTAGTCTTTTAATTTCGGGAGCTGAACTTGCTGACCCTAGAGCTGGGGTGAGTACATTTGAGCAGAAGCTCACTGGAGTGGGGTAATTCCAGGTACTTAATCCTGGGAGCTGGGTTTGACAACCCACAAAGCTTGAGCTCAATGCCTTCAGGTTGAGGTTTACAACAGAGCGGTATGCCTTTTATTCATATATTAGCAGCCTTAAAAGAACTTTGTAACATGTTCTGATGAACAACTCTATCCTGAGCATTTTTCCTTTGCATTACCAACTGAAACTTCCTTAGGAACCCCATTAATCAGGAATTTTGTCTGTGTGAACATTGTAATGGACCTTAGAATCTATAGATAAAATAGAGAATACATATTTGCTCTTTCTATTTATATCTCTATGTACTTTGTATCTCCAGATAGGCTTATCTCTAAATATACAGCCTGCTGATCATATAATAAAGTTGCTAAATATAAAAAATACAGCAAGGCAGTAAACTTTATGATCAAGAATTTCCTATACATGTTCAATAGAAATGTATTCTACAACTGTGGCTGGTGTTTTATGGTAAAACAAAAGCAAAAATAACCCCCCCAAACACAGAAAATATTGAAGAACTACAAATGGTCCCTATAAAGTAATAGTTTCAATTAGACTTAACATTTTCAGATTTTATTTTGTCTTTCACACACCAAAAAAAAAGTCCAACATTTGTGCATTCAACAAAAATCTATTTCATTTTATTGCGTGATACCACAGGAAAAAAGACATAAAATAAATAAATTATAAGACACCCTAGCTACAGCCTGACAACCAATAATTGAGAAATATTAAGAATACACATGAGAGAAAAAGACTTTTCAAAAACCAGGAAAAGTCTAAAGTTAAAAAGCAGGCCACATCATTGATCATTTACACAGTCATAAAACCAAGTATTAATAAATATATGAATGAATTTAAAATATTATATACCAGAAAGATAACATATTTTCCATTTGTATATTCTTATTATATGTAAAATTTGTACTTTATTCCATTTGACTCCTTTGATTATTATTACTTGAGATTATCTTTTTAGTTTTGTGCCTTTACTTCCAATTCTTGAATGGGTTTCCTTTTTTATTCACCATTAGTCTCAGCAAGCAGAGAACAAGTTCTGGAGTTTACTGGAGAGCACTGGATGTAAAACCTATAGTGAATGCATTCGCTGCATCTCTATTGTATTATGCTAATTACAATACAACGTATTTTCCAGATCCTCACTAAGACACAAACACCATATACTCTGTTATAGTCTCCATACAAATTAAGTTAAATGAGTCTCTCTTCTCAACAGACAAAATAATATATTTACTATACCCCAAACCTTAACTCTTAAAAAGATTATATTGTATAAAATTAAAACTATAGAGGTTTATTGGAAAACACTGGAAGAAAGTATATTCTATCAGTGAGTTTTATCAGGAAAAGTTTCACACATTGCTCAGCACACAGACTGGACGGGGAAGGTGAAAAGGAATGGTGCCAGGTAGAAAGAGATGAAGTGCCTTTCAAGGCAGTCGTTGCCACCTAAATGCTGATATGAATAAATGAATGGAATATGGATTATTGGGAATGACAAGTATACCAACATGTCTACAGTTAGTGCAACACTTGCAAAAATAGAGTAGTCTGGAAAAGATGAGAAATTGAATTAATACCATCTGCTGTGTTTGGGTCACTGAGGAGGGCAGACTAAGCTGTAGGTTTAGACAGAAGTTAATTTATCAGACAAACATGAAATATGTAGTGAAGAGAGACAGGCCACATGTGGTAATACTACCCGTCTGCTGACATCAGGAAGATAGAATACAAATGCTGTGATATCTAGTAATTGTACCGCTGTTTCCTTCCAATAAAAAATGCCTTTTCAGGGCTGAGCCCCGGTGGTGTAGTGGTTGTGCGCGGGACTGCGGCCCACTGGGACGGAGGTTCAATTCCAGCAGTGGCACTGGGCCTCCTACTCCCACCACTGAAGAGCAGTGATACCCCCCTCAAAAAAAAATGCCTTTCCAATGGCAGCATTACAGAAATGCAGACTCAAGCTCACCCTGATTGGCATCTAGATCCTAAGAAGGTATCCCGTGTCTGCACATAGCAAAGCTTAAGAAATCTTAGTAAGATGATCCTAATGAGGATGATAAGTACATGTCAGTTGGGAATATATGCAGGATTGACTCCGTGCATAGGGAAGAAGGACGGAAAAAGTGCAAAATCTCACCTCATAAATTAGAGTTTTAAATTAGCTCAGAAAAAGGGGATGCAGTCACTCTGTTAGTGGGTGCCAGATCTTTAGAAACTGAGTACGAAGACAGAAAATCATATAGCGACCCAAGAAGGAAAGAATAAGGCTATAAATTCTTGAGAAAATTTGGGTCTTTGGATCATAATAGTGTGGGGTGAATACGGGAACTTTTCCACATTTGCATATCCCCAAATATTAAGCGATCTTTTTACTAGCATTTGGTGTATAAGTTAGCTATTCTCCCTAAAACTCCCAGTTATCTGAGTCCTTTGTGTGTCTCACAACAGAGATAACTCCCCTGCTGTTAGGATGATGCTTCCTTTCCTTCGAAGCCTGTGGTCGGATTCACATGCTGATGTTAATGATCTCTAGCCTAACTTGTTTAGCCACATGCAGAAGTCTGGGGTCTGGTCTTGTCAGATAGGACCATGATAGTTCCCTTTCCTATAATGGGTGCATATGACCTAACCCCTTCCTGTCACATATGTCCTTATCTGTAATTAGGGGCCTGGTTTGACTCCAGAGGGTATATAGGGATGGGGCATAGGATAGAGGCTCTCTTTCTCCTGCCTCTCTCCTGCCCCTCAAAGCAGGACACTCTCCCTCATTATGTAATCCCTTCCCCTACTCTCTCCATGTGGACTATCTAGCGGGTCTGAGGTGATCATGTACCATGAAACAATATGTCTGACTCATTGTTCCTTTCAATCTCTCTCTCTCTCTCTCTCTCTCTCTCTCTCTCTCTCTCTCTCTCTCTCGGTCTCTATGTTGTTATTATAATAAAATTCCCTGTTGAACCCTTGCTGTGAGTGTATCAGAAAACTCCAGATATAATAGTACGAACATTGCAGAAATATCTGTTTTCTTTGATTCTGACAGAAACTTTAACAATTTAAAGTCTACATTTTAGATTACTTTAAAGACCTAGAACAGTACAAAGAATATCAATAAAGAATAAATTAACCTACCGAGATACTACAAAAAATCAGAATGATTAAGATCTTCAATATTTATACATGTATCTGTCCAAAACTTATTTAAGAAGCAAATGCATTTCACAAAGTCTGTCAAGGAATATGGCATGGCAAACAGAGGTTCTTTCATGTCAGAGATTATGCATACTGTGCACATAAGATAAACAATTGCTCTGATCAAGTTGACAGCACTGGATGAATCTAATAAAATAGCATGCAATATAAGTAAATCTTTCTCTAGGAATTAGTCTCTCCTAATGGCATGCCCAAAGATCCTGAGACAGTTTTTTTTTTTTTTTTTTGCCATTCTTTCTTTAAGGCTAATTCTGCTTTCATTTTCTCTAACAGATTTTTTTCATTCTTCTCTAAATCCATGATATATTTAACACTTTTTGAAACATAACAATTCAAAGGCATCAGCATTTTTCTGTCTTTCATTACTCACTTTTTGCACACATATGAGATAATTGAAAATACCATGACTTGGGTCAAGTTCATCTTAGTCATCAAAATGAAAACGTGCTAAATAGTGTTTTGCAGCATATTTATTCAATGCAACATGCTGCTTGATTACTTGACTACTGCTTTCATAAGTATTGATTGTGGAGAGAAGAAAAATGAAATCCTTGAAAATTTCAATCATTCTTTATTTTATGCCTACAAATGGCATGGAAACCATATCTGATTTCTTCCTGTTTCTGAGGCAGATGGCCAGAAAGCAAGGGTCAAACATTCCTCTACCTTTCATCCTTCGGAACCTGTTCTAACACCAGCTGTTTCTCCTATTACACTCTACTTTCCCCTCCTTTACTTTTCTCCTGGATTCCATACTTCCTTTTAATGGCCACGTAGAACTCAGAAAAGATACTTATGATTATGGGGTTCATTAGGTTGCTACTGTTATTGTTAGGTGTCATTGGAATTTGTTCTGATCTGTCATGACCCTATGCACAACAGAACAAAACACTGCCCAGTTGTGTTAGGCAGGGTTCTCTAGAGAAACAAAACTAAAACACTAGTAATCCTCTTTATATAGTTATAGAGATATATAGGATATATAATATAATAAATAGACAGTTAATTAATCTTTAAATCAATACAAATGGCTCATTGCAACTCACTTGCGTGAGACATCTAGAAGACTGGCAGTCCTTGGCATCTTAAGGGCCATCGAGTAGTGCTCTGTAGTGCAATTCAGGCTATCCGGACACAAGCAGCAAACAATAAAGCGGGTCACTAACATTCAACCAGATGACATAGTTGAGCAGTCTCCAGCTCAAGAGATCTATATTCCAGGAGCATGGGGAAGTAGGGCTTGAAGGCACCTCAACTCACAGAAACACAGTCCACTGATTAGGTGTCCCATATGTAGTATCACTTGAAGATCGAGCGGCTGCTTGGAAGATCCAAGAGCAAGAGAGCAAAGGCAAGGCTCACCAAGCCATTTTTATCTCTGCCCTTTAATTGATCTCGTGTGTTCATTAGCCATGTTGTCACAACAGACCTACCTATTATCTTTGGCCATGATGGCACAACAGGCTTACCTATCACACCAGTCCTGTGCCCTCCTCATATGTGTTCCCATGCATAAGTCCATGGTTATTGCCACTGTGTCAATCCATCTTATTGAGGGCATTCCTTTTTGGTTGTTGCCCCTCTCCTTTACCAAACATAATGTCTTTCTCCATGGACTTTTCTCTCCTGTGGACCTTGCTCATAGGCTGCTTTCTGGCTGTACTTTTAGTGTTGGCTTTTTTAGCAGTCCATGGTTCTTTCAACATTTTTCCTAGCATCATAACCCAAAGGCATAGTTTTTCTCTGTCTTCCTAATTTAACGTTCATCTTTCATATGGATATTTTGATAGTTCTGAAAATACTATGGCTTGATTAGGTGCAACTTAGTTTTCAAAGTAATATCTTTGCTTTTCTGTGCTCCAAAAATGTTTTGGGCAGCAGACTTCCCCACCATGTTGTTCCATATGATCCTTTGACTGTATGTTTCCATGAGCAGAGCTTGTGGACCCAAGCAAGACGAAATCCTCGACAGCTTCAATCTCTTCTCCATTTATCATGACAACTACCTGCTGGTCCAGTGGTGAAGATTTTGCTTTACTTTCATTGGATTGTATCCATACTGAAGTCTACACTGTTTGATTGTCAACAGCAAATGATTCAAGAACTCTTAACTTTCAACAGGCAATGCTGTCTCATTTGCATATCTCAACTTGTTAAGAAGCCCCCTTTCAACCTGGATACCACATTCTTCTTCATATAATCCAGTTTCTATTATCTTTTGTTCACCATACAGATTGAACAGAGTCAGTGAAAGGTTACGACTGTGATGCATATCTTTCCTGATTTTAAATCATAAGGAAACATCTTTCTGGTATTCTGTACTTTTAGTCAAGATCCATCTGACATCAGCAATGGTAGCCCTGTTCCACATCCTCTTCTGAATCTAGCCTGATTGGAGGGAGCTCCCTGTCTATAATCTTTAGCAATATTTATTTTGAATTAAGTGACACATTTTACTTGACCTTTAAAATTATAAGAATCATTTTTATTTTGTCAGGTACTTTCCTGCTTGACTTTGTGAAAGGAGAATATGACTTTCATGCTAGTAAGTCCACAGTGTTGATGTTGCTTCCACTGTAGACTTGTGAGCTTCTAGTCATTCAGTGGCCACGACCTGAAGCTCTAATTCTACTTGAACCTGTTTTAATAAGCAATTACTTCTACAGAGAACTGAGAAGAATGATTGGAGGAAATCAAAGCTTTCAGAATAGATATTGTATCAGAAGTAATATCTGCCATGAATGGGAAGCAGATGCTAGTAGCTGTGGTAACTCATATTTTCTTGTACTCAGTGCACGGAAAATGCTAGCCATCCTATTCATAACAAGTAGTGACTCTTTGCTGCCTCGACTAATCTTCATTTGCTTCCATTATAAATTTGTTCACTGGATGTAGAAGATGATTGTGTTTTGGGTATGAAATAGTAATGTTGAACTCAAATAATTTCACTGAAATAATTCTTAGCATGGGCTGAAAGTGGGGCTTATTTTTACTCCACAGCAGCATATCACAAGGAAGATTTCCTTTCATTTACCCCCTGCTAGAATTTAAATAGCTATGGAAAATTACATAAAACATGATCTGTGGAAATACAGTTCATCAATTTATGTGATGCACTCTGAAGGAGCATTATTTTTCTGCATAAAAATATTTCAGCTATAACCAAGCTTAACTGTAACAGTAAAGTCACAACTATATGAGCAATCAAGTTTTTAAAAAAACATTAATTCTGTCGGCAAACATCAAAGTATCAAGATTCCTTCTGTGACTCTTCCTCGGTGTTCAACTTGACAAGGTGAGAGCGCATTACGAAGAGTTTGATTACAGGCGAGATATGGTTGTGCTGATGACTAAGAAGGATATGATAATATATAATGCACATTCTATTTTAAATGTATATCCTCAAATTGCATTTATTGTTAGTTTTAATAAGTATTCTGGTATTTTTAATGTAACTTTGGTTATAAAATGAAACAGATTTTTATCAATCTTTATCTCTGTTAAATATGCTAACTCAAGTCTTAGATTCTGACTAATTTTATGCCAGTCTCAGGTGTTTTCCTGGGATATTTTCAAAGCTACACCAAATTTATGCCAGTAGTCTTGAGCCAAATCAGACTTTGTTCCCTAAATAATACCAAAAGTCTCTCAGACCAACATACCCCTAGAAATGAAATGAAGTAGTTGGGACAAAATAGTATAGATTATATCCGTTTCATAGTGAAAATCCCTTCTGACACCAGCAATGGAATTAATCAGTCATAATGAAACCAAAACTTCTTATTAGTATCTTCCCTCTTCTATAAGCATTCCTTTCAAGTTAAAGACTTCTTGCCCAACTACTCATACAAATCTCCTTTCTTAAATTAGCTTACTGCCTTTAAATACTGTTATTTAACTTTCCAAAAATAAGCTGTCCTGATTAGGTTTGAATACTCTAAAACTAGCAGAGTAACAATAAAAAAATTGTTTAAAGTGCTTGCCTCTTTTCCCCACCTCAATCACTTATATTAATATTTTTTCAAATTATGATATTCAAATGTCACTGCATTTGAGTCAATTCTAATTCATATCACTCCGATATAAGGTCTCTGAAGCTATGTATCTGTAAAAGAGCAGGCAGCCTCACTCTAGGCCTGTCAGCTTTAGAAGGAGAAGCATGATGTCTTTTTGTAGTGCCTTGTCACTCCTGACAACATGAAGTGCTTGAGAGAAAATGAATGGGTGTGGGGGGAGAGAGTGGAACACATCCTGGCCCACCAAGCCTTGAGGACAATAGCCCCATTCAGAGCAGCCAGTGCACAGAGAGTACCCTGTGGCCAACCCCACTATGAGCCATGACACCCCTCACTGTTCCAAAGCCTGCATGGGACAACACTGGAGACACAGTGTGGGAATGGTGTCCAGTCTGACCCCACCACACAGAGGCGAAACACTGTGCGTTTGCAACAGAAAATCAAAGGGAGCAGAGTGAGGAAGTCCTGAGGGAATACCAAAAATACACTTTGGGGCCAGGACATACCACCCCATCACACTCGATCTGAAAACACTCCTAAAGGTCAATAAACAGACCTTGAAGTGTTTACAGACTTTTTGTCATTGTTTTGTTTTTTGGGTTTTATTGCTGGGTTTTTTTTTTTTTGGTCATTTTGTTTTCTTTTGTCCCTCTGTCTTGTTTTTTATGCATACTATAATCTCTGCAGGTATACCTAGATAAGAAAGGCTAGATAGACAATCTGGAGGAGAAAACAACAGGACCAACTATTTGGGGGGGACGGGGTCTGAGGGGTGAGGGTGTGGTGCTAACCAACTCAAGGATGACGGACCAACAAGTGATCCAAAATCAATGCCCAGGAGGGAGTAAGAGGCCTGGTAGGGTTTGCTCAAGGGAAGAGGAATTGCTGAAACCCAAATGAAGGCTGAACATGATATTGGGACATGAGGAAAGTAAAAGGAAATAGAGGAAAGAACTAGGAGGCAAAGGGAATTTATAAAGGTTCAAATATAGACAAATATATATGTAAATATATTGAAGTATGATGACAGGGAACTAGATCTGTGTGCATATAATTATAGGTTTAGTATTAAGGTAGCAAATGGGCATTGGACCTCCACTCAAGTACTCCCTCAATGCAAGAACCCTTTGTTCTATTAAACTGACATGGAAGCAAAAGTGATGAAGAAAACAGATGGTGCCTGGCTATCCAAAGATGTAGCGTCTGGAGTTTTAAAGACTTGACACTAAACAAGTAGCCATCTAGTTCGTAAGCAACAAAACCCACTTGGAAGAGGCACACCAGCCTGTGTGATGAGGAGGTGTTGAAGGCGTCAGGTATCAAAGAGCAAAACATATCATTGTGAATGAGAGTGAGTGCAGATTGAGAACTCAAAACCCATCTAAAGGCAATTGAACATCCCCTTGCAGAAGTGTCCCGTGAGGAGACTAGATAATCAGGGTGCAGTGTAGAAATGGTTAATCATAAATTTCTCTAGTTCTTAAATGTTTCTTTCCCCTCCCATCCCCTCACTATCATGATCCCCAATAGCTTACAAATCTGGCTAGGCCACAGTATGTACACATGTATAAATAGTAACTGGAAACACAGGGAATCCATGTGAGATGAGCCCTTCAGGACCACTGGTGAAAGTGACGATACTGGGCTGGTAGAGGGATGGTAAAGTAAAAAGGGGAAACTGATTACAAGGCTGGAAGATCTTTGATTCTAACCCATCAGATGCTCTGTGAGAGAAAAAAAATGTAGCTTCTATAGAGGTTGTTGTTTGATGTCATCTTGTAGGTTCCTGCTTATGAACTGTTCTCACAATTGTTGCATTCTTTGTCCCATTGTTACAGCTACTGTATCTGTTCCTCCCTATTGGATCTTTTCTCTTTTTCCTGGTCCCTCTACTTTACTAAATGCACTCTTCTACTCCAGAAGCTCATTCCTCTTGATAATATATCCAATATATATGAGATGATATTCCACCATCTCTGTTTCTAAGGAGCATTCTAGTTATACTTTTTGCAACTCAGATTTGGCTCTTCTGGAAGTCTACGCTTTATTAAATATTTTTCCTCCACACCGTGATTCCAGCACATTGATTCTTCTACTCTATTCCTTATTTAGTGTTCAGCTTTCCCATCCAAAATGCTTTGAGTCCTCACAGTGACATCCTTGCTTTGGAATTGTGCCCCAGCTTTTCCCATCATTTTCTTTTTCTGCTACTATTCCATGAAAATTTACTGGAGACACAAGTAAAATGAAATCCTTGGCAAGTTAAATATTTTATCCATTTATTACAATTCTGCTTCTTTGTATAGGTGTGTGGGCTTCTTGGTCACAGAGGTAGACACCAAGGGACCACCTGACTGAGAATCTGTGGGCCAGAGAGGGACTCGGCTTCTGCTTAAGGTGAGGTGTTGTTAAAAACTGATATTTGCATCCTGAATACTTAATGATCCTGGCTTGTGATCATCTACTAACCACCGTGACAGCCTCCTTGATCGTGAGCACTTTCTGTGAGTTCTGTGTGACCATTGCAGTGGATTGTTGAGCCCAGCAGAGACAAAGTGTGTCATGGGAGTGGCACTTGGAGTCAGACTCAGGCAAAAGCAGGTTGGAGGGTAGGACATGTCTTGATGGCAGCTTCAAGGCAAGAGGACATGGGTTACTAAGAAGTTGGATTCTTTTCTCTCAAGTATCCAAGAAAGCTACATAATGAAATGTCCTCCATGTCTTTTCTTCAAAGAGGGTAAGTTGCAATGTAATGTTAGGAGAGTCCCAGTTCACAGGCATGAGTTTGTTTGCTTTTATAAAGGTCTGTAAACAGAATTCTCTGATCAGTGAATGATTGCTCACAACTTGTTTTCATACTTTCCCCCCCCCCCCCCACATCACTGCCCTGGTGGGAGTAGGAAACCAGTCTTGCTCCTGGAAAGCTGTTGCTGGATTTAAACTGTCAACCCTGTGGGACGCAGTCCCACACACAACCACTGGGCCACCAGGGCTCAGCTTACAACTTGTTTTCAATAACATATTTATCTTAGTCTGAATAGGGTGCCTTCAACAAACCCTAGCAAAGAGTGGCATCTCCTGGGTCAATGTATCAAAGGGGATATCATGGTCCAGTTAAATTCAAGGTAGAGAAATCACCTCTGAATAGGGTGAGATTCCAAAGAGATAATATTGACAGGTTTTCTCAAGTAATAAGGAAAAGCATCATTTTCATGAAAAAAAGTTTTAGGAAAATTGGAGACAGCACTGGGGAGTGAAAAATTCACACTCTGGGAATAAAGTGAGCCTCACTTTTCTTCCTACTTTAAACCTTATGATATATGTCTTAATAAAGTTGTAGTTAATTTACGGCAATATGCATTACTGGAAAGTTTTTCTGTATTTCACTGATTCTTTCTGATGCAACCAAAGGCAGGAGCAAATATAGGTCATGTTGAAAGTATTATACTTCTGCCATGCTTTCTTGACTAACTATATAGTCAAATAGAAGTTCAATTAAAGGTCAGAACCAAAAGTCCAAATGCCAGGAAGTAATCTGCAATTATCCTTGAATTCTGGCCCTAACCTTTGAGTAGGATGCAGATATCATCTTTTGTTGTATATCATTTCATATTGAAAAAAAGAGCTGTGAAGTTCCCTCTCTACTCCTATCTTTCCAGCATGGAATAATGTATTTCATACATAATAGATAAAGATATTGATAAGCCTTCTCCTTATCATAGAACTTTTTTCTTCTACAAAATTTTATATTTTCAATGGGAAGTTTATAGGGCATATCCGTTTACATTCATCACCATAGGATCTTAATACTGCAACTACATGATGGCAGTGAGTTTTTGGATTATGTGTATGTCTGTGTGTGTAACTATGTGAGCACATAGGTATGTTTTTCTTAAGTATGTTATTTGGATTTTGTTGCTTATCTATCATCTCTCTGTGTTTCTATATACTTATTTACGGCTGTTGCTATTTATCTTTCTGTATGTGTACATACCTCTGCCCATGTGCCTCTGTGTATCTCTCTATTAAAATGTTATGTTCTTTCTCCTCTCAATTTCCCTCCACCCTCCTCCAGCCTTTCCATAACCATCAAGTCTTCTTCTTTTGAAACCAGTTTTCTTGATTCTTTTCCTTTTATAATAGTGATCTCATACAATAATTGTTCTATCAGATTGGCTACTTTCGCCGAGCATAATGTCTTCCAAATTTGTCCATGTCCTGATGTGCTTGTCAGTTTCATCACTGTTCTAGAATGCATGACAGTCCATTGTGTGCATGTACTAACGTGTAATTATGCATTCCTCTAGAGATGGACCTTATTATTGTGCACCACAATCTATAATCTTTATGCCATTGTAGATAGTGGTGCAATAGACATGGATGTGCACATAATTGTTCAAGGGTTTTCGTTGTTGCTGTTGTTATTTATTTGGAATCTACATCAAGTAGGGAGATTCCTGGATCATAAAATCTTTCTATTCCAGTTTGTTCAAGGAAGTATTATACTGTCTTTCATAGTAGCTGCACAGTTCTGTAATTGTACCAGGAGTGTAGCAATCTCTCCCTTATCTTCTCTATTATTTTCATTTCCCATTACATATTTTGCATAGGATAGTAACTTGAATTACTTTACATATAAATTATTTATTTTTAAAATCATTTCCCCTAGAGTAAAACAATCTAAATGGGGGATATTTTTATGATTTCTATTTCGGGGCACTTAAAACAGATTGGCCAATATGCAAAATCAGGGTGGTTGGTGGTGCTGTAGTTTAGGCCCCTGGGAGTTAGCCATAAGGTAAGTGGAGAAAATATATTTAACAATCAGATTAAGGTTTCCAGTCTAGAAAACATGATATAGATTCAATATGAGCATGTAATGCAAATATTATATTTTGTTGTACAGAATACAAGAGGGTGTCCCGCCAAGAAAGGAGTATTTTTTTCAAAGCTGAGTATTTCTTTTTTTTCCACAACAACATAATCACTTTCACAGTATTCTCCATTACACTTAATACCATTGTCAAATCTGTGATTCCATTCTGGAAACATTTTTCAAACTCATTTGTTGGGATTCTGGATAGGATTTCCTCGTTTCTGTCTTCACATTTTTGATGTCATCAAATCACTGTCCTTTCATGTCCCTCTTCATTCACAAATCAAAAAAGAAGTCACATAGAGTGAAAACAGGTGAGTAAGATTAAGTATGCTGTATTTTGCCCCAAAGTGACACACTGAGAGGGCCGCATGTGCAGGTACATTGTTCTTGTGACAATACCAATCTCCTACATACCACAAATCAGGCCTTTTTTGTCACACACTGTTAGGCAGTTTTTCCAGAGTCTCTAATAAAAAGTTTGATCAACTGTCTGACCTGGTGGAATGAACTTCAACTGAACTAACCCCTTCACAACAAAAAAACAAGAATGGATGAACCATCTTGATCTTTGATTTCACACTTTTTTGGGGGGAAGTGACATTGGCTTGATTCATGTTGGCTTTGGAGGGTCCTAAGAATAGTACAATTTCTCATCATCAGTAATGACCTTGGAAAAAGAATTTTAAATCATTTCAGAGCTATTCTATCAAAGTAAGACATGTTTCCAGTAGAAACTAATTTTGCTAATGATTCAGAACCTGAGGCACAAATTTCACAGCAACCCTTCTCAGTCCCAAATCTATCATGAAAATTTGCTGAACTGAGCTCCAAGATATATCAGATAACTTGCCCATCTCTTCAGTGGTCCCTTGTCTACCATCAAACACAGTGTCTGAATTTTGTTGACATTTTCATCCTTTCAGGAGTTGACACCAGAATAAGGTTTGTCATCAATCAACAGTTTACATTTTTTGGACTGTGAAAACCACTCGCACACTTGAGTTTTTCCCATAGTTCTGCCTTTGTAAGCTGTTCAACATCATAACAGTTTCTGCGGCATTTTGTCCAGGCAGGAAACAAAATTTCCCAGCCACAGACAGGCCTCTTCAACAGACCATCACAAAACAAGACCAAAAAAAGAAAAAAGAAAAAGCCCACGAGAGTTGATCACAACAACTTTCACAAAGAAAAGCACTGTGATCAGCGAGAACCTTCCCAGGTGAAACCACTTGATGCACTAATTCAGAGTGAGTTAGTTGCTCAATGTTCACTTAGTGGGAAAATGCACACTATGAAAGTTCTGTTAAGTGGAGCTTCTTTTCTGGGTGTTTTTTTTTGGGGGGAGAGGGGTCCCCTCCTCATAAAGTAACTCAATGGGAGTGTGTTTGGGTTTGGAGAATCAGAATAGCCTGAACATTTTCTTAAAATTATGTTCTACTCAAAGATCACCCTGGTATCTTGCTTCACTGTTATTTGCCGGGACATACAATCCAGTGGTTTTAAGTTGACTATGACTCACAGTGATCCCTGGGACAACTAAAGAACCCCTCCAGGGTCATGCACCATCCTCTCAATTGATGCATGTGAGACCGGGGTGACAGCCACTGTGGCACTCCATGTAATTGAGGCTCTTTCTCTTGTTTCATTGACCCTCTATTGTAACAAGCAGTATGTACTGCCCCAAGGACTTGTCTCTTCTGATAATAAATCCTAAGAGAATTATCCTCATTTTAAAGAAGAATACTCATTGAACCTCGTCCAAGACTGTTATTGGTGGTGGTATTCTTCTGTCACTTTATAGTATTTTCTATATTCTTCATCAGTTCAAAACAAAAACAAAGATAACATGCTACAGACTCAGTGCCAAAGCACAGAGACCCATAGGAAACTGCCCTCTTTGGGTTTCTGAGCCTGTTGCTGTTCACAGGAATGAACCGCCTATTCTTTCTCCCTTAATGAGCCTCCTGGTTTCTCACCAGAGCCCTTCAGCGCACAGCCCAACACAGAACTACCTCACAGGGCTCCTTCTTCACCAGTAGCATAATTAAAATTCATCAATTCTTCACATTTATAGTAATTAAGAGTATAAATACAATGGCAGGTCAAGTGCACTTTGCCCTCGCATTGATATCTTTTTTCTAAAGCACTTTGACTAGGTCTTGTGCTATTGATTTGTCCAAAGCAATACTTCATTGGATATTTTTTACTGCTGATTCCAAAAATATTGAGTGCAGATCCAAGTAAAAATCCAGTAACTTCAAACTTTACTCTGTTTATCACAATCTTTACTAAAATTTTGGTTGGTAAAAGTTTTTCTTTTGTCCCCCACCCCTCATTCAAGTTGTAACCCACACTTTAAGGCCACACTTTTTAATATTTATGACTAAATATTTCAAGTCCTCTGCTTTCAGCAAGGACTAGATGTTGCATTATGTATATCATAAGTTGTTAATGAGCCTTCCTTCAATCCTGATGACGAGTTCTTTATCTAATCCAAATGTTGGATTCCCAGTTTATAATGTGAAGGACTCTGGTGAAAGCATACAAAATTAATATGTTTCCTGATTTTAAATCATGTAGTATTTTCTAGTGTTGTTTGAATGACTGACTCTTTATGTATGTGCGATTTCTTTTTAAACATAATGAAAAAGTCAGGAAATCACATTCTTTCCTCTTTGTTGTAATTGTATGCTTTGTTTTAGTTCATACACTGAATGCTTGGGCTCAGACTATAAAACACAACTAAACCTCTTTTTGAAATTCTCTGCTTTCCATCAAGGGTCATCTGAGTTATAAAATATATTCCTTGTCCTAAATAAGTGGAATTAAATTTTAATATCTACTGAAACCCTTCAGAATAGAGGTATAAAAATTAGAGTTTTGTGCACTAAAACTTTGAATAAAGTGCAAGGATCCCTGTTCATTTAGTCATTTGGTTGTTGGTGGTGGTGGGCAAGCACAGTGCTTTCTCCTTCAGTGGAAACAGAGAGAGGGGACTCTGTTTTTAGGTTTTTAAGGAATGTTTTTATTTTTAGTTGCTTTTGAGTCAATTTTCATTCACACTATCCCTGGGTGGTGGACATTAGTCAAAAGACTGGGAACTGTGTCCTCCCAGAAATCTCTGAGGATACACATGTGGCGATCTGTGTCCGGGGGGTTGTCATAGCCTTAACAATTCTATAGATCAGTTCTACTCTGCCCAAATGAGGTCACCATGGATTTTAAACTAATCTGCCAATGTAGGTTTGCATGTGAAGCTTACGTCGTGTGAGAGTCTCTAGGGGAGAACATCACCAGTTTCCCAAAGGAAGCCTAGACTCTATGAAGAAAGATGGAGCCAATCCAGAAGCACACTTGACTCAGGCTTCTCTAGGGCACACGTTTGTAAGTCAACAACTAGATGAACAACAGAATATTCAGGTGTAGTGTGAAAAGACTCACAATTATAGATCCATTATAACATTTTCACGATATTATTTTTTCCATAGTAAAAAGTTTTTAAATGATCAATCAGCATGCTACACCTAAAAGATACCTGCCTTCTAGGAGAATTTTAGATGAAACAATATAGTGAAATAGTGTGCAGGACAGGAAGCCTGAAGTCCTGGGTGATACTTTTTGTTGCAGCATGAGTCATGGAGACATGGTTCTACTTCATAGTGACAAATCATTCTTCATACTCAATAATCTCTCAAAGATGAAGCTAACTTTTCTGAGAGCTCATTTCCTTTTTGGTCATTATATTTAATTACTACAGAAATAAGAATGCTTTTCCTAGACAAATACTTTGTCTTTTTCTTCAAACTATATATATTTGTGTACCTTCCACGATGAAAAATAGTCTCACCCCAATATGTACATAATGGATTATGATTTAATAGAATTGAGTCATATAATCAAAGGACTATATCTTTAAAATAATCATAATCCCAACTACTTATTATAATCTTATCCACTCCCTGGAGTGATAATCAAGACATCTGTCAGTAGAAAATAAAGTACCAAGATCTACAAGTAGGCACACATTTCGTTGCTTACATTTTAAAATTAGTGCCAGTCTTTATAACTCTCATTGTGGAAAATCACACATTCAGGAAGCTAAAATTTTCATTCATAATTAGAACTATAAGCAGGGTGCTATACAAAATTTGAAAATTGCTATTCCCAACTTAAAATCATTGTACTCACTAACTGATTTTATGTGTATTTAAACATACAGAATTGTTGTCTAAGGCCATACCACCCTGAATGCACTGGATCTCATCAGAATTGTATGTATGCTTCACAGGAATACAGCCATAAATGTCAGTAAGTGTATTCCAGTCCTACCTTGGTAAACAGCTTTGAATCCAGGTGAGCCAATGCTGTCATCAGATTGTAGATGTAACCACATCTGGTTGCTCATACTCACAATAAGATCAGGAACACTGGATCCAGTCAATCTGAAGAGATGAGAAATGTTAAAGTCATCACTCAAAGCAAAAAGTATGTCTATCTTAACTTGATAGTATTCAAACAGTTAGATTCTAATTAAGCAACTGTAACAGTGAGGCTAAGTCATGATAACTGTGTGATTTTATCAGAGCAGTCTTGCCTTTGTGTAAATAGCAAGGCTCTTTCAAAGTTCTAGAACCACTTTCAGTCCATATGAATATTTAAACATGATCATTGTTGTCAATTGACAAATTATTCTGCTTTATGACTGTAAATGTGTCTCTTTTAGTTGGAAAATAAATTCAGGACATGCAACCATCCCTGCTGACCTGACACTGCTGGGCTTCGGGGATCGTGGGCATTCTGTGTAAAAATGGCATTGTGGAAACGTATCTTTTTAATCATAAAGCTAAGAGACATATAGTTGCCTGCATATGAAGCAATTTCACTCAGGAAAAGCCTCTCTCACACAGAGGCACCAGTTAATTAGCAAAATATTCAGTCTTTAGTCTGTATATGCCGTATGATACATCAATATCTCTGTTAAAATATATTTAACCATACATTGAAAAGAGTAAGAGAGAATAACCTGCTTAGGTTAAATAGGCTTTACAGTAGTTTACTAAATTGAAATTTCCCTTTCTATATTAATGTACAGGTCACACCAATGGAAGTTTCAGTTTTCAATGAAGCACTGTAAAACAGCAAAACAGTTACACCATGGCTCCTGTCAGTTGGTTAAAAGAAACAGTAAATCCACTGATGAAACTCAACATACTGACAGAAATGCCTGTTGAAATAGAAAAACTATGAGAAGAAAAAGGAAATCCATTCAGCCAAAACAAATGTCTCTAATCAATAGGACGCTTTGCTTTCAGCAACGTAATTTCAGGGAAATAAACACATGATTTGCTCCATCAATCATATAATTTGTCCATCAACCTAGTATTTTCCCCTTAGGCAACAGATACTATCACCCTCACCAGACGAAGATGAACAGCAGTTATTATATATGAAGTAAGTTCCACACAAATTGGAAAAAAAGAAAGTATTTCAGAGAGTGATGTTCATTCCCTAGATATGTGTACTTCCAGTCTCTGCAATGCTTTTATTTTTAACTTGTATTTTTCAGCTAATATTTTTAGTATTTTTTTGTTTGTTTTGGGGTTTTTTGGGGGGGGCATCACTGCCCTCTGGTGGTGGGAGTAGGAGGCCCAGCCCCACTGCTGGAATTGAACCTCCGTCCCAGTGGGCCGCAGTCCCACACACAACCACTACGCCACCGGGGCTCAGCCTAATTTCTTTATTTTTTATAAGAACTTATCAAAATGTAATATATTGAAAAGGGTGAACATCAAAGATACCTAGCATCCTGGGTTTCTACAAAGTTAGTATGTCTGTGAACTACTACACAGATAAATATGCAGATGATTAGCAATACCCCAGAAGTATTGTGCCAGCTCCAACTCATTTTATCACATAGATTAGGCTATGTGTTTTTTCTTTAATGTCATGTTAATTAAATGATCAAACTCACTCACTGACATCCAGTTGATTTTATATCATAGCGATGCGCATTGGTTACACTCCAGACTGCCAACCCCCAACATCAGCAGTTCAAAAACACCAGCAGTTTCATGGGAGAAAGAGGAGGCTTCTTCTCTCATCAGGAGTTATAGTCTCAG
Organism: Nesogale talazaci; assembly: GCA_004026705.1. Taxonomy (NCBI): domain Eukaryota; kingdom Metazoa; phylum Chordata; class Mammalia; order Afrosoricida; family Tenrecidae; genus Nesogale; species Nesogale talazaci. The sequence continues at coordinate 37,112 of PVJH01000448.1, read as the reverse complement.
AAACCCACAGGGGCAGTTCTATGCTGTCCGATAGGGTCTGTATGCTTTCGAAATAAAATTATATTATCCATAATTCTTGCTCTATAATACATTAAGGAAATTTGCCTATGCTTATAGTTGTGTAAAAATGGTATGCAGTGGAGGTGTCTGACTTTCTTGGACTTCAGCAGGGGAAAAAAAATCAAAGTCATCAATATCATCCACGAAAGGCTGGTTCCTGAAAGGTAAGATATGCTTCCACCCTACAAACATTGTATCAGTTCTGACACTAATCATTCCTCCAACAGCTCTTTACCTCATCTCTATTGCCTTCACTAATTTGCTCAACTAGCCACACGGGATTCACAGACAATTTCCTATACCAACTTTGCATGGTCCCGCCCACTCATTTGGCGAGAGAAACAAAGACAAGGATAAAGAAGTCCCAAGTAATTTTACCATACCACAGTGATGTGACCCGCACTCGTCTGGATTTCATTTCTACTTCCATTTTACATAGGCCTTTTACACCTTTAACATGCATGAAATGAGCTCCAGTCTGTTGCTATTTTTTTCTATTGTTTCATACATTAGCCCATTATCATTACTTTATGACCTGATGGCCATTCTCTGAGTGTCCATATGGATCAGATTTCTAATTTAATTCTTGGTTTCTTGATTGTCCCATTGTCTTACATGCTACTCTGTTTCAAACCTTGGGATTTCCAACTCTACCTGGCAGCCGGCTACTCTTTTTAAAACACTGTCTAAGTCTTTCATACATTCAGCTTGTCTTTCTCTACAAAATATTGATCTGGCCTTTCCAACCCCCCACAAAGATTAGGTAGTCGTCCCATGTATTCAGTAAAAAAAAGGTCATTTCTTTTCTACTAAAAGTTTCACTTCCTGATTTAAAGTGTTGCTTAAATAATTCACCAAATTTCGTGTGTCCATAGGTCTGCTTCTGACATGACAATTCTGCTCTCTTTGCCTGTCCATTCTACTGCTACTCCCTCGCTCATATATCGTTTTGTATATTTGGGAGCAGGTAAGTTATTCTTGCTGTCAGATCAGCTCCAGAGCACGGCACACCGACTCACAATAGCACTGAACCTCAGTGATCTATAGTTTCAATTGTTTTTTTTCTTCTAAAGTAAATGACAAGACCTTTTTTCCTAATTTGTCTTAACGCAGATGCCCTGTGGAGACCTGTTCAACATCATACCAAGACTCCAGCTTCCACAGACAGCCTTCGAGTGGCTGTCCTGAAGTCACTGGTAGAGAACACAACCCTTGGCTCCAGCATGGAAGACAAGCACTCTATCACTGTTTGCTTCTGTCCTGTGTCTCCCTTTTCCTTTCTCCGGCATCATCTTCTTAGTTTACTTTGCAGAAAAGTTTACATGAACTTGAGAGGCATTTTTATTTCCCCAAATCTAGGTTACAAATATTACTTTGGATAGGCTAAATATTATATTATTTCAAAAGTAGATAAACCTTTGTAATATTTCAGCAGGTTGAGACCACCAGCTGTTCTGTGAGAGAAAGGCAAGGCATTCTACTCCTGAGAAGTGTTATAGTCTTGGAAATTCACAGGGACAGCTGTAGGCTTTGACTTGATGGTGGCAAGAGCCATGAGATTGTGATATCTATGTTGTTGTTTGTGGCACCATGTGCTTATGTTAATTTCATGATTGCGATGCAGGGGTGGAGTCTAGCCTGTTAATCTGGAGATAGCTATTGAGTAGCCAATGAGGTCTCTGTGTGGGCATGGCTTTCTCCTGATATGTCTGAGAAATCTCGTGATATTTCCCTCGTCAAGATGAGAAGCCATCTCCCCAGTCGTGAGGAGTTAGTTTCAGAGACGATTAAGCATGGGCAAGACAAGATGGCTATGTCTGGGGAGCCGGAGAAACCACACGGCTTGGCCCTGATGGAGCCAGACCTCTGAAGCTGGAGAGGCCATATGGAGATCCCTACCAGTGATGAGTTGCTTCTGCCACCACTGGATGCTGTTGATGGACCCTGAACCCAGGAAGTGAGGAACCAAGGGAAGACCCCTGCCAACACGGAGATTCTGTATCCATTGACCTGTGACTTTGTGAGTTGGAAGGTAAAATTACAGACTGGTATCGGGCATACGGGCTAATATCAGACTTATGTCTTTGAACTGGACTGGGTTGGGATGCTTTCTCAGTAGTCCATTCCTTTTGTATATAAACCCTTTCCTTATATCCTATGCATGTCTATGAAATTCGTTCCTCTAGTCTACCCAGATTAACACATTGCTGTTAGGTGCTGTTGAGGCAGTTTTGACTCATAGCAGCCATCATAGAATGAAACATTGGTCAGTCCTACATCTTACTCCTAATTTTTATCTTTGAGTCCATTTTTTGTAGTCACTTTGTCAATTCATCTTTCTCACAATACTTTTGTATCACTGACCCTTTTACCTAGCATGATAATCTTTTTTCAAGTGAATGTTTCCTCTTAATAACATGACGAAATTACGAGACAAAGTCTTAACACCTTCTCTTCTAAAGTGGGACCCTGCTCCTCTTTCTAATAAAAAACACATTAGTATATCTCTCTCTGGCTACATTTCAATATTATCCATTGGGCTGCAATCTGCATCATTGCTGGTTCAAAATAGCCAGCAGTTTCACAGGAGAAGAGAGGTGTTTTCTACCATAAATAGTGATAGTCCTGGAAACCCAGAAGGGGTCGCCCTGGCTCAGCATGGACATGATGGCAGTGAGATTGGGATTTGCTATCTCTCTTATGTTCTTGCCCTACAAAATCTAAGCATTAACTTCCTAGAGACAGGTACTATTTCTTTCATTAAGTTTTTATTCACCCTGGACAAACTGATTCATATAGTGGTATACAGCTTCACAAGCCCTCTCAATTCTCAAAAAGTCCAAACATACATCCCATACTCATAAAAAATCTGAGATTAACCTAAAATTCCACTGTTTATGGCTTTATACAGGTCAATGTCAATAAATAATTTATTATTTATGCTAACATATATGATGGTAAGTAAAAAAGTATTGCTATCAAGTTTCTGCCTTATTGATGAAAAGGTTGATTCCAAAGTTAAGTTTATCTCTGTGATCAGTGGCTGGCAGTAGACAATTACTCGCAATAATACACTTGCTTAATCTTGCTACATGGACTTCAAAAAATGCAATCCAAACAATAACTTCTGAAGGGATCAGTAAATTGAAGTCACAAAGGTCATCTCAGAAGTCCACATTGGAATTTTGAAGGGGTCATTTTGGTAGACTTCTCAGATGGCACAAAGCTATTGCCAGCATTTACAATGAAAAAGTTCAGAAAATCAGAAACTACATTGGTGAGAAAAATTCCAGGGAAGTGCATTGAGAGAGGGTTCTATCACAGCACTGCTACAAGTCATTATTTGAGGATACCCAGCATAGTCTAAGAGAATTTTATTGGGAAACTTTACCCTATATCTTCCCCAAATCTTGATTTTGCCCCCACCCCCCTCCAGCCCAGACTTCGCGCTTATCCTCACAAACACAAAGAACACTGAAAAGGCAACTGAGTCTCTGAGAAATCCAAAACTGCTTATTTGACATGGCATAAATCATTCAGAGCAGAATTATTCAGGGAAAGGTAAGAAAGACAGAAACGGTATCTTCAGAGGGGCAGAGATGGAGGAAATACGAAGAAAAGTTAGATTCATGTTTTGACTTTTTTTGTTAATAAATATTTCTATAATTTCACAGCAGTATCTTTGTACACACCCTTGTATTCATGCGATGGGAACTCCAGGTGCACAAAAATCAACCTACCCTTGTTTGAGCCAATATCAATGGGTTCTTTCCCATTTCCACTAGTTCTTAATTCAAATGATCACCAGCTTTGAAGCTCTTGATCATTTAATTATGTTTCCATGCTCTAAATCTATACCTATCTATCTCTAGCATCTTTATCAATAGAGAGAAAGAACACTAAGTACTCCCCTGTTGCTAGAATGAGGGAGCGGGGAGGAAGCCTTTCCTTATAATCCCCATTCCCTCACCTCAGCAGTCCATTCGTTAACAAGTTATGCTAACTTTGCTTCTCTATCTTTACTTACACTATATTTTTCTCCGCATCTCCTCTTTCTTAGAGTATTGACTATCTCACACAAGGACCAGTGAAAGGATCACCTAATTCAATCTCTTGATTTTATTCGGGTTTCTCTTGTACTTGATCATTTTAAATTCTTGAAAACTTAGCTATTGTGTAGCAAATCCTTACATATCAAAGACTTCATTCTGTCAAACTGTCCACTTTGGGGATAGCTCTAAAGGCATGTATTTTAAATGCTTATGGTTCTTTATGAAACTTAATTTTATCTCAAGCTTACACTGGTTTATGGATTGACATTAAGTAGAAGAAGCAAGTTCACTGCTAGAGCACTTACAATGTTCATGCAATGAATAAATATCAAAGCAGACTGAGGTGCTGCTACAGTGCTTTATAATTTGCTATAAGGCTATCATTTATCAGATGGTTCTATTTATGAAAAGGTTTGTAGGAATGATTGGTTATAATTAATTTTATTTATAATTTTGAATGCTAGCATTTTAGTCTGCTAGCACTGCTAAATAATTTGCTGAAAGCAAAAAATCAAATAATATCATTGTGCATTGCAACTGCTCTTATGTTTAAAACAGGAGTCCTTCTCCCCAAATGTATACATTAAAAAATAGATGCTTGCTTCAATAAAATACTTCAACAATAAATGTATGACAGAAGTTTCATTTCTTTAAAAAATAAAAACAATTTTCTTTCTGCTTTATATTACAGTATATACTATTTTTATTTATACCTGAAAACAAACTCATCTAATGAAATATTAAATTAACTAAATTTATTTTTAGACATCTAAGTCATTTTTTCATAGAAAATATTAATCAAATGTTTCTTTTTCCAGAACCTATATACTTTGGGTTACCATCACCAATTAATTCAAATCACCTTATGTTTCACCTATACTTAACTTCTGTTCATTTGCCAGATGCATTGGTCTTTACTGTTCTCTGACTTTCTGCCAAACACATGAGACGCATGATCTTGTGGGAGAAAAACTAATGATGTGAAAGTTATCTTGAGGCTGTCTTCTGACATGCCTGTTCTCATGTGGTTAGATGTCACTGTGTTGGCTCAAAAACATGCCAACCTAACAACAACAGAATTAGAACACTTCCAGGACTTAAAGACATCCTCGTGACTGCTCCTATGTTGAAGTCCAGTTTTGCATACCCTGTAGAATTCATCTTTTGAGATTCTTCCCTCTTTTCACTCATTGATATTCTATACAATGATATGCCCCCATGTCACTGTAGAATCCTACATATGTATGTATATATTTGTGTGTATATATATATGTGTGTGTCTATGTTATTCTTTAGCAGGGACAAGTTAAAAATAGCCACCTTCTTCACTGTTTGCCTGCTACCAAATTCTGCTCTCTTGAATGCAAGGTTATGTCTCTTGGCCCTTTTTTTTTACCATGTATGTAATGTACACTTTTAAAATTAATACTTGTAAAGAAACATAAATTAATATGTTCTAAATCCATTAAAAGTCTACATGATTAATTTTACAAAGCCCTGATGGCACTGTGGTTACACGTCAGGCTGCAAACGGGTCCCTCAGGAAAAGGAGCAGGTGTAGTTGAAAGCTTAATTATAGCAATGATGCAATAGTTGTATGACACCCTGCTTCCTGGTAACATGTGAGCATGAGGTGTTTGAGTGTGTGTGTGTGTGTGTATGTGTGTGTGTGCATGTGTGTCAGAGAGCAAGAGAGAGAGCAATCAACAATGACATTTCTTAGATCTTCTCTGTGGCTCTTCAAAGGTAAAGCAGTCCTATCCTATAGGCAGGATATGCAACCGTGTGAAGTCAACCAAATCTAACTGACCCAGAGTTGATTGTAACAAATTAGTATTGGTTCACAGGGGGTTTGAGTCTGTCTATTTTCAAAGAAGCAGCCACCTAATCGTTGGTCCATGGAGTGGCGGGTGGGTTCCAACCACAAAGCTATCCATTTGTGGCCCAAGGCTTAACTCATTGCACCTTCACAACACCTGAAATGTGTGAAAGGAATGGCTAAAACTGACAGACACTGTTTAATGTAAATGTGAGTCACCCTTGTGATTTTGTCTCTCAATAGTTTTACTTTTAATGTTCAGTAAAATTCCCTTATTATGGGAATGAAAAGTTCATCTATGAGAATTCCCTTATATACAATAATGTGTATGAGGAAGTTTAAAAAATTTGTGAAAAAACTCCATTCATTATCTTTTAGTTCCAATTTCCACAAACTTTGCTTGTTTCTAATCTCTTTCCCCATGAAGAAGAGTTGGTGTTCTTGAAAGCTTAATGACATGACATTGTATGATGAAATAATTTTAGAATGCTCTGCTTCTTAATGATAAAAGTGTGTGTGTGCAGAGCAGTAAGCAATCTCACATTTTAACAGATCTTCCTTTTGCCATAGGTAAATGGTATAACCAGTAAGACGTGAAATCCTGTGACGTCAACCAACGTTCACTAACACAGAGTTGATTCTGACCTACAGGAACCTTACGTAACGGATTATGAAATCTACAAAACAGATGAAACTATTCTGTACCCTGATGTGGTAGCTGGACTACTTAAAGAATTATAGAAAATGATTGTACGTGAGCCAGTATATATTTGCTTTATTAATTGAAAGTATCACTTTGTAAAATCATAAATCAAAATAATAATAATGAAAATAATAAATGAATTCTGAACAGCCATAAAGTTGTCAAAACAAGATACAGTTGCAGCATAAATTCTGAAATAAGTTCCACCTGTATTCTACTGAGTGGTACCTGTAAGGAAGTGTCTAGTAAACCTTTAAAGGCATTAATTTTAATTGTAAATTTGGTCATTTAAAAGTCAATCTTCTTCTGTGATTAAAGTGAAAATGTAAACTAGTCCCAAATTGAGACATTTTGAAGGTTTTTAAAATCAGTTCTTGAATATAAAATCTTTAGACAGCATAATTCTTTAAACTATGTTCAAGTTGATAATTATCCTAACTTGGGCTCAGGTGGTGAGAGATGCAGCTTATCAGGGAGAGTGAAGACCCAGTTTTCTGTCTGTGCAGACATCCAGAGATAATCCTTACTCTTGGGCATAGAGAAAAAAAACACTTTAGTAAGAAATGGGGTGCTTGAAACAAATCTTTGGTGTATATTGTCAGATGAAATACTACCAGAGTCAGAGTCAGATATTAATTTAGTCATTAAATTAACCAGTGCAGAAAGAATTTAAATTCTGATCATCTGGAAGATCATAATTGTAATCATAGGTCTTGCATAGTTTCAAATACACTCAGCCAAGCAAGCGTCAGAGAAAATCAGTCCAGAGGGCAATTCTGAAATGTGTAAAAAGGCCTCGCCATTAGGTGCCTCATCACACTAGTTACAGATGAAATGTGTATTTACATGACATGTAGCAGCTCTGAATGGCCAGACACCTGGACAGGATCAGTGCTTTGATGCTGAAATATAAATCGTGTGAGTAGCTTTATGACAGATGTTATAACAATTATATAAAAGTTAAAATTGGAGAGAACTCATCTATGTTATGAAATGATTAAGATTTTTCATAATCAGTAAGTAGAACAATCCCTATTAAAGTGCCTACATAATTTCTATGTCTATCACATGATTACTCTAAAATTGTATACAGAATGTCACAGACTTTAGAAGAACAGAACAACTTTGATAAAAAAGAATAATGCATGAGAAGTCACTCAAACACCAGTTTTTTTTTTTACTGTCTAGCCACCATAATTCTAACACTATGGTATTGGCAGATTAATCATGCCAATCAACAGAATATACTAGAGACCTCAGAGCTGGACACATACAGATGTGCTTTAACAATAGTACAAAAGCAATTCAAGTCAATTTAAAGCCCTAGAATTCAAAGGGATTAAAAGAAAAGGATCAGTGGGCACACTCAGGTGCAGCCAGATTTGTAAGGTAGAATTGCAATCAAGATAATGGAGTGGGGGGGGGGTGCAGTGGGGGTGGAAGGGGAGGAAGCATTCAAGAACTAGAGGAAACTTGTATGTTTTATCATTGCTACCCTGCATCCTGACTGGCTCATCTCATCCCTGTGACTCCTGCAAAGGAATGTGCAGCTGCCTACACATGGACTTTTGGTCCCTACACTGCACTCCCCTTCCTTCACAATGAGATGAACTTTTGGTTCTCTAATGCCTGATACCTGATCCCTTTGACACCTCATAATCATACAGGCTGGTGGGCTTCTTCCATGTGGGGTCTGTTGTCTCTCAGCTAGATTGCTGAAGGATGGACACTGGTACATATAGAAACTGGAAACAGGGACTCCAGGGCAGGAAAACCTCTCAAGGCAATATTGGGAGGGTGGAGGGAAGGTGAGGGAGAAACAGGGAACCTATTACAAGGATCTACATATAATCTCCTCTATGAGGGATGGACAGCAGAGAAGTGGGTGAAGGGAGACATTGGATGGTGTAAGACATGACAAAATAATAATATTTTATAAAATATCAAGGGTTCGTGGAGGAGGAGGGAGCAGAGAGAGAGGGGGAAATTGAGGAGTGGATACTAGTGGCTCAAGTAGAAAGCAAATGTGTTGAGAATAATGAGTGAAACAAATGTACAAAAGTGCTTGACATCATGCATGTATGTATGGATTTTGATAAGAGTTGTACGAGCCCCCAATAAAATGATTTAAAACAAAAACACAAGGATGACCTGTTCAAGAAACTCTGCTGGACTAAATGAACACAGATACGCACAATGAACCCTGATCTAAGGGAGATGGGACGGCTCATAGCATGTGCAAGGAAAGGACACTATGCATAAATATAAAAAACAGAACGGCAAAATTTATATCACACAAGAAGAAATCGTCAGGATAGAGGATTTAAAAACAGAATCCCTAGATTGAACACTAAGACAGCAAATGATAAGAGTTGGTAAACTAGATTTTATCCAACAGAATTTTTACTCTGTGGGGGTCCATATAAATAGGATGAAATAATAAGCAGTAAACTGAAAAATAAATCTGCTTTCCAAACACTCAAAGGACCAGTATATAGTGTGTGTATAAAGATATCTGAGAACTAGACAACCAGAAAATTGATTTAGAAGATTTAAAAATATCCAGAACAAAAGTCCGCCAAAGGGAATATGCTAGTAGCCAATAAGCACTCAAAAACAAAGTTAACCCTTAGAGAAAGGCAAATTAACACTTCAATGTACATTACCTATCTGAATAGCCAGAAAAAGAACAGTGATGCTATCAAATATATTAAATACTCACAAGGAGGTGGAGAATGTGTATTATTTCCCTACTGTTGTTAAGGATATAAAAGATGACATTCACTTGTACAAGCAGTGTGGTAGTTTCTTCAAAAATATAAATTTGCACTTAATCTAGGACACCTTTTGCAGTCCCCTCCGTTCACATAAAAATGAGCACTCTCGCCCCGTCAAGCCACACAAAGACATTTATAGCAGCTTCTAAATCCCACACAGTTTTTAATGGGTGAATGACTAAACACAGTGTAGGGTCGTATCATGAAATTCTTCTCAATGACAAAAATGAGGTATTGATGCTTGTGTTTAAAGATAAAGTTAAGCACCAAAATTTATATAGTAAATCATTCTATTTGCAGATGAAATGATTGAGCTGGAGAAGAGAAGGAGGATAGAGATTGGTAGGCCTAAAGAGGGCGCTAGACGTGAAGACAAAGGGACAACAGCAGGGATCCCTGGATGCTGGAAGTGTTTTGCCTGGCAAAATGTGGCAGGATGTGCAAATTCAGGAAGGATATAAACGTGTGTAGAACTTCATACACACGGAGTATGCATAAAAATGAACTAAGTAAAACTGGAGGCATGTGATTAACATGAAGGAATCATATTGATTGTGAAATTTTCACAAATTATCCCTCTGCAGGGACATGCAGATCCATGAAGCATTCCTTTTTTTGGGGGGTGGGGTGGGGAGGGTAGCTCTGGTGCCATGACGATTAAACATTTAAACTAAAGCTGGATAATCAGTCAGCTATCAGAATCCACCAGCCAGGAGAAAAAGCAGGAAACATCATGGTCTCAGAGGCCTGTGCTCATTCAATTCCTACCCCCAGGTGCCTGTGAGCATGGACCCACCTGAGATGCAGAGTCTGCATTTCTTCTGTGAGCCTCTGTGTTTGCTATTTCATGACAGATTTGGAAAGCGTTATCACTGAAGGAGACAGGGCATAGTAGAAGAGGACTTTGTGAGCAAGACCACCCCTAATTAAGTTAATGGCTTCTGAACACAATTAATTAACTTCCTCTTGTGTAACCAGAGGAAATTACATGATAAATAATTTTAAAGAAAAATGTGATTTTGCTTGATTTAACATATACCTTCATGAGAAAATTGGGCCCTAGACAATTCTCAGAACAAAGGCTTCGTCAAGATAAATCTCATATGGTCATATGGTCATCCTTCAGTCAAGAAAGGAAGGACTCATGTTTGGGAGTTAGAGATACAAAATCGAACAATTAATTTGCAACTTGAAAAGATAACTTTAGAAATGCAAAGAAATGCAAATTTCCTGTCAAACTGCTGGATGGGCTTCATCCAATCTTGTAAGTGTTACATAAATATCAGTCAATCACGGAATTTTTATTGTGATTCCTTATATTTCTTAGAAAAATCTGATGTCTCTTTTCCTCATATCATTTAGTGCAGAATACTTGGGGCCTTGTGATCCCCATTGAAAGGGGATTTGACTCTCAGTAAAAGCCCTCTTCATTCAGTCACACATTGTTGCTCATTGACAAGAATTATAAGGACATTAGAATCTTCCCTTGCAGTTGTTAGGTGCCGTCTAGTCGGTTCTGGCCCCTTGTGACCCCGAGCACCACCCAAAGGAACGCTGCCCTGTCCTGTGCTCTCAAAGCCTTGGTTGCTTCTCCGAGGACTGCTCTCTACTAACAGCCGACGGAAGGTATAGAAGTTCCACCATCTTCCCTGGAAGGAGCACTGTGGCCGTATCTGTGCCAAGACAGGTTGGTCTGTCCTCCCGGCAGTCTGGGGTACTTTCTGTATTCTTCCTTAGTAGCGTGGTTCAGAAGCTATTTCTTTCCTATTTCTTTCCTCCTTCAATGCATGACTTCCACTTGAATACGAGGCCAGGGAGAATACCGTGATTGGATCAGGCGCACTGTAGATCTCAGAGTCACACTCTCGCCATTCAATATCCTCAAGAGGTTCTCCCCGTTATCATGTGTTTTTTTTTTCCTTCTGACTGTGGCTTCCAGGAGCATTGATTGTGTAGCAAAGTAACACAAAAGCCTTCATAACTTTAGTCGTTTCTTCACGTATCATTATGTCATCTCTCCATCTTGTCGTGAGGTTTTTGAGATTTACATCGAGTGGTAATCACACCGCAGGCTGCAACCCTTGATCTTCATCAGCAAGGGCTTCAAGTCTTCCTCATGTTCACAAGCAAGCTCGTGCTCTCTGCATAGTGAAGGCAGTTAATGAAGCATCCTGCAATCCTGCTGTTGAACTATTCCTCACAGAATCCAGATTCTCTGATTACTTGCTCACTATAGAGATTGATGCGTGGTGAGAGGTTACAACCCTTTCACACACTTCTCACGCTTTGAAAACATGCAGTATAATTTGGCAGTTAATAGAAGTTTCAATTTAAAAAGCATATAAAACAATGATACGCTTGTGTCTCTGTTAGGGAGAGAGAGAGAAAAGTTTACATTAAAAGACAAGGAAACAAGTTTAATTTTAATCACACATTGACAAAGCATTGGGAAATCACTATTCTTAGAGGCAACATAACCAAGTATTGTGCATATGACCAAAAGAGGAATACTTAACAAGGGGGAGAAAACAACATTCGAAAGACTGACTTTGCAGTAAGACCATAAGGAAGCCAGCAAGTATCACTTTGATATCCTGGATGGATTTAGTCACTTATAATTATTTTTAATTGAATTTTTGCATGTTTTAGAGTGAATAAACACTTGGACTCTCATGGCATGGTAATGACATTTTTATATCAGTATATCTTTGGATCTTAAGGTGCTGTCTCTCATGAACAAGAGAATACTGTGCTTAAAGACTTCCCTTTTAAAGTGAGTAACAAAGCCAGTGACTAAAATAGAAGTCATTGATTCCAAATATAGGGTTTTTTCTCTAGAATTCTATAGGAGCCCCAGGTTCAAACATCAGTTAGACAACCAATTATCTAAGCTATCGTAAGTTAATTCTCATCCTACCTTCAACTATTCATCACCACTTTGTTCTGATACAATACAGGAATGTACATATCAGTAAATGACAATGAAATTGCCTCTTGTCCTTCACTAGTGCCTCTGTTTCTAAAGAAGATTCTGAATACTGTAAAACTCTGCTGGTTTTGTATCTTAGCTACAGAAATATAGTGTCTTCTGTGCACAGTGTACTTTTGACATTTTTAAAAACGATTGATCATTTACTATTTCCTTTTTTACTTACAAAAATTCTTTGAGGTTGAATGACATAAGATATTGAGTCAAGGCTCTTGTACTCTAAATATGAATGCCACTTCTCATATTGAAATACATTTATTGCCAGGAAATGAATAACTTTTCAGTCGAGGTTAGTTCGATGTCAAAAACACACAATAAAAACTTAAAAACACCTTCAACTGATGAATAGTGAAGAGAAGTTAAACTCTTCAGTTGCACAATGTAAAAAGAAAGGGATGAATTTCTGGGCTCCTTGGAAAAAACTGAAACAATGTAAACTGAAACAAATAAAGATACTTGTGATCAACAGCAAAGAGAACCTCTGGAAAAACCCATGGGGTCCTTCAGGTTGTCTGGACTCCAAATTAGCTGACGTAAGACCTCAACCTCACCCCTACTCCAAACATGTGTTATGTTTGAACAAAAAATCCCCTTTGGACCAAAGGCTTCTACTTCTTACTAGAAAGAATTACACCTAAAGACAGCTCTCCATGGGTTCCCGGATAAGTCCGTTTCCACCAGCTCCTCTTTATCAGGGGGCATCTTTAAACTCACATGCTGGTGTCAAGAACTCGGAATATTTCCCCATTGGCAGCGTTTTCAGAGCAAAGAACTCAGGCTGTACACTACTTCCAGAGAAAGGGCCTATTTCTTTGAAACCTATCCAAATGATGATAATGACAAGAACTAATTTGCCTTCTCTTCTTCATGAACAGAGTTTGTTACTCTCAAAAAGCCATACTGTTAAACAATTTGCTTTCCAGTGTATGATATTGTAGAGTTGGCTCTGTGCCTTGGGATAAGACTAACAGTGACTTCAAATGACCCATGTTGCATGACAGCACAATACTGCTTTGGACTGATCATTATTCAAATGGGAATTTATGTTTTTATAAGCAGTTATTCAGAAATGATTTGTTATTCCAATCACCCAACTCCTCAATTCAGACAATAGTGACTAACTCCTCACTGACACTCAAGGCATATTTTAGACATTATACTCATAAATGGGAAAAGGATAGTCACAGTGAGATTCCTAACCAATCAAAACAGATGGAAAATTTGATATGTAATCAGTTAAAATTCTTATGTTTATCCACATAGAATGATTCAATCAGTTAATCAAAATTTTAGATAAGGTACACACAAATATGATACATTGCTACAAAGTTATCTTGTACCTGAGAATGACTGGACCACTGTATCAGTCCGGGTAGATTAGTGGAACAAATTCAAGGACATGCATACAGATATAAGGAAAGAGTACATATACAAAAAGAATGTGACACTAAGAAGGAATCCCAATCCAGTCCAGCACAGAGTCATAAATCTGATATTAACCCATATGCCCGAAATCAGTCTACAAAGTCTCCTTCCGACTCACAAAGTCACAGGTCAGTGGGTGCAGAATTCTGGTGCTGGCAGGGGTCTCCCCATGGCTCCTCACTTCCAGGGCTCAGGGTCTATCAATAGCATGCCGCTCCAGCTTCAGAGGTCTGGCTCCATCAGGGCAAAGCCGTGTGGTCTCTCCGCCGGCTCCTCCAGCTTCTTGGACGCTGCCATCTTGTCTTTCCCATCGCCTCTGAGACTAACTCTCCACAACTGGGGAAGATAGCTTATCATCTTCACGAGGGAAATATCGCGAGATTTCCCAAAAGTCTTAGGAGAAAGCCATGCCCACATAAAGGCCTCATTAGCTACCCAATGGCTATCTCCAGATTAACAGGCTAGACTCCACCCCTACATTTCAATCATAAAACTAATATAAGCACATGACTACCACAACCACAGGTTGTGAAAGTTGTAGAGCCAGGGAACACAATCTAATGATAATTTTTTTTGAAGAGCCCCTCAGTTCCTTGAAACTGTGACAAGTCTGAAAAGGATCTCATTGGATTTATTCTTAATGCCTTGAGATTGTATCTATCTTTAAAAAAAAATCTTTTGAAAACAGCATGGTATTGGCATAATAATAGATACTCAGACCAATGGAAAATAATTAAAAACCCAGAAATAAAAACATCAACATACAGACAAAAAATATTTGATAGGGGCCAAAAAATATCAAATGGGAAACAGGTGTCCTTTTCAACAAGTGATGCTGAAAATAAAAATGGATATCTCCCTGTAGGAAAATGAAGCCAGACCCTTACCTCACTCCATGTACTAGAATAAACTCAAGTTGGATCACAGACCTTCAAGTAAAATCCCAAACTATTAGGGCCATCACTGAGGGAATTGTGATCAACCTGAGAACTTTGGTACAGGGGTTACATAGGCTCTCAGAAATAGGGAAGGGCCCAAAAACAGAGGAGGCACAAACAGACAAGTGGGACATATTGCAGATAAAACACCTGTGTACATCAAAATAATTCACCAAGAGAGTAATAAGAGAGCCTGGGGACTGGGAAAACATCTTTAGCAATGACACATCAGACAAAAACATCGTTACTAAAATCTACAATACCCTGATAGCTTTCAAAAAGAGCAAAACTAACTGCCCACTGAGGAGGTGGGCAAAGGACCTGAACAGAAGTTTCACAGAGGCAGAAATTCAAATGACCAATAAACATATGAGAAAATGCTACTGATGATTAGCCATAATAGATGTGCAAATAAAAACAATGATGAGATACCATCTAACACCCTCAAGGATAGCCCAATTCAAAAAATCAGAAAGCAATAAGTGTTGGAGAGCTTATGGGGAGATAGGAACACTTACCCTCTGGTGGTGGACCTGTAGGTATGTACAGCCACTATGAAAATCAATTTGGCAATATCGAAAACAGATGGAAATTGAGCTACCATAAGACCCTGCAATCCTCCTACTGGGCAAATACTCAGAAGAGGCAAGCAAAGAACCACGACCAGACATCTGTGCTCCAATGTTCATCACAGCACAGTTCACAATTGCAAGGAGTTGGAAACAGCCTGTTTCCATCAACAGATGAATGGATTAAAACGCTGTGGAGTACTCTGCATTGCTGAAAAGCAGTGATAAACACATGAAGCACATCACCACATGGGAAGAACTGGAGGAAATTATGCTAAGTGAAGTTAGCCAAGCGCAAAAGGGCAGGTACAACATAAATCCGCTGAGATAAGCTTAATTAAAAAAAATTCAAAAGGGCTGTTGGGAAAAATCTATTATACATCGAAATGCCTGGGGAGAGGTCCAGGCTCAGGGGTCAGATGAAATCCAAGGCTATATATGGTAGCCAACTGGAATAGGGGAACAGCGGTGGGTGGTAAGGCAGATGGCGATGTGAAGAGAGGGAATGGGGTACTAACTCACCCAAGGGGAACGTATTGCTTATATCTCCATAGGGAAAGAGGAAAGAAACTTAAACCCTGTGTTCCAGGATGTGAATGCAGCGTGACGACATGGAGTGGGGAACCAGTGGAGGGGTCTGAGTGCACAACCTCAACTACAAGGGCAGCCACCTCTCCACCAGGGGTGTTTGCCTTTGAGGTCAGCACTAAAGCTGCAGGGTGGAGAGTGAGATATGCCTGACCAGAGCACATGAGAACAAATGATGGGGAAGGAAGAGAGAATGGAGTGCATCCTGGCCCACTGAGTCTTCCAAAAGATATTCCCAATCAGAACAGCTGACCAGCTCTTATTATGAAATACGGCTACCCTCACTGACCCAAGGCCTTTCGGGGTCACCAGTGGGGAAACAGGGTCAGGATTATACCCTGTCTGACCCAACACCACCGTGGCAAAACACTAAGGGTGTGCAACAGAGGATAGAGTTCCAGATGGAGAGCCAAGAATATACTTTGGGTCCAGGGTGTGGCACCCTATCCAACTCAACCAGGGGACACTCCTGGAGGTCAATAAACAGACCTTGAACTATTTACAGGTTTTTATATTGTTATATATATATATGCATATATATATATATGACATCGAGGGGTTTTTGCTGTTGTTATCATGGTTTTATTTTCTTTGGTTGCTTCAATTTACGATGCCTTTTTGGTACATATTGTTACTTCTGCAGGTGTATCTAGCCAATATATGCTGGATTAACACTCTGGAGGCAAAAACAATGGGACTGATGGTTTGGTTGGGGGGGGGGGGGGGGGGATTGGAGGAAAGGAGAAGGGGGAAAGAAGGTGCTGTTGACCAGCCCAGCAATAAGGGAACAGAAATTGATTCAAAATCAGTGAAAAGGTGGGTATGAGAAGTCTGATAGGGATTCATCAAGAGTAATGTAACAGAGAGAAAATACTAAAACCCAAATGAAGGCTGAGCATGATATTGGGACAAGAGGAAATAAAAGCAAATAGAGGAAAGTACTTGAGAGTAAAAGGCATTTATAGAGGTTTAAATACAGGCATGCACATAGATGCATATATTTATATATGATGATGGGGAAATAGATCAATGAGCATATACTTATAGGGTTAGCAGTAGGACAGCAGATGGGCATTGGACCTCCACTAAGTACTTCCTCAGTGCAAGAACATTTTGTTCTATCAAATTGGCATTCTATGATGTTTACCGTCCCAACATGATCACTGAAGATAAATGTGTGCATAAGCAAGGAAAGCTGATGGTGCCCGGCTATCAAACGATATAGCATCTTGGATCTTAAAGGATTGAGTAAACAAGAGACCATCCAGTTCAGAAGCAACAAATCCCACAGGGAAGTAATACACTAGCCTGTGGGGCCATGAAGTGTCAAAGCAATCAGTTATTAGGCTTCAAGAATTGAAAATCATAACATTGCATGCTCACTTTCCTGATATGATTGGTGACAACAATGTGTGAATAAACAAATGTGGTGAAGAAAGCTGATAGTGGCTGACTCTCAAAAGACATAGCGCCTGGGTTATTAAAGACTTGAGTAAACAAATAGCCATGCAGCTTAGAAGCAACAATGCCCACACGGGAGAAGCACACCAGCTTGTGAGACCACGAGGTGTCCAATGGATCCAGTATCAGGCATCAAAGAACTAGAAATTATGCCATTATAAATGAGGGGGAGTACAGATTGACATCCTCTTACAGAGGGGTTAAAGGGAGGAGATGAGCCAGTTAAAGTACAGTGTAGTAACAATGAAATATGCACTTTTCCTCTAGTTCTCAAGTGCTTCCTCCCACCCACTATCTTGATCCCAATTCTACCAGACAAATCCAGCTAGACCAGGAGTTGTACACTGGAGTCAGAAATATGGGGAATTTAGGATCAATGATCCCTTGGGACTAGTGGTGGGAGTGGTGATACTGGGAGGGTGGAGGGATGGTGGAATAGAAAGGGGGAACCAAATCGGGGATCTACATATAACCTCCTCTCTGGAGTAAGGGCAACAGGAAAATGAGTGAAGGGACACATTGGACAGTGTACAATATGAAAAAGTAATAACAATTTGTAAATTATTAAGGGTTCATGGGGGAGGGAGTGAAGGGAAATATGAGGAGCGGGTACTGGGGGTCTAAGTGGAGGGAGGATGTTTTGAGAGTGATGATGGCCACAAGTGTGTAAATGTGACCTGCATACTATTGATGTATGCATTGATTGTGATGGGCATTGTATGAGCCCCCAATAAAATGATTTATTAAAAAAGGGAGTGGAAAAGAGGAGCTTATACCATGGACTGAAGTAGAAAATATTTGGAAATGAATATGGCAATAAGTATACAAATATGCTTGACACAAATGATGTATTGAATGTTAGAAGAGCTGTAATAAATCATTGAAAAAATTAAAAAATATATCATTTGAACCTTATCCAGTACTGTTAGTATATGTTTCAATATACAGTTTTGATTATAAAGCCTCATCAACATTTTGACATTGTAACGGATATCTTAAAACAGGTATATAAGTATACATTTACTGTGGATCCATATATATATATTTGAATTCCTTGAAACCTATTAAAGATGTATCACTTATCTGTAAGTCAATTATTGTAAAAAACTCAATACACTCAACCAAAACATAATTTTCAATGGTAACTTTTGTGAAACTAAAATAAATGTTTAGGTTAAATGTTTACTTTGTCCTCTTGTGGGTGTTCAAAATTTCTCTTCATTGCTTGTTCTATCTCAAGTATATTATTAAATATCATGTTATCTATAAGCTAAAAATAAATATGCCAAGAAGATAAAATACTTCCTATTATATGATTTATAATAAATATATAGTGCTATGATTTCTATGCGTAGTTTATATTCATATTTATTTATATATATGAAATATTGATTATATGAAATCCCTCACCAATGATGTGGTTGTCCACTAACAGTGTGTCAGCTACACTTGAAAGCAAACCCAAGCACCAAAGAGTAAAGCATTGTTCCTTTCATGCTTATCACTTCCGCTTGGTATTCTTCCGCTCATTTCCATTGGGCACTGTGAAATCCATCCAATTGAGGGTCTTCCTCATGTATGCTGACCTTCCACCTGACCAAGTATGATGTCCTTGTCCAGGACTCTATATCATCTGGCAAGATGTCCAAAGAACATGGGATGAGTACATCCTTTCATTTCTATTATCAACATTGACTGGGAATCAAAATAAGTTGAAGTCCTCGAGTATGTCAAACATTTCTCCATTTACTATAATATTCTGGCCCAACTGTGAGGATTTGGGTATTCTTACAGTGAGTTGCAATTCATACTGATGACTAACGCATGAATTTCATCAAGTTCTTCAGGTTTCTCTCACTATCAGTAAGCAAGCTTGTACCTGAAAATTTCTGACCTATATAAAAATTGACAATGAGTTTTCCTTCAATCCTGATAACTGAATTCTTCACCATATAATTCAGCTTTTCAGATAACTTGCTCAGCAACCAGATTGAGTTAGTGTGGGGAAAAGACACAGCCCTGAGACACAGCTGTGCCGTAGTGGTCCCTTATGTTGTTCAAAAAACCTGCTTCTCTGTCCATGCATGGATTATGCAAAAGCACACTGAAGTTTTCTGGAATTCCTATTCTTCACAATGTTGTCTGTGGTTTTTTTGTGATGACCATAATGAAATACCTCTGCACAGTCAACTAAACACAATTCAAGACACATTTTCATTCAAGATACATCTGAAGTCGGCAGTAATATCCTCCATGATGTACCCTCTTCTGAATCAGCTTGAAAGATTAGCTGCACCCAGTTGATGCACTACTGCATTGCTTTCTGAATTATTGTCACCAAAATTTAAATTGCATGTGGCATTATTATTGTTTGTTAATTTATATATTCTCTTAGTTTGTCCCTGAGTTTACTCTGTGGGCTTCTTAATATTTCTGCAAAAGTTAAGCAAGGCTGTTTCCAAATAAAGAAACAAAGAAAGAAAACTTAACATGGACTACATCTAAAGTCAAGTATAGCGATAGGTTACTTCAATTTAGTTTGTACTATCTTTGTTTAATTGCTAACAAACAATGTTATAACAACATTATAACAATAGTAAAGCAAAGAAAAACAGTTTTCATCCTATGATGCCAGGTTTTAAGAAACTAATAACCTTTTTCAGTCTCTGGTAATAAGATGTGGGACTTTGTCAGGAGACTGTTGAAGTAGTCATCCTTAAGCATTTATCATAACACAGTTTTATCACGTGTTCTCCAAATCACTGTGATGTTTAAGGATTGACTTCTCTGAACATGTCAGACCTACATAAACACACACACAGCAATTATATAAGTCGGTGTTTTAATGTTGATTCAGAAATAGTTTACAAAATAGGGGCTCCTGCCCTGCAACTCTGGAAACACACAACAGTGTGGAGAGATTGGGCACAATCATAACCAGAGTAAGGGCATAGCCAGCATCCAAAGAGCATAGCAATTTACAGCATGATTTTCTTGAATACATTCTTTAAGTTTGTTTCACTCTCAGTAAGCAAAATTGTATTTGTACCTGAGAATTTCTGGATCTTATCAAAAATTGACACTGAGTTTTCTTCCAATCCTGGTAAGTGAATAAGTAATAATGGATGAACAGTTTATAATAGAGAAAAGGATTAACATCCATTTCCTTACCTATTACTGCACTAATACATAGCCTGGCAAAGATGATCAATTTTTTTTCAGGGTCTCTTTTTTATAACCATTTTATTGGGGGCTCACACAATGTTTAAAATAATCTATACACATATACATGGTATGCAAAGCACATTTGTACATTTGCCACCATCATCCTTTTCAAACATTTTCTTTATAAGATTATCCATTTTTTAAAAAATATACGTTGTTTCTCCAGCAGTGATAGATGACAATCGACAAAGGCAGAAAGGCACCAAATAAAGAGATAGCTCCCAATATAGCTCTGCAAATTAAATTTGAGAAAATTATCAATACACATTTATTTTAAGCTACAGATAGAAGAATGCTCCTTAGAAGCAAAGATGGCGAGACTTGATCTCATGTCCTTTGAACATACTATGAGGAGAGACCAGTGCCCAGAGAAGGCCATCATGCTTGGTAAAGTACAGGGGCAGAGAAAAAACTTGACAAGATGTATTCACACAATGGCTGCAAAAATGTGCTCAATCATAGGACCATGGTGTGGCTGGAAGCAGATAACAGAGCTTCTTTCTCTCACATAGAGGGTCTTGGCAAGTCAGGATGGGCTCAGATGCATAGCATTGCAGCAACGTAATCGTATGGATTCTAAAGAGAGCCCTAAACATTTGTTAAGTATAATTTCTAATGCCTTCCATTCTAGAACAGTGACCTGAAAATGGACCCATCTCTTGGGACAGCTGCATTTTTAGAGGAGTCCTCTCATGTTCAGGTGTTTTCTTGTTTCTCTCTCACCATGAGAGGTAAGAAAATTAAAATGCATCTACTAAAATTTTTAAAACCATAATTAGATTGAGTATTACATTATTTAAACTTGCAAATTTATGCAAGTTTATGTAATCAATAACTAATTAGAATTGTTCTTGTTCTTCTTGCTGTTGTTCTTCTTCTTTTAGAATTTCTGTTCTTAAAACTCCATAACAAACAACAAAATAAATATTTTGTAATGAATCAATTCCTAGTTCCTACTCATAGTGATCTCAAATGTTTGAGAAGAGTACTAGGTGTCAAAGAGATGGTTTTTGTTTGTTTTCACTGTACTTTTTTTAGGGCTAAGCTGCAGAAAATGTCTTCCAATGGTTACAGAAGCTTACAAAGAGTTTTGGGGAGTTGAATGTTGAAAGGGTAGTTGTACTGAAAGGCAACTGTTTACAAACAAAAGAAGCAAAAAAAAAGTGGACATCCTAAAAGGAGCAGGCGTGGAAAATAAAAGATCACCATGATTCAGTATGATAGTCAGAAAGAAAGGAAAGGCAGGAGGCCTGCTGCGTGGAGCCCAAGGCGAACCCTTCTAAAGTGATAGAAAAGGTGGACAAGGGTTCCCAGACCCTCCCTGCCTCCAGGTGACCCACTGTCGGTGTGTCCCCTAAAGGTGAAGTAGCAAAGCGACTCTTCCTCACCTCACTTATTATAAATATGTCATTCTTTAAAAATGGTCTGTCCTAAAGAATTCAGTTTTTCTTTTTCAGATTTTGAGTTTCTTGTAAGCAAATAATTTTTTTTTGAAATAGCTCTGAACTCACTTTCCAAAGAAAATTATTGTGCTTTCATTCGTTTTCCTTGATTTTTTTCCCTCTAACATTACAAAATTAAAAGTCCTACAAACTATGCCAGGTCATTTACAGAAAAGAGTCAGCATCATGTAAAGATCTCTGTTTCAAAATTCCTTGTAAACAGTTTCAGAAATTCTTCAAGGCTCTCTCTCTCTCTCTCTCTCTCTTTCCATGTTAGTGTGTTGTATTGAGATGAAAGTTCCAGGTCCCCGTTGTTCAGAAAGTGTCTAGAGCACGCAGCATGGAAAGCCAGTGAAGTGGGGGATGACGAGGGTCTGTGGGAGCCAGTGTGCAGAGGCCAAGGCAGCGGGCTAGGCAGCAGCAGAGGTGATGGCAGAAGAGGAATCTGGGTTAGGGCTCTTCATTGCCAGTGAAGCGGCCTTCAGCAGTGATGCACAGCCAGGAGCCTGCATTTCCGTGGTAAATCCAGCCTGGTCTAGGGATCAAAGGGGTCCAACAGCACTCCCACGGAGAAGGAAATGGTGTTAGGTCACAAGTACAGCCCTTCAACATCTAAGATTTTAGCAGCAACCCTAACTTCCAACGGATACCCTGCCTTTTATTTGTTTATTTAATTTCTTCTCTTATATATGCATTTTCAAACTTTTTTTTTCTTTTTGAAATGATGTATAACTGTTATAAATTTAAGAAGGGGAGAGGGGTAGAAACATTTACAGATCTTTCACAACAATGACCTTGCCTTGGGAATCCTTTTTCCTTCTTTGTCGTTCTCACACTTCACAGTTAATGAGTTTTGTATCTCTGTTGCTTTCCCCAGGCAGTCACTAAAATTGTGTTCATTTGAACAGTTCCTTACAGACATAGAATACAGAAAATCATAGGAAAGTGTCCTAGACCCCAATGAGGGTAATCAGGAAACCACAGAACTAGGATTTTGCTGTTATGGAAGCATTGAAGCATTGTTTTTCCCTTTTCGTATTTTTAGTTTTTTGCATTATTTTTATTACTTTTTTCATAGCATCTCTCTGAGCAGTTTCACAAACAGCTCAGAGGCAGAAGGAAATCCGTCCTCTGCCCCCAGTCTTACACAGAGAGCTACCTATCTGCAATAACAGTTTGGTCCTTTGGTCCCTAAAGAGCTAAAGGAATCACAGAGATGCTCAGAGCCAGCCTCTTGACCACACCCAGGAGACCAGAACCTTCCTCCAGGAGTCCATGGGCTAAACAGGTCCCAAGCATCATTCAACAGAAGCTTCGCCCAGTTCAGACTTCCCTTTGGCTTCCTGTTATTTTGCTGTTAAAGTCCCCTTTTTGGGGCTGAGCCCTGGTGGCATAAGTGATTGAGTGTAGGACTGTGGCCCTAGAGCTTGGCGGTTCAAATGCAGTGGCGGCTCCCAGGAGCAGCGCTAGGTAGCCCCCACAACCACTAGAGGCAGTGATGCGCCCCCCCCATACACACACACACACAAAGCCCCCTTTTTTCATGTCTGTGCTGCTATGGTTTTCATTTTTCTTCACCACCTTCATCTTCAAGACGTGTGTTGTTCCCCAAACAATGTGTCATCTGACCTCCATAGACGTACTCTCCTTGACGAAATACTGCAGTGACAGTGTCAGAACCTTCAACTTGATCGACTTGATCAACTTAATCCATCAAAAGTGTCCTCCAACCATTCTCATGTGTCAATGCACATAGACAAAGTCTTTTTTACTGTAGTCTGAGCAGCACCCTACCCTATGTGAGACCTGGTCACTCCAGCCAGTGCTCAGTTTGGGCCGTGGATGGCCACCTTTGGGCATTTTCAGAGGCACCTTGATTCTGGAAGCTGAAGTCCATGGCCTGGAAGGAACTGCCGGCCCTGTCGTCGGTTGTCGAAGCTCACAAGCCTGCAAAGGAGAAGCTTCTTGGGCACTGTCCTCATTGGCAGTAGAAAGTCTGGAAGTGGGAGGGCACAGGGCGCTGGCCTTCTCTCTGCTGCTGTGGACTCACAGGCTGTGGCTGAGGAAAGGCCTGGTTATCTGGCCCCAGGCAGCAGGTGGACAGCTGGACCCCACTCCAGTGGCACACCTGTGCTGACGCTCTGTTAGGGCTGCGTCCTGGGGGAGTCCTATGCTGGGGGAGCTGTTGCAGCTGTTGACTAACACAGTTTTCCCAGCAGGTTGCTCCTAGGTCTGGGGGAGGTGGTGGGTGAAGCCGATCCTCCCTAGGAGGGGAGGGAGGTTAGTCGTGGCAGGTGGCTGGAGGGGAGATGTCCCCTGAGTTTGGGGTTGTGGGTGAAGCCCCAGGCCCTCATGTTGAGGGCTGTCTTCTGCTGCATCCGAGTGGCAACAAAGGCAGCCTTGGACTTCAGGGAGCCCCTTCAGCAACCCAGGCCATCGGGACCATTTACTGCTGCCTCCATGACTGCACGTGGATGCCACAGGCTCCGCACAGGATGGCCACGAGATGAAAATGAACTTGACAGCCATCCGAGACTAACCTCCGGCACAACCTGGCTGTCTGTGGAGCATCAAGGGTCACCTCTGCCTCGGCATTTGCAAGGACACCCACCTCGCTGTTGGCATGGAGCCTGCAGCCTGGCGCACTCTTCCGTTTTCCCTGAGGCCTGGAAGGGACGGTGCATGCCCCCTTTTGACTGCTGCTGTGGAGCAGACCCCCAAAGAGGGTCCTCATTCAACTGATGGCATCTTTCGCTCAAGAGTCTTCAATGGCTGATTTTCTCAAGAACATTGTCAAGTTTTTCTTCCGAGCTACCTCTGACTGGATTTGATCTTCTAGCCTTTAAGGCATTGATTCTCCGCATCACTTCTCACCAAAATTAACCTTTTCTCACATTAGGCCTTAAACAGTAAATACCAGTTTCCAAAAAGAGCTTTTTTTTTTTAACTCACACATAATTGGAGCATATGGGATGAGACTCCAAGATACTATGCACTGCCTTTTTTTTTAAATGGTCCCTGTGAATCTGTCATTTCTATAGTTAGATTATGAAGTATAGGTTGAAAACATTGACATATAAGTACTGAAACATATACATTGAGTTATGGTCTAAAATTATTAGCTTATTCAAAGAAACTATTCTTTTCCTTTTATGTAATTTCAAATACTAAGGAAATATATCAGTGGTTTTCCTTTTCAGTTACAGCCTCTGATTAAATGGCCAAGTGAACTCTCTTACATTATGTTTCCCAAAGGGCACCTCAGCTTGATTGAGTTGGCTATTTAGGCTCCCGTTTCCCAGATTTGAGCTATTGAGAGGAGTTTCTCATAATGCAAATGTCAAAGTAATACATAGTTTGCTAACACTCTCTTAACAACAAATAACATGAACAAATCGATCTAGGACTTCAGATCTTTAATGGTGACCCGAGGGATTTTACATAGCATTACTGGGCTACATTTATATTTTTAAATTCGCAGTTATTTTCAAAGTTCTCTCATTTGCTTTAGTGACATCCTCTCTTAAATTAGGTGCAATGGAAATAATAAAGCTTCTTTATGTGTGAGTCACATTCATTTGCTCTCCTACTGCTTTCATCGGTATTATTTCATTTTACTCCTTACCACAGATGACAACTGTTTATTATATATATTTTATAGCCATGGAAAAAGTGGCAGAGAGGTAAAGTGACTTGCACCAGGGTCAAAAACATAGCAAGTAGCAGGATGTTAACAACATATTCCATCTTCAATTTCTCCACATTCCACAAGTAATTCAATGTTCAAAAATGTGGTGTCTAGTGGTACACTATACCTTGTGCACAAAAATCATCTGAGCAGCATGTAAATCATGCAGATTCATTGACCCCACACAGTGGGAAGCTGAGTTTTCACAAAGTTCCTTGGAGTAATAAAAGGCAAAATAGAGACATGTCATTTTTGCCAAGTCATTTGGCACATACCATTTTGATGAGCGTATAAGGAATTAGTATACTGTAGTGGATATAACCTTTTTCAGGAAAAGATTAAATTTCATACCAGTATAAATGAACATATCCTGTGCTCCTATTTATCCCTTATAAATTTTCCTTAAGGCATGTGAAATAACTAAGACGATGTACTCATTGAAAATTATCTAGGAAGGAACAGCTTATGAAAGCAAAATAATGGGGGAGAAAAATAAAAGATTGAACTATTGAGAATAAGGTAAAATATCGGACTCATCTGTATATAATCTTAAGTATGGACACAGGAGAAGACTCTCCACCACTACCCTAATTCCAATCAGGCCTTACCATTATGCCATTTTGACTTATAATAACCCTGGAGGACAAAGGTGTCATTTGGTTTTGGTGTTTGCACATCTGCTTCAGAGTGGACGGCCTCTTTTTTCTCTTACAGGGCAGCTGGGGGTGGTTGAATCAGGAACCTCCCAGTCAGCAGCCTGACAGCTAACTCACAGTGAACAACAGTCACTTCTTTAACCTACTCACACCATGTCATCGATGGTAAGATCATGTTGCTCTTGATGTCTAACTCCTATTTATGATCAATGGGGGAAACAATTTGTTCCTGGAACAATAATTGGCATTCATGGAGACAACAGTCAAGATATCAAAGATTCCATTGCATTGGACAAAACTGCTTCCAACGATCTCTTTAAAATTTGGAGAAACAAAGATGACACTTTGATGAGGAAGGTGACTCTGACCGAAGGCACGATCTTTCAATGCTAGGTTCATGAACATTTGAGAGCAAAAATGGAGCACAGAGAAGTGATGTGTCCAAACTATAATGCTGACGAGCAATACTGAAAAATATTGTGACCCACTAGAAAAACAAACCCATTTCCTTAAAGAAAATATAACCAGAATGGCTCCTAAAGTTGAAGATGAGACTTTAACACACTTTTTTCTGGTAATGTTAGGAAAGATTGTTTGCTAGAAAATGATATCAGTGTAGTATTGTAGAGAGCCAACAAAAAGAGGAAAACGGTCATTGAGATCGATTGATACAATAGACCTTGATGGAGTCAAACATGCCAAGGATCATGTCGGTGGCTCTTGAGGGGGCGCAACTTTATATTTTTAAACATTGAGCTGGGATTGGCACCATGATGCCTAACGACACAAAGAATTAGGGTTAAAACCAAATAAGATGGTATTTTTTAATCGTCAAGCATACTGCATGACACGTGAGAAAATAAATTTTACCAGAGGTACTGCAATTGAGGCTATTATAATGCTCATTACAGGTAGTGGCCTAAAATCATGATTTAAATTAGTAGCTATAGTTGTAGTAATGGATTCTTTAAAAGATTAGATGGAGTCTTAAGTGCTAAGATGAAAAGATGCCCAAGATAGAATGAAGGAGGAAAAAATGCTACCAAGGAAGAATAGCATGAACCAATATAAAATATATTGCAATGTAAAACACCTCATATAAAATTGGCAAATAGGGAAATCATCAAATTATCCAATTATGAACTATCAACGATAGAACTGGAAGTACACATGAGATTTTCAATATACTTCAATTAGTAACACTTTTTCCGCCTAGGAAAATAACATCTTGAAATATTTACTGGCAAGCTGTCTAACAAACAAAAGAAAAATCTTACCAATGTAGAAAGACACTAAGAAAACAGTGAAAAGAGGATTTGAAATTTGTTGTATTAACAATTTAAAATATTAAATTGTTAATTTAATATTTGTTAAACTAAAAAAATTAAATGCCTTCTAACCCCACATGTATGAATAATTGAAGCAGAGAATGGGCAGCCTGATTCTAGTTGTCAGGGACAGTGGAGAGATCAATATGCAAAGGTTTATATTGAGGTTTTATTACTTTTTGCTAGAACTCTGGATGCCACATTCTATAGCTGTATAGTAGATGTTTGTCACATCCAAACACCTTTTATCTTTTATATTCTGGAATACAGTTTTACAGAAATGCAAGTGGTTTAGGAAGACGTATGGCCTCATGGTAGGAAGCACCTGCACTTCCAACAAAAACCTGGTAATAACACAGGAGAATGGAATGTCACAGGTGAGTTGAAAATATTTTAATTTTCCTTTTCTCCTTTTTTGAATGTTCTAATTTCTTTCCATAAATGCATATTTTAATGATTAAAACATTACTATAGATAAAAGAAAATCTTAAATTAACCGTGTGAAATTAAGTGTGAAAATCATTAAACTACCCATTTATGAAGTATCTGAGTTAGAATTGGGAGTCTACACCAGAGTTTCATTATACTTCAATCATTAACATTTCTATGAATGCTTTGTGTATTGAGAATAAGCTAAATTATATACTTACACGTATAAGACTGTTCTGGTGTCACCTACTTTCCCAGCATCCCCTACTGTGAGGGTGTCATATCCTCGTTCCAGTTCAAACTCTTCAAAGGCAAGTTTTATGACCTAAATGAAAGGTACACAATATTTAGGACAGTTTTCTTGACTTTGAGCACTATCACATTTTCAGATGCAGCATTAACTTTTGCTTCTGAATTCCAATGTGTTTCAAATACTCATCAAGACTATAAAAGGTGCTCTAGGAAGCCATATGGATCATTGAATACATTTGAGAACATTCAATTTTAGATTGAACAGAATTTGAAGTTATTATTACTGAATCCAAGAAAATCACTCTCAGGTCCAGAAAGAGTAATTCAACATCAATTATACATTGAACCAAACATCTATCAAACATTTCACACTTCTAGTCTTTGGGATAATTTAAAGATATACTAACTTAAGCTAAAAGTTTTTTTGATCATAGTTAGTGAGGTAAGTTTGAGGAGAGTCAGAAAGAAATACACGCTGATAAATACTTGAAGGTTACATATGCAGATTTTATATAGTGATCCAAATTAACATATGAAAAGAACTTCGGAGTTTTGAAAGTTCTCCACATTTAGCTCTTCATAAACTGGAATTTTTACTGTAAAGGGCACTTTGGCATGTTGATTGATACCATGACATCTAAGTAAAACTAACTTTGGTATGATACAGAAAGAAAATAAAATTCAAAGAACTGCTCAATTTTTTTCACACAATCGAATAGCCAAATACAGAAATGCTGTACAAGATGTTTGTGTTTAGTTCATTTAACTCATCCAACTTAACTTGATGCATTTGTCTAATATTTGATGGGGTTGGGATTTTTTTTTTAATAAAGTCAATTTAGACAATCTGAGATATAACCATTTCTCTACAAGGTTTAGGGAACTTTAAACACAGGACTTTATATTTTCTCAAAGAGTTACAGCCTCAGAAATACAAGTACAGCTATAATGGATCCTCTTGGATCACTATGAGTTAGTTGGTTTTGATTAGATGGCAGAATTTGTTTTCATATCAAAGAGTAAATTGAGAAAAATATTCAGAATGATAACTAGATGACATATTTTAGATAATTTTTTCCATCCAAATAACTTGTCAATATAATGATTTCCACTTTAACCATAAGTTAAAATCCCACTTTAACCATAAAATTATTAATTTATGAAAATATTAAAATGCCTTTAATACTAATGTACATGGCAATGGATATTGATCTCAATCTGGTGGATTTAAAATTAAATCACTTGGAAAAACAGGCTTTGTCTTGTCACCCTCCATGTCTATTCAGCGTACAGAGAAAACACTTGTGGAGAGACAAGAACACAAACAAAGGATGCATAATTAAATGCCAATGCATCATCTCAATACAACAAAAGGTAGCTGGAATAAAAGCTAGAAATGTTGGCATTCATAAGGAAAAACATACTAGCCTGCTAATATTTAGAAAACAATAGAGAAAACTTAGATTTGTAAACCTTCATTCTACTCGGCAAAAATAATGAAAAATAGGAGCAGAAAATTCATTGGGATTACAGCATTCATAAAAGCTTAGAAAAACTGTGGTGGTCATTAAGTGTCAGTTCATAAGGCTTTGAGTATCGGATTAGAGATGTTGAAAACACAGTCTCTGGCGGTGGCGACATGGGTGTTGCTGGTGCTGCGTGTGTGTCTGTTGGTGGGAGGTTCCACCCTGACAAACATGTTCTAGAAGTGGGGTGGAGGAGTAGCCATAATAAAGGGATGACTTTTCTTAAAATGCATCAAAATAATTCAACGACAAGAGAAATAAATCAAAAGCTTAAACCGGAGTCTATTAAAATAAGTCAAAAAGAGGAGTGGAGTGGGAATGTAGTAGCCAAGAGACCATAGGGGATGAAAGAATCCTGCAGAAACATTGATGGCCACTACTGCGATCGGGGAGAAAGAGTCATCAAAAAGGAGCTGAAAATAGGAGGAATGCGAGGTCACAAGAGAGAAAAGGAGGGGAAGGCATGCGTGGGAAAGAGGAGAGAAGAAAAGCAGAAGCTAAATTGAAAGACAATTTTAATGGGATGCATTCAAACATGACATTGGAAGTAGAAAGGTGTCAAATGCCTGTTTGTTAAACTTGAAAGCAGTATAAGTGATAGGAGGAGGAAAGCAGCCTCCACGAATATTCCAGTGAATATGTGCCATTCCAAACAGGCTGCAAACAGGTGTTCTGCCCAACAACACTCTTACGGAATAAATTAATTCTGCTTTTTTTGTTTTGTTTTGAATTCTTACTAAAATTAGTGATGTATCCATTATAATTTATTTTTAAAGTGAAACTATTTCAGAGTGTAGTGTCTGTATGAATATATTATTTTAGCAATTTGATTTGAGACAGGTGTAAAGTTTGAGAGGCTTTTGGAAAAATATAAATATTACATATTAAGCTTATCACTTGATGATGGATTTATTTTTATCTTCCTCGTGACTCCTTTATAGATCACGATCTAATAATTAAAGAATAAAATAATTAAAGGATCACTATGGAGATCTGGATATTTCCTATCACACTTTGGTCATGTTTGCTCAGTCATGACTTGTTTCATAGCCCTGGAGTGAAGCAACGATTATGTATTAAGGCTTTAGGGTCACAGCTGGCTGATTTATAATGAGTCACAGATAAGGGTCACACTACATAAATGAACTTTCATTAGGGATGTAAAAATTGCCATTGTGTATTTTTCTAGTCATGACAAAGGTTGATAGAGAATTTATTTATTTTTGGTCTCAACATTCAGCAGGAGTTACTGTCAAATGAAAATCATTATTCCATGCTATTAATTCTTAGTTAAAAAAAGAGAGAAAATGAAAATGGAGGCTCAGTCATATGCAAGGGCTTCTATATTTATGACATATATGCTAATGTAACATTCCACAAATGTATCATATTGTAAAATAGAAATACATAATTTAAATTAAATTTTAATTTGAAATTACCCATCTGAAATGCCCAGATCAAATGACAAGAGAAACTAATGAAAATAAATCTTTCAGGTTGTGAATGGTTCAGCTATATTCTGTAAAAAGACTTCTTTTGGGAGCTGAGCCCCGGTGGTATAAGTGGTTAAGTGGGGACTGCGGCCTGTGAGCTTGGCGGTTCAAATCCAGCGGAGGCTCTCAGGAGCAGCACTGGGTAGCGCCCACACCCCCCAGAGGCAGTGATGCCCACGCCCCCCCCCCCAAAAAAAAGACTTCTTTTGTGATATAACCTCTACCTTCCCAACTAACTTGGTACCCTACTGCCTTCTTATAAGCCTTCAGACGGATACTCCAATTTCTTCAAGTTTCTAGTTAATATGTTTTTCTTAGCAATGGCTTCCCTAGCTATTCATTCCAAAATAGTCTGTTGACATTCTGTTTGTTTATTCCATAAAATTTCATTTCCTTGAAAAACTTCATATTGGTTTGCTTGTCCTGCCTGCCTCCCACAGATCACGGTAAGAGCCAGTAGGTGCACTCTCTGACAGGTTATTCACTGTGTGCAATAATGTACCCAGTCTTCAAGGGATTGTTGTCTTGCTACTCTATCCAGGACATAATGCTAGGAGTGACAGCAACAAGACAAGGGACAAAACTCTAGCCTCCTAAACAGTTTACTTTCCTTGGAACATTTTGATAAATGCCAACTCATTTGAGAATTCTAAATTTGATGAAGTTTCAGTAATAAACATAACTAAGCTTTTCCCTTTTTCAAAATCAAAACAGACTCTAATTTGTGAAGCGAGAAAGAGAAAACTCAGTCTAGGGTTTGATATACTTTATATATACTTATTTTTCTTGTATTAACTGTAATGAAACTAATTCTATTGTCAAAAAAGTCATTCTTAACAAAGTCCACGTGGAGGCACAGCAGTCTGTGTGATCACGTGTGTTGAAGGGATCAGGTTTCAGGCATCAAAGAATAAAAAAATTGTATCATTGTGATTAATGGAGAGTGTAGGATGAGGACCCAAGACCCGTCTTGTAGGCAACTGGACATTCCCTTACAGAAGGGTCTCAGGGAGGAGACAAGACAGTCAGGATGTAGTGTAGCAACGATGATACATACAATGCTCCTCTAGATCTTAAATGCTTCTTTCCCTCCCTCCCCCACTATCATGATCCCAATTCTATCTTATAAATCTAGCTAGACCAGAAGGTGTACACTGGAACAGATAGAAACTGGAAACACAGGGAATCCAGGATTGATGATCACTTTAGGGCCAGTGGTGAGAGTGGTGATACTGGGAGAGGGGAGGGAGATTGGGTATAAAGGAGGAACAGATTGCAAGAATCTACTATCCAAAAGATCAACAGTTCATATCTAACAGCTGTTCCGTGGGACAGCTTTGAGGCTAGATGCTCCTGTGCAAACTGTCAGCCTTAAACCATAGTTAGGGTGGCTATCCATTG
Source organism: Nesogale talazaci (assembly GCA_004026705.1). Lineage (NCBI taxonomy): Eukaryota > Metazoa > Chordata > Mammalia > Afrosoricida > Tenrecidae > Nesogale > Nesogale talazaci. Next base: position 4,291 of record PVJH01000448.1, on the reverse strand, counting down.
GCATCAACTCAATGGCAAGGGGTTTTGATTTTGCTTTATTGTATGAGATTTATATGCAGATGTGTATATATATATATATACATACATATGTGTGTATATATACATATGTGTGTGTGTATATATATATATATAGGATTCTTGTTCATATATGTAGGGATTTTTCCTAAAGGAAATGTATTTAAACATGTCTCTGTAATAAGTGGGTGATTTCAGCCAAGCAATATACTATTAGCAATATACTTGTCTTAGTTTCTATAGAGTGTGCTTGCAACAAGGGCTTCCTAGAGGATTGGGTGAGCCAATTAAATTGAAGTCAAAACAATCATCTCAGAAGATTATGGAACTTTTTAGGCTAGGAGGGGTGTTCCAAAGTTCTAAACTTAATATGTTTTCTTTAAGGACACAGGGAAATTACAGGATCTTATTATAAAGACATTTTCAAAATATTGTGTTTTCAAGGAAATGGTCATTGTGCCATCATAGCAATGATCATTCTTCAAAACTAGCAAGAGCTTCTCAAGAAGAATTTTGTTGAGAAACTTTGTCCCATTCATCCTTGATGCTAGCCCTTCATATTCTTTTTGGTCCCCAAACTCAGAGAACATTAAAAAAGAATATAGTTCAAGTATTTGAGGATGCCAAAACTGATCATTTGACGTGATATGAAAGGCACAAGATTTCTTTTTTCTATTTTGAAGAGAAGTGAGAAAATGCCACCGACAGAAATGTAAAGGGATGGGTGGGGCATATATTGAAATAATAACTTTGTGGTTCAGTTTTTTGGCTGTTTAATACAATTTCTGTGATCTTCTAGCAATCCTTTAGAGTTATTCCTATTTTTAGTCTTATATAATTCTTTGGCTTATTTTCCCCCTCTGATTCCAATTCAGTTTGACTTTGTACAATATGTACATTTCTTGATTTCTAAATCTCCTGTAATTATACTTGGCAAAAGTGTATACGACAGAAAGACTTACCGTCCAGGTCTAAAAGGTGGGGTTTAGCTGAGAGTTGCAGTGATGAAGCTAATCTTTGAGAGTGATCTGTGCTTTTGGGAGCAGCTATGAGATGTAAAGACCAGATACATTTTCCTGGAAGAGATGGCATCTGGGTACTCAAGATGCCTAAACAGTGCTGTGATGCTGAAGCTTCCTGAATTTGCAGAAGCTTGTTTTTGTTCATTTTGCAATATTTGTAGTAGCTATATAAAATTTCCTTTCCTAATATTTTACCCAAATATCGTTACCTTATATCTAAACACTTGGAGAACTTGAGGCACAGTGGTTTAGCATATGGTTACTAACCCAAAGTTGAAGGCTTGAATGCACAAATTCCTTCCAAGGAGAAAGATGTCATAGACTGTTTCCATTAATATGAAACCTTAGAATTGCAATAGTTTGAATTTTGTCTTATGGCATCACTGTGGGTATAACTTGACTCCACAGCAATGCCCCCCTCTCTTTTTAAATCTTAGCATTACACCATGCAGCCAAAAGAAAGAAACAAGCATGTAATTATGATTTATTTATGTATGTCCATCCAGTTAAAAAGTATAGTCAGAGTGCTCCATGGAGACAAGGCTCGTGAGACTTCCCTCAAGGCACTTTGGCCCTTCTGTCAGAAGAGCCGCGTCTGTGGCGGAGGTCATGCCTGATGCTGGGGCAAGTTGAGGAAGGTGTTGTCACTGTGGTCGCAACAACATAGGAAGAATTGTGAGGAGGGTGGGGTACTAGCGCTGTCTCATCCTGTTCTCCACAGAGTTGCGATGGAGAGAACCCACTTGAAGGCACGTCACAACCGCCAGAACGCAATCAATAGGCAGGGGCTGCCCACCGTGCCACCAGGCCCCCTTTCATTTCACATTTCATTTCATGCTCTGCTCAACCCTTTAAAAAATAGCTTCAAAGATATCAGTTGATATTGACCTTCTTTCTTCCATTCACAAACATAAAAATCAATTGTGCCATTGAAATGCCTCATTTGTAGTTTTCTTTCTTATTTAGACCATTTGTTTTGCTGATATACATATCAAAAAGAGCATAAGTATGTATGTATATATACATATATAAGTCATGCTCTTTCAGATGGAATTCACAGCATTAAAGAGGCGCATTCTAATGAATAATTTTAAATTTATATAAACATATCTATACATATAAATAAACATTCTTTTCTCTATAACATGATTGTACATCACAATGATGACGAAGGATAAGGAATACTAGAGCGGTTTTGTAATGTGTCAAGATTGAGAACCTGACAGTACCATTTCAGTCTTACACAAAATTAATTTAAATTCTCTATATTTGGAATTGATAATGTGTTGTTGTTGTTGTTGTTGTTGTTGCTATTAAGTGCCATAGAGTGAGGCATGACTCATCAGCACAAGCGAACAAAGCATCGCCTGGTCCTGTGCCTCGTCTGTTTGTGTCCATTGTCACAGCCACTGTGTCAGTTCAGCTCATGAGGGTCTGCCTCTTGTTTTGTTGTTGCTGATATCCTACAACATATGACGTCATTGTCCAGGGACTGGTCTCTCCTGATAATAGGTCCAAAGTACGTAAGACAAAGTCGCACCATCCTGGCCTCTAAGGAGCCTTCTGATGCTTATTATAAATATGAACAGTTTTGAAATTAATAGGACAGGAGATGAAAACTTATGGTGTACCAGGAAAAAACACTGATAAAACTAAGCTATAACAGACTTAATGCATTAAATCTCAAATTATTTATTAGAAAAAGTGTCTACTAAACTGTGAACTCCTTCATAAAAAGCATAACAAATCTGTATCAGAACATCAATAATGTTGCAATAAAAGCCATTTATTACATATTTTAAAAGTCACACTTTTCATTAAATGAAAATTATCAAATACATTTTATAAATGTTACATTTATATAATTTTAGGCTATGGCCTAAATTCTAAGGGCTAATATTAAACAATATAATTAATAATAGAAAGACAACCTCTCCAATATGCACCATACAGGGTGAATAAATTTAAATCTAAACTATGTAAGAAAAACATGTTAGGCTTCATTTCTGCAAATTTCTAATATTTTATCTGATATTCAGAAGAAATAAAGAAAACTATTTCAAGAAAACCTATCAGTTGGAAGATATTCTTGCTTTATGTAGTCACTTCTACTGGCATATAGCGTGTCTTTTCAAAACTACAATTCAGTATATTGTTGAACATATAAGTGATCAAATATCACTTTAAATGTAAGCTATACTACTATTAACCGATGTGCCTAAAATCAAAATAATGTATGATTCAGTGAAGGGGTGGTGGGTGGCGACAAATATTTCGATACTGTATAACAGGGGTCCTCAAACTCCAGCCCAAGGGCTACATGCGGCCCACTGAGGACATTTTTCCGGCCCACTGTGTCTTTTTACTATTGCTGCTGCCCTTCTTAGCAGCTGACTCATCCAGGGCTTGCAGTGAATTTGTTCATAGTTTTTTTTTTTTTTATTATTATTTTAACTATAGTCCAGCCCTCCAACGGTCTGAGGGTCAGTGAACTCGCCCCCTGTTTAAAATGTTTGAGGGCCCCTGCTGTAAGATGTGCTTCCTCTGCCTCCTGGCAGATTGGTGATGCCAGGGTTTGGGTGGCAAGAAAAGTAGAAAGGTGCTTTCTCATCCTGGGATTTGGGTACTGCTCAGGCCTCTCCCTGAAAGTAGTTGCCAAGCTCCTTTCCACTGTGAATGAAACATAAAAAACCTTATTGATGTCCCTCTGTGCTAGGTCTGCAAACGCACTTAGTGTCAAGATTTTCAAAAAGTCTGTGCGCCTCCCATTTACAGGGCACTGAGAATGAGTTATTGAAATGACCCAGCTCAAGTTCCCACTCCCTTCTTTTAGATAGCATTGCTGTTTTTAAAGTGGCAGGAAAACAAAAGCAGCAAGTACAATAGTGTTGAAATAAAAGACAATCCAGGCGCTGTTGCGTATTCAATGATGCCCTTAGGCATATTGTTATCAGTTTCATCATCTGTAAAATGAGAACGGTGCTGATTTCCCCACAGGTTTCAAAGCCTAAGTGGCAATGCAGGTAGGGTATTGGTACCTTTCAGGCATTTAGTAAGCATTCAAACACTGGGAGCTGTTTTCATTATTATCCTTGTTCTTGCGAAACCCTCCTGGCGGCTGGGCCAGACCTCATTCTAACAGAACTGACAGGATTTCTGTGCTTCAGAAGATTTGACAACCAAGAAAAATTCTGGATCTCACACCATCAGACAATAATTTCTAACTAGGATATTTTCTTCCAATTGAAGATAAA